>PRKT01000324.1:108704-196082 GCA_003671525.1 Saccostrea glomerata
AATTAAGAGTTCTTGATGGCTGTAGTTCAGATAAAGATCTTTCAATTGGTGTAATGTAATTAAAACAAATTGATGTTTTAGTGTATGATTAAAACTGAATTAGTATTGTATACATGTAATATAATTAATATTAATTATACATGTGTTCATTGAAAAAAATTACATTTCAATTTTTATATACTTGCAACAAATTGCAGTCATGTCTCACTTAGAATTTTATAGTCTAAAGAATAATTAATTTCTGATTTTTTTTATTAGACTATAGCATTTCCATTATTTCATAAAATATGCAATAAACAATTTAAAGCTGTAGTTGGATATTTGTTAAGCTCTAACACAGCCACTTTAGAATTATATGATGTATTATTTGTCTTAATTAATCAGGGCTACACTGCAAGTCTCTGATGATGTATGTACAATATTTTAAACAAGATAAGAAATGGAAATTAGATCATTGAAATCTGTTAATCAAGGTTACTTGATTTTCTTGCACCCTAACCAATTTATGATTATCGAACAATATTTGATGGGCGTATCATGCTGTGGGAGGGCACTTTATTAGAATAGTGAACACCTCTTTCTAGGTCCATAAAATATTTCTGAATCGGCACCTACTCTGAAAAACCCAGCGGGGGTATTTGTCCCTATTGGACAGTTCTAGTTGCATTTTACATCTGATTTATGTCAAATCTACGTTATTTGTTCGACATAATTTTTCCATTCCGCTTTCCGTTCCCTTTTCCGTTCCGCGTATTAGCAACAACCAAATTAGACCACAAATTACATGAAAAAAAATAATATTCCATTCAATGGAGAAGTCCCTCCTTAGCCTTCTCCTTTAAAAGTGAGAAAAGACCAGAAAGCAACAGTGAATGCCATCTTGCCCGGCCATCTGAAAGCCTTACCAGTCTTTTATGATGACAACCAAGCGTTACTATTCAAGAGAACGAACCTGATCAGTCAGTGACATTTTGAGAAAAGTGATGACAGTATTGCCGAGACACTGATCCAAGATGTGCAGGAAAACTTTCCGAACTCTCCTTCAAATGTTTAGACAAAGAACTGGTCGACCAACCCACCACACAGCCCAATGCGTAAAAACCCGGCGTGACATAAGTCCCCTTATAAGGTTTCCTGACCCAGTGGTTCTTGAGAAGCAGATTTTAAATGAATGTTCTTATATACTCCTATGTTAAACTTTGATCGGCCATTTTCGCCCCGACCTACCCCTGGGGATCAAGATTTTGAACAAACGTGAATCTACACTACATGAGGATGATTCCACATGAGTTTCATCTTTCCTGGCCCAATGGTTTTTGAGAACATATTTTCGGCCAAGATGATCTGAAAAGCAAGATATTAAAACAAATAAGGGCCTACATTGTTGAGGATGCTTTTGTCATCACCAATGAGAATGACTTCAATCTACCCAATCAACAGTATATGCAAAGGGCCGCAAACAGAATCAGACAGAAGCTAAGCCTAAGGAACTAACTTTTCAGCAAGCTCAAAAGACTAACGTTTAAGAACCGAGGAAATTGTACATACGTCAAGCAAGTTTTATTGTGAAACATTCCCAGGATTCCAGCACTACCCAATAATCAAGTAACATCTATCAATTATTTCATTTTCTGCCAAACCAATCGACATACATTTCATATCATTCACAAGAACAAGTGTCACGACCTGATCATTTTGGCTGTACGATGTAGACAGGTCTTAATCGACAGAATGTCTGATACATCTTCTTTTCTGCGTAACTAGTAAGAAACATTCTGTGCAAGTTTAGAAGAGAGTCAAAAAGCAATCGCTTTTGCATTTCCTTTTTGGATCATGTGATTGTGTCTCTCTTTCCAGGCATTAATTTACTTCTTCAAAAAATTCTTTTACCTTCAGTTTGGCGTTATCTGATCCCAGGATTGCCCCTTTTCTGGGCTTCTTTGTTCGATTGGAATTTTATTCACCATGTTGACACGCCTAATCTAGTTCCGGAGAATACATCATTCTGTATTTTTTCAGAAGTTCTAAGTGAACAAAATTTAATAAAATATACAAGATAATGTCCTATTATTATTTGTATTATATATATAATTTTTATACTTTTTTAGATTTATCAACAATTCTTGGCCTGTGAGTATTTCTTAAAGGGTAACGTTAGAGTTGACGATGAGAGACACATCCTTTTTGCAACTGCCCTTCAGATGGATCTGATGAAATCGACAAAGAAGGAAAGATGGTACCTTCAAGATCATTTGACAACCATTTCAACAGCTCTTCTCCATCCATGGGTTCATCTAAAAGGACCAATGTTAGACGCAGGTTCCGCTTATGTTTATCCTTATGTCTGGACGCCGAAAGAGGGGCTTCTTAGCAGTAAGAGCTTATTTTCAGGGTGTTTGTAATTTGTGAAACAATTTTTTATCTTAATTTATGTAATATTAATACATATAATATATAACAATACCTTTTTAATATAATGTTGGAATGTTATAAAATATAAATAAACAAGAAATATAACCTTAGATATATCACACACAAGTTATCACCTAAAGAAAAATAAACTGAGACAAACTTATCATGGTGTTTTATTGTTCACAATACGGAAAACAAATTAAAACTGTAATTTCACAGAAGCGAAAACTCGAATATAAAAGATGAAGAAACGATGAATTATATAGTGATTCCAGGAGTTGCAAATCTATATATGCAATTTATGTAATAAATGATTTTGTGCTGACAACTGTACCTATTTTATTTTGTAACCTGTGGTGAGCCTCTATTATTTAAAGCAATATGAGCTGCATGTTTGACATCTGAAAATTTCATTGCATACATGTAATATACTAATCAAATAATTTATTAACTTTGGTTGTTCTTATTTCCGATGGATATTTTTTAATTAGTTTTGATTGAAGCAAAATTGAATTATTGTCGTCCTGTGCAATAATGATTTCTTATATAAAACTGTATATTAAGTTGTACAGAAATATTTCTTCTGAATCATTCTAAAACTTTATTTTGGTCTTATTGGTCATAAGGGTTTGTATTATATACAAATTAATCATAATAGCACATTAACAAGCAAAATAAAATTCTCAAAGACATAGCTCATATTGCTTTAACCAAAGCTTATGCCCGTATGTTACCTCATAGCAATACTGAATTTTGATTTCTTTATGTGACTTTAGCCCGATAGAAGCGCAACATCACAGAGAAATTTATGAACGAAATTTTTGTTTTCCCACCCTCCTCCCCTAATGGACCCCACCTTTGCCCATTATTTGATTATAAACATTTTAACTTATCTGTTAGTCCCGTACATGAAACTTTTCAAGTTTACATGTATGTATTTATGTGTGTAAATTTGTGTGTATGTCTGTCTGTTTTTCGAGACAGATTCAACGTCAATTTTAACAGCTATGTTCATTGCATAAAAAAGTAAACTCTCGAGTGTTTAGTTTTGAAGTACTGATTGCATTTTGTACCTTCTTTTGTATTTGTTTGTTTTTGTGAACCGTATAATTGCATGTTTTTTTTGGAATATTTTGGTTGATATTTTTATTTGTTTCCACTTCATGTTTGGATTGTTGATCAAGATTTATTTGATCAATAAATTACAATTTCTACATGTATGGTGTTTATGTTATGTTGAGGTAAAGGAAGGAGGAAGCGTAAATTATTTAAATTAATTGTTGTAATATGTGCAAGTTTTTTTTGTATAATATCAAGAATATGAGACTTTCACAACTTTTAAATGGAATTTAACTTTAATACTGTCGTTGTTTCGAAATTAAACAGAATGAAGGGAATCCATCACAGAAAGGCGAACGGCTCTGTACAAGGACCTTTTACATATGCAAGTAGACACAAGATGGGAAGGAATGATAATCTTAAGATCCAAAGACAAAAAAGGGCAGTAAGTGTGGGGAATGATGCAGAGCAAGGAAGTCCTTGTTGAGAACTAGGATGAAATCAAGAAAAAGGACATGCACAAAGGTGACATGTTATATGTTATGCTTAAGCTTTCTGCGGTAGGAAAGAGGATAGAATCTGTCCAGGAAATCTCAAAATCCATCCCCATCAAAGATTCCTCGGCTTGCAAGAGACTTGCTTTTAGAACAATAAAAAAATTGGGTATACACATTGCAGTATCAATGTTATAGGAAATTATATATTGTGAATTGTTAATTATTTATGCCTTGAATAAATGTGTTTTGTTCTTCAGTTTGCAGAGGAAGTTGTACTAAATACATCTTTACATCTCGCATTTCAGGAGGACAATGTGCAGGAAATGAGGGGCAACATTATGAAGACCATCATAAATAATCAAGGTGCAATACATTGTTCAGTTCACAAAAATTATCCTAGATATTTAAAATATTCATACAGTGTATCACTGAATCATCAATGTATGAATTTTTATGGATTTGTTAGAAAAGTGTTTGCTGGATTTTAACCACACAATGCATATATTGATTACGATTTGCACAATTTGATGGGAAGACTGGGCTCATTAGAGTTTGATCATAACTGAAAAATCCCCCACCCCACAATCAAGGAGGAGTTGCCATATATAAACATGTATCTCTGTCTTAAATAATTGAGAAGATTAACGATTAATTTTCTTATAGTTATAAATTTAATTGTCCTTGTCATCCATTTCTTGGATATGTTGAAAGTGGAAGGAAGATTCAAACTTAAAATGCTCATATTCAAATGTAGCATGATAAACTTTCCTTCTTAATTGTAAATTAACACTTTAATGGTAATTAAGATTGAAAAAGAGGAACAAGTTTCATTATGTAAGAGGTTAATGTTTGGAAGATGAGGACACTAGAAATTTCTGCAGACGTTGTTTTCGGTATGAACCTCCAAACAGAAAGGTTGAAAAGAATGAAGTGGGTAAGTAAACCTTTATATTATTTAAAATTATTTGAGTGGGGAAAATATATTTCTAGGGTCAAAATTAAATTGCATGCTTGCCAAGTAGAAATCCATTTGTTCAAGTATGAATTAGTAGGACTTTCTGATGGGTTGAATGTTCAATAAGTTTAGAGCTTTGAATGAACAGTATTTCATTTACAAGCAGATTATTTTGTTTTAAATGAGTTATTGTTTAAGCTTATTTTTGTAAATATTTAACTGTAATAACTAACATATCCTGCAAACATTTTGCTTTATTTGCAGGTTCAATGGGATGGATGTGCAATTTCATGCCATCACACTGTGTGTTGGAATTTGAAACAATTAGAGAATCAACTTTCGTTTTGTGTGATTTTTGCAAATTGTCTGAGAAGGTGTTGTAATTGTCATTGAAAAATGTGTGCATTGAATTGGTTTAAAATCAAAGTATTTTGACCAGATTAGCTAATGTTATCTGTTTTCAAGCAAAATATCCTGTTTCAAAGAAGTCAAATTTTGTGTATCGCCAAACATTTTTAATTTGGTTGATTGTAAACTCGGATGCGTTAATGAGCAAATAACAAATTGATTACTTGTTTCCTCTTTTTATTTTTATTCTGTGCGAGTGTAAAATCGGATGCGATATGGTATAATTTTACTACATAATGCAAGTAAGATTAATTCTTCTTAAATCAAGAAGTGTTTCATTTGCCTTAACATATAAACCGTCTACTGGGGAGGTTCGAAAGCCCCTAAACATAACCGAAGGATGATAGATAGTGTCAAGTGCTTACTAGAAAACTAACCAGTCAGCAAGGGCCCCGCAATGGGGTAGAATTGTAAGGGAGCAGCTTATGGAATGATTTAAGAAATATATATGACAAATAAGAAACAGCAACTGTATTCTTAAAATTTCAAGATAATTCACGAATAACAAAAAAAACCATAAATAATATCCTTGAATTTATTTTACATAAGGCAGTAAAGGCAGTAAAGAACAACTCAACATTGAATGTATATCTAAATAATAGTGAAGCTTTTGTTATATAAAATGCCAGCCTTCAATGAATGCAAATGTCATGAAGGATTGACCTTAACTTGAAAGCAAACAGCAGTAGCAGACAAAGGTTTTCATTAATCTTAAAGTGGCAGATAAAGATAAGCCTTCTAAATTTTCTGCAGCAGGCCAGATAATTAATCCCAAGAGATTAATTGTACTTCTCTCTCATCATTTTTTTTCTTAATTTATAATAAGAACTTTTTCAGTAATGATAGAATGAGGTTTTTATCCTATTGCCTTAACAATCAATAATATTCTTGAATTTTCATGAAGAAAAAAAAAACAAATAAAAATAAAAAATATATCTTCTTTAATCTATTTCTTATTTTTAGAAGTCAATGAAATCAGAACTCATTGTGTAGGCTATTTCAACAAAAATAAAGTCAAAACATGTATACTTCAATCCACATATCATAGTGTTCATAGCATTCCAAATGAACTTAACTTCAAAGCAAACTTCATTTGCAGACAGAGGTGGTAAATAATCTCAATGTGACAGGTAAAGATAATGCTTTGGATTTTCTTCAGGAGGGGAGCTAATTAATCCCAAGGGGCTCATTCATTGCAGTATTCAGTTTACAACATTTTCAGAAGTTATCTCTCTTTCCCCATTCATTCTTATATAAAGTTAAGGAATCTACCCCACCACCCAGCTCCAAACCAGAGGACATAGAGTAACAAACTTAGCACCAAAATATGTCTTTTTTGCCTACTGAACTACCATTTCAAATTTGAACTTAATTGGGCTACCATAAAAAGAGTTATTAGGAAAAAACAGAAAATTTGTGGACGGAAGAATGACAGACAGAGTGATTACTATAGGGCACCCGCAAATCCTTGCGGGGCCCTAATAAGTAGTAGGTACTCGCTGATCCATATACACTACAACCATAGTCTGATTTAGATTGGACGAGAGAGCGATAAAATTTAAATAGTATTCTTATCTGCCGCCATTTAGTATTTGCAATAACTTTAATAACATCTACGGCTTTTTGTACACTTTACTTTAAGCATTTTAATATGTAGAATGAAAGACAATTTATTATGAAATCTGACACCAAAAAATTTGATCTCTTTAAGTACTTTTATTGGATCGCCATTTAATTGTAATTTTGGATCTTCGCGGCTTCTCCTTTTAGACAGCTGTCGGCCGTGTCAGAACTTAATCAGTTGATAAGGATGTCATGAAAAAAAAATATTTTGGTACGTATTACAAATGTTAAATATCAATACTCAAGAGTTTCTCCTTGTTGTGTGTTAATTCAATGTAGATTACATCTGTCATAGGCTCCCAAATTCCAGTTCATCTATCCAATCTGATTACCTCATCAGATGACAGCCTTGCAAGGTCATAGGAAAGATCCAAAAATCCCATGGCCATTACACTACACTGGTAGGTGTAGTTAGAACAGAAGTAGAGAACCCTGAAATCTTTCGAAAGCCAAATGTAGCGGAAATTGAAAAAAATGGAAGGGATTCACACAGGAGAAGTTTTATATCGACTCCTACAAGAAGGAATTATTGTGCCCTTGTTGATGTGTATAGAAATTTATCTTCTGCCCAGATTCTCCATCTTGGAATTTATGCACAACGAAATTCACGAGAGCTCCAGGAAAATGACCTTCAAAGAGAAGATTCTCCTGTTAAGGAAGCTCCGACTTGGGGTCTTTGCGGAGGACAGTTCAAGGAAAAGCGCTACATTGTGGAGAGGCCGTGTGGCAACCGTGACAAACAAAGCAGTAAGTACAAATCAAAGTACTCAGAAGTACAGAGAGCCGGGCTCATTTACAGAGAAGAATGGATTTCTTAGGCCTACATGAATCACGTTTATATTCTGATGAAAAAATTATTTTAAAACTATCAATATAAATGATAAGACACTGACAGTGAAGTTTTCAATACCGCGGTCCAATTTTGTCAGAATCAGAATTAATCTGGTACCGCTGCTGAATGTAAACAAACAGGCCAGTCTGGTTCCCTCTCCTGCTTTACCTCGTATGTGTAGAGAACAACGGTAACACTGATTATCAAAAATCCTTACGCTAATGAATTATGTTTTTTGACTTTGAAGTTTTCAAAGTCATTACTACTAATGTTTATTTTATATAGATAAAACTTTGTTTTATTTTTGTTGCTTTATTTAGCGTTTGTATTATATCAAAAGCGGTTGAGTGTAAGAACTATATTTTTGCACGTAACTTTAAAATGGCGACTATGGGGTCAACATTCTGCCTTGAACAGGATCCCATAAGCCGGCAATTGCTCTTCGAGCAATAAGCCCGGCTAAAACTGTATGTTGAAAAAAAGACTTTACATCATCGGATACCCACAATTGATCTCTTTTACTTGTCATGTTTAAAATTGTAAAAAAAAAAATGTAATGGGCATTATATGTAGTCAATATTTTAAAAAAAGTCTCTTAATGTTCATTATTCATATACGTAAAGCTTTGCAGACTGGTCACTAAAAGACTAAATGATAATGAATAGTGGTGTAAGGAAGGCTAAATATTCACTGAAACTTGGCTGAATTCTGATTTTAATATGACTGAGTGGTCACTGAAAGATGAATGAATTGCCACTAAAACATGGCTGAATAGTGACTTAAAGTTGGCTGAATGGTAACTTGAGAACATTGAATGGTTACTGAAATAAGTTGATGGCTTTTGAATAATGAAAGGTGGCCCAATGGAGACTGAAATATATGCCCCATTGAGCAGGTTGGGCACAACCCCCCAAATGGTCATTTAACCACCGTTTGGTGGTCAATCGCCCATATCGGCGTTTTTATTACCTACCGAATGGGAGAGAAAAATCGTTTTGTTCAGTTCTCTGGAATGACGTGAAATGGCGCATAACACCAACTCACGGGGAATAAAATATAGATATTTTTCTAAATTTTGAACGAAAAAAATCAGAATTTCAATGCAGACTTTTTTGCGCAGTGTCGTTCAAATATTTGACAAAATCGTCACCTATATAAACAAGAGTAGCGTTTCTGTGTTTTAACTTAAAAAGAAAAACTCCCTCCGTCTCGCGCGTAGTTGCACCTATCAATCGTGTTTATCACTTCATATTTCTGTCATCCGGGCAACCGATCAATTATCTTAACCAATTAAAAATGCCGATCTTTTCCGAACTTGGGTCAAAAGACTGATTTAGCTACGGAGGCCCATAAGTGTTTATTTTCAAGAAGTAAAATAAGAGGAAGGGTAAGAATTTGCTTTTATTTCGTTTATTTCGTTTGCAATGGCTTTATTTTCTACAAAAATACGATATGCAGCGAATTCGTGATAAAATAATCGCTCGAAAACTATAATCTTTGAATAAAAACAAGAATAATTGCAACTGTCAGCTTTTAAATCTTTTATTCAAAAATATTTATTAAATATGGTAGATACATCATAGATATGCATACTAATACACAAAAGGTCTCACAGAAATCGTAACTTCATCCTAAAAGAAAATAAAGAATAAATGTTACATTAAAATGCAGAAAAAATTAATATTATAGCAATAACTGTCCACCATATGAATAAGATACGAGGAGCTCGTGTTTAACGGGATTTTATAGAGATTTATATAGACGCAGATTGAAAGATCATTTGAAAAGTTACTTCTCTAGACTAACACCTCTTGCCTAAATGTAATTTTTACCGAACTATACACAACAAAATAATTTTTCGTATTGTTTGAGCAAATAGTTCGGCCTTCACGAACAACTGTTGGGTTCGTTTTTACGAAGTTCCAAAGAAAATCCACATGGAAAATTGACTAAATTGTATTTAATGCGTGAGGAATATGTTAATTAAAATTCCCCAGTGCCAAAGTAAATGCGCTTTTGCTTTATTTTAATAAAAATAGGACTTGTATGAAAAAGACCACCATTTGGTAGTTAATAAAGAAGCCGATATGGGCGATTGACCACCAAACGGTGGTTAAATGACCATTTGGGGGGTTGTGCCCAACCTGTTGAGGGCCTAGAATTAACTGAAAGGTCTAAGTTCTTACTTTGCAATGTATCTCTCTCTCTCTCTCTCAATATATATATATATATAATGTAGTTATGTAAATATCTAGTGATTAGTAGTAGTGCTAGTTGTTTTTGTTTCTCTTTTATGAATGTCCTCTTCATCTACACATAAAAGTACTAACATTTCCCCCTGCACATCTTATGCTTTCTTTTTTACAGATTTATCTTTGAAGTTCATTAATGATTATATATCGGTGATTGACGCTACAAAATGAATGAATCACCCAAGGGTTACCCGTGATAATGATAATGAAACACTGAAGCATTTGTCAACTTGGGTATTTAAGGTATGAAATTTTTGAAGATATATAAATTAAATATGTATATCATACATGAACTGAAGATAAGCTTGCAGGAATTTAACAGAAATGTGGTACATGTACACTACATCATAAAGTATGTTTGAAAGTTTCATTTATAATGAACCATTCCTGATTTTATATGTTGACAATGCAAGTTAATTTTGTAATTTTTGTAACTTTGAATATGAAATTCCTCTTTTATTCTTTCTAAGAATCAATATGGAATTCCTCTTATATTCTTTCTAAGAATCTGTTAAATATTCAATTTAAAAAAAACGATAACAAAAAAATGCAAATATTATTTCTTCTTTTGTGTTTGAATTTTAGATCCAAAGACTACTCTGGCAATGCAAAGTGAGGTGTTGAAACACTGTGGAATATGTCGTGAAGTGATTTTCGAAAAAAAATCTTACAGACAAGTTAAATCGAATGAAGACTTTTGTAGAATATTTTTAGAACTAAATCTAAAACAAAATAATTATGTTTGCAAATTTTGTGTAAACAAGTTGAACAGACTAGTTAGAATCGACAATGACATTAAAAGCAGATTGGAGAAATTGTATGAGAAACGGAATGATTTATTTATAGAATTGAAAAAAACAGTCGCTAGCAAAGCACATTTACTTACACCTGTGAATAAAAAGCGGGAGAGACAAAAAAACACACCAACACCTCGCAAACCAAAGATTCGACGATTGCTGCCATTCCCCAATTCTCCTAGAGCTAGAGTGCCTGAACCTGTTCCAATCAAGACATTAAGAAATAAGCCAGCTGAAGAATTTTCTGAACAAGTTAGCGATTTATGGGATCAACAGATTCAGCCTCTGGATTGCGTACAAACGTATTCACATAGCACAATTGATGCCTGTACACAAACTAAGACCTTCCAGGAAAAGGACTTTGATGTAAAGGTACAACATTACTTTTTAACTAATCAATTAAATTAAATAATTGTTTTGCACATACTGTAAACGTATTACATTTGGTTGTGTTTTTTTTTTAGCGCCTTTCGCGGAAAGCAGCCTCCGCTAAATCAAGTACATCGCTAAATGCGTTGTGTATAAAGTTTTATGTAAAGCACATTCAAAAAGCGCTAAATCAAATCTACGCCAACTTGTTGAAAATACCCTGTTGTGGCCCATTCGAAGGGGTCATGATTTGAACAATCTAGAATTTACAGTAACCTCGGTATGCTTCAACATGTTTCAGCTTTTCTGGCCCTGTATTTCTTGCGAAGATTTTTTTAATGACCCCCCCCCCCTATTTTTGATTTTTTTTTTGATCTCCCCTTGTAAGGGGACTTGGCCCTTGATTTCAAATAATTTAAATTTCCCTTTACCCAACGATGCATTGTTCCAAGTCTGGTTAAAATTGGCCCTGTGATTCTTCAGAAAAAGTTGAAAACGTGAAAAGTTCACATACAATGGGTGATCTAAAAAGCTCACTTAAAACTTTCAGGTTTGCTAAGAAAAAGCGACACACACGAAGCATATTAATAATTTATATCATACATATACATTCTGCAAAATCTTATATTACAGGTCTTCCAGTGTCGCAAGTTTGAAGTGAACCAAAACACCCTCGACAGGTTTCTGCATCCCCCCACTCAAACTCTGGACGAGATTCTCCTTAGCCCGACTGAAAGAACCGTCTCGGTCAAGGGGATCCAGAAAAGAGTAAGTAAATGACTTGAATTCCAACTTATGCTTTTAATTCAAAGACCATAAAGTTTGCTTTTGTCAGTTCACTACAAAATACAGATCTAACCGATATAACATTTGAGCAGTAAAAATGATAATTTTTTTTCTTTCAGTTACATAAAATTGATAAGGAAAATGTAAGCATTTGCATTATAGAAAATTGAGAAAGGTGCCCCCCCCCCTCCATATAAACAAACACACATATGAAAGGCATCATAAAAAAAATCACATCTTAAGAATGTTTGATATAAATGTAAGATTCGAATTACAAAAAATATTCTGTGTTTCACCTTTGTATATAGCTGCAGATCTGTAGCGGTATGGTTTTATATATTTTTGTTTGATCTTTATGGTCAAAGTCCAATGCATAAAACCATAACACTACAGATCTGCAGCTACTTTACATAGTTGAAATGACACTGGAATAACTTTAAATCACTTAAAACTAGATATCATTGAGATGGTGGCCATCTCAAAGGGCCCCGCATTCAACAATGAACATGAAAATGTAAGGTCATTTAAAAGGGATTATTTTGCAGAGGAACATTTGTGTTATACAGTAAAAGTGATTTAGTACGACTTCATGGATACTGCAAATTTACTAATATTTATCAAAGTTATCTTGTATCCTGAGTTATATAAATTTACAGGAATTAAAAGGCAAAAAATTATGCACCAAACAAAGATTTTAAACAGAAAGGGTAATTCTGTCCATGACCTAGAATCTTTGACCAAGGTCACTGCACATCCATTGACCAGTGGATCACTATGAGTGAAGTAATAGCCAGATTGGGCCAACGAGAGAGAAGATATACTTTGAACTAGGATTTTTCATATAATTCTGCTATGACCTTGACCTTTGACCTAGAAATCTGGACACCGGTTACCCAAATGCACTCTGTGGGTGAAGTATGAGGCAGTTTGGACCAAAGAGAGAGAAGATATGCTCCGGACAAGGATTTTTCATATAATTCAGCTATTACCTTGACCTTTGACCTAGAAACCTGGTTCAAGGTCACTGCACACCTGTTACCCTAAGGCACCTTTGACCTAGAAATCTGGTTCAACTTCACTGCACACCGGTTACCAAAATGCACTCTGTGGGTGAAGTATAAGGCAGATTGGGCCAAGGAGACAGAAAATATGCCCCGGACAAGGATTTTTCATATAATTCAGCTATGACCTAGACCTTTGACCTAGAAACCTGGTTCAAGGTCACTGCACACCGGTTTCTTGTAACCCAAAGGTTCTCTGTGGGTGAAGTATGAGCCAGATTTGGCCAAGGAGAGAGACGATATGCTCCGGACAAGATTTTTCATATAACTCAGCTATGACCTTGACCTTTGACCTAGAAACCTGGTTCAAGGTCACTGACCCAATAACCTAAAGGCACTCTGTGGGTGAAGTATGAGCCAGATTTGGCCAAGGAGAGAGAAGATATGCTCCGGACAAGGATTTTTCATATAATTCAGCTATGACCCAGACCTTTGACCTAGATACCTGGTTCAAGGTCACTGCACACCGGTTACCAAAAGGCACTCTGTGGGTGAAGTATGAGCCAGATTGGGCCAAGGAGAGAGAAGATATGCCCCGGACAAGAGATCTCGGACAGACGGACGGACAGCCGGACGGACGGACGGACAGACTGATCACTATAGGGCGCCCGCCAAGCGGGGCCCTAATTAGGTCTTTCATTAATATTTGCAGGCTTCTGACATCATTGAATCCCCGAACTCAAAACGACGGGAGCTGCTGATAGAATCACTGGAGGGATCCAGCAGTGTCACATGTAAACTCTGGGGGGAGAGCGTGGATTTAGCCCTCCCACCCACAGACTCTGTCCTGACAGCGAATTGTGGAGGTCTCGTCGTGGAAAGGCTCAATCTCCCTCAATTCATCCGTGCTGACCACTCTGAATGTATGTATATTGTAAAAATTAATTTTCATTCATAACAGTTAGTATAGTTGTACATGAACTCAAACTCGTAAATGGTAAATGATGATTTGTAATTCAATAAATTAACACATTTTATGCCCCTTTGTACAACTATTTGAATGTAACAACAAGTATTGTTTTTTTTATTATTTTTTTTAAATTGTTTTGAGATCAAATTACATGTATCACTTTTGAAAATGTGCATATTAAAATGCATTACGGGCTGAACACCTTAAAAAAAATGATGATCCGATAGTCGAATCACAATTTATAAAAATACCGAAGTTTATCTACAGTTTAAACTTCCTACGGTTTTGACAGTTCAGGAACGGCTGATTGGTAACTGAATGATCAACGGAAAGGGTCTTTTCAGTGACTCTTTAGTCTTTAGTTTAATGACATTATGTAAATCTTTTTTGATCAAGGTTACAAAGTTTTTACAGACTGTTTTTACACTTCATTAGCACTTGGCAAAGAATTGTTACAGAAGAAAGTTTATCTTGTTGGTGTGTTAAAATTCAATAGTTTATCTATTCCTAGTGAATTGAAAGATGTTAAATGTTGGGAAAAAAATTGCAAGACAAGGTGTCTGTAGATGGCATCGAGAATTGAATTTGTTTTTGTTCAATGGAAAGATTGTAAAGTGGTAACATTTATGTCATCTTTGCATCATGGTTCAGCAACAACTGTTTGTGATAGAACATTGAAATCCAGATTAACATGGGCTAAGAAAGAACTTGTACAACCTCTCGTAGCTAGTGATTATAACAAATGTATGGGTGCTGTACATTTATCAAATCAATTTACTAGTAAATATCCTTCTTATTTTAGAACACAATTGCACTGGTGGAATAACTGATTTTTCATTTACTTGATATTATGGTTGTTATTTGTTATATCCTATTTCAAGAATTTAGAAAAACACACGGAAATCAGTTTTCAAATTCAGTCCTCAGCTCAGGTGAGTTAAAATGTCAGGGGGAACAGATGTCGGTTTCAGATAGATGAGGATTTGGTTAGGGACTGCTATTGTTTCTCCTTAGTCTGGACAATGTTTAAACAACTGAATACGGTTATCCAAATTTTATCATAATTGTGTATCTACATGTAGCTATATATCCAGTTTTAAAAGAACGTTTTGAATTGCTGTAAACTTTTTATATCATTTATTTTTTACCATACAGTTGATTGTGTTATAGCTACAAGTCTATCAAAGACAACATCGGGAAATTTGGAGCAGGCCGGACCAACTGGGTTTATTTTGAACAAAATGAACACGATTCTGCACAAAGATAGATCAAGTGTACTTCCAGCTACTAACAGTTAATGTGAAAACGTTTAATCATTATGTCAAGACGCCGAATGAGGGGCTATTTAGCAGTAAGATTTTATTGCCAGCGTTGTAATTATTTGTGAAACAATTTTATATACTTAGTTTCATGAAATGATTATATATGAAATATATAACAATATCTATTTAATATATTGTTGGAATGTTATATAAGAAAAGAAGATCATGACATTCATATATTAAAACAAACAGATATTAAAAGGACAATGCATTCATTACTAAACTTATTTCCCTTTACAGGGAGATATTGCCCGATCTTTCTGTGGAAGTATTCGTAATGGATTTTGAACGAGGTATTTTTTTAATTAACATTTTAGCTAGAACATTGCCAAGCATATTTTAAGAATTCTCCCTTTTTTTAAGAAAATAAAATAGTTTTTAAAAATCATATATAAATATACAAAAATAATACATAGACTCATATCATCATTATTTTTCAAGCCACATGGACAGCTGTTCAGGAGGTGTTCCCTGCAGCACGGATTCAAGGCTGCTCTTTCCACTGGGGACAGGCAGTGATGAGGAAGGTGGCTAACTTTGAACTCAAGACCTACAAATGTACAAGAGGAGAGACAAATCGTTCAATGCCTCATCAAGATGCTTGCATTGCCTTACCTTCCTCTATGTCACATTGAGCCTAAGACAGCTTGCCAGCACTCCAGCATCGAGGCTGTAAAGACTGAGCATCCATCCATAATATTTGGATCAGTTTACAAAGTGGATGCGGTTAAGGCGGTGAATGAATCAACATTTTTTAAAGGTAGTTAATCCTCATTGGACAAACATTTGTACTAATGAATGAGCTTAAGACTATTTTTTCCAGTCAATTATAACTCTATATTTTTAAGGTTTCTTCATTCATTTCACATTAAATTTCAATTTTTTGTTTTATTTTTAAGTCATTTTACCTAAATCAATTACATCAGAGACTGGACTATCTGTTGGGAAAATGATCGCTATAAATCAATGGTTCGATAAAATAATTCAAAAACATATTTTTAAAAAATGCAATTTATAAAAAAATGATTTTTTGTCAAATTGCTTTTGATTTTTTATCATGATTTAATCCCATGATAAATACACAATTAATAATCCATGAATATGATTATCTCCCTAAGCACAAAACAAACACAATTGGGGTTCGCCATGATTTGTGACGGTCGGCTCAGCCCTGCTTTCCCCAACGTTCTAACTCGAGTCAATAAATACAGACGTTCAGTAGCACTCATTTGTCACTTTCTGATTTCAGCGGTAACAACAATGGATGCCATTTATCTCATTTCGGAGATTTAGATCCTGTTTGTGTTAGGTTAAACTAGAGTAAATATGGGGAGATTGTCATTCCAGGTAAACAGGGCGGAGGCATAGACGATCCAAACCTGACAGGAGACCAAGATCACATTCCACGAGGACTCCTTAATCACCACCTCCACCCCCTTCATTATCTGTATACCATCCAACTCGTGAGGAGGAGGGACGGAATTTTTCTTTCCAGTTCAATGTTAGGGATACCATCACTTAGTAATATCGTACCCTTGATTCTGTTAAAATTTCAGTAATTTTAAATACAAGAAGTACAGTTTTGCGTGAGAAGAATCTTACCTTAACTCTTCGGCTGTTTTTTCATGTCTTTCCTTGCCATATCGTTTTACATGGATTGCCTAGGAACTGTTCGTCTCTCACAAATGACCTTCCCACTTTGGGCTTCACTAAAATTATATCGACAGATGTGTATTCCTGTTCCCTCTGATATTCCATACATGGTGACAATCAAGGGACTACGGTGATAACAAGCTTCTTATATATACTCGTTTTATTTTGTTGCTGTGTTTTGATGCATTGTAGTAGGTTTTCTAGATTGAAGCAACAGCAAACCATCCTTTGGGTAAACAAACAAAAGAGGAACGTAGCATTCAGTATTTCACTGAAATTTCTGATTATGTGATAAAACAACACTGACATGCCAGTTGATGCCCCTTTTTCTGAAAGACTGGATCATTTAAAAAAAATGCCAGTATTTAAAAAATGATTAAAGTATGGAGCTCTTACACTAAGTGCCAAATTTCGTTAAATAAAACATTTTTAATCAAAATCTTTCAAAGTCTATTTTTTAGGTCACTAAACTCAGGTGACCTATTGCTATCTGTTTTCGTCCGTCGTCGTGTGTTGTGTGTCGTGCGTTAACATTTGAACATTTTCATCTTTTTCTCTGCAACCACTGAAACAATTTCAACCAAATTTGGCAAAAAGCATCTATAGGTGAAGGGAACAAAAATTTTGATTTTCATGGTCCCTGCCCCCTTTGGACCTGGGGGGTGGGGCAAAAACCACTAAAATTAATGCAATCTTTAAAAATCTTCTTCTTTACTCCTGGACATCAAGCAGTCAAATTGTTTGCATGACTGTAATCAGCATGGAGTCCTCTACCAAAATTGTGAAATTCATGGCCCCAGGGTCAGGGATTCTAGTGCTAGGGCGGGGCTAAATAAGTATATAGTGAAAATGCATTATTTCTTTTTAAATCTTCTTCTCTGCTACTTGGTATTAAATAAACCAACTAAGTACATAGTTATGATGAGCAAGAGTGTTTCTACCAAAATTGTGAATTTTATGGCCCCAGGGTCAAGGGTTCTGGTGTTAGGGCGGGGCTCTATTGATTATATAGTGAAAATACATGAATTCTTTGAAAATCTTCTTCTCTGTTCCTGCGTATTAAATAAACTAACTAGGTGCATAGTTATGATGAGCAAGAGTGCTTCTGCCAAAATTGTGAATTATATGGCCCCAGGGTTAGGGGTTCTGGTGTTAGGGCGGGGCTCTATAGATTATATAGTGAAAATACATGAATTCTTTGAAAATCTTCTTCTTTGCTCCTGGGTATTAAATAAACTAACTAAGTGCATAGTTATGATGATCAAGAGTGCTTCTACCAAAATTGTGAATTATATGGCCCCAGGGTCAAGGGTTCTGGTGTTAGGACGGGGCTCTATTGATTATATAGTGAAAATACAGTAAATCTTTGAAAGTATTCTTCTCTGCTCCTGGGTATTAAGCAGATGAACTACCTATGTAGTTATGATGAGCAAAGTTGCTTATCTTCCAGAATTGTGAATTTCAAGGTCCCAAGGTCAGGGGTACCATAGGGGGGGACTATACTTATATACAGTGGACCCTCATTTATCCGGACGCTTTGGTTCCCAGTCAATTTGTCCGGATATGTGAAGCATCCGGATATCTGAATCACCAGTTAAACAAGACAAAGTAACATTTAAAACTTTCGATCCGATGAAAAATCATCCGGATACTAAAGCATCCGGATATCTGGCGTCCGGATATCTGAGGGTCCACTGTATACTGAAACTGGATGAATTGTTTGAAATCTGTTCCTTGGTATTAATCAAATATTTTTGAAAAGCAAGGGTGCCTTTTCAAAAATTATGCAATGTGTGTATCTAAGCTTAAGGGTCAGGGGTTGATGTGTGATAGGGGCATTACTGATTATTGCTGAATATTACTGATTACTTGAAATGCATTTTTTGTTCCCCTACCCTGCCTATGGGTATTATGTAAACAAACTAAGCAACTGCTAAGTGTATTGTTATGATGATCAATGGTGCCTCTTTCAAAATTGTGAATAGCATAGCATCTGGTTTAAAACATGAATCAAATTCAATCACTGGAAAGTTGTTGAATAATGCTCAGGTGACCTATAAGGCCCGTGGGCCTCTTGTTTAATCAAATGCTCCAAAATTCTACTTTCCATTTAAATCTATTCGTAGATAAATATTCTGCATTTACACCAAGGCTCATTCCAAAATTCAATATACCAATTACATATATTTTAACGATCCCCTTAATTTAGTATTTTATTGAAAAGAAACTGCGTTTTAAAGTGTGAAAACGGGTTCTGATAAGTCTATATGTTACCAGGCTTTCCATACGATGTGGATGAAGGAGAATCCAGACTGTCAATACATCGTCCTCGTGGTATTTCATCTGATAAGCATCATAAAAGAGACCGATTACTTCAATGGCCTTGGGTTTTCAACAGCTTACATCGCTCGGACAAGTCAAAATTGTAGTGCACTTGCCCGAAGGACAAGTTAATATAAAAGCTAATGTCTATCCCTATCGGGGGTTCTGGTGTTGGAGTGGGTCTTTTTATTTTATACTGAAAAACATTAATTCTTTGAAAACTTCTTCTCTGCTCCTGGGTATTAAATAAACTAAATAATTTCATAGTTATGATGAGTAAGAGTGCCTCTTAAGGGTGGGGCTGTATAGTGAATAAAAAAACGTTAATTCTTTGAAAATCTTCCTCTCTGCTCATGGAAATTAAATAAACTAAATTAGTATATAGATATAATAATGTGCAAGAGTGCCAAAACCAGATTTGTAAATTTGAAAATATTTTAATTCTTGAGTTCGAAAATATTTTCCTTTGCACTTTGGTGTTATGCCAATGAATCAAATATATATTTATGATGAAAAAATCTGCCTCTATCAAAATGGTCAGCGGTATGGGGGAAAATAGTTTTCAAATAAATTAATGCTTTGAAATCTGCTCTTTTGTATTAATCAACCATTTCAAGGGGTCCAGCCTAATTTACTTTGCAAAGTCGTATTTTACTTTGCAACCGAAAAAATGGCGGATACGATGCGGAGAAGCAAATGAGGTCAGTATCTTTTGTGTAATTTTAGGAACTATAATTATTAATTTTGATAAATGGATGTTACGTTTCGGTGCGCCTATCTATCCTTTCCAACGGGAAAACTAAGCTGAAGCGATTTACTTTCCGATGAAAAAATTATTGAAGAAAAACCAAAGGCATGTGTCTTTTGTTTGTTGCATTCATAACCAATCATCGGCTGTTTGTAGAATATTGCACAGTCCAAAGCTGTGAAAATTACATATATTTGTAAATTTTTCGGTAAAATATTAGAAAAACACAATTTCTATTCACAAAAAGTCAGCTTTAGAGATTAAATCAACAATTCACGACTTTAGGATTAAAATTACTTTGCAAAGTTGATATTAGGACATGTTTACTTTGCAACTCTGTGATTTAGAACGTTAGTATATTAAAAATTCAAAAGGCCTCTTCGCCAAAATTACTGGCCGTGACATAGTGTTTGCAAATAAATTGTTTGCTTTCCACAATGAAAATGACATGTCAACCAGCATAATTTAAGTGCATGGTGTGTACACTAAATCCTGTCATTCTAATGATGGGGGGATTTATTTTTTGTTTGTTTCTCCCTTGCTGTGATGTACTTTTTAAATTTGTTTTTTTTTCTTTCTAGAGACTGGCTTTGAAACGCTCGAAAAAAGGGGGGGTTCTGGACAAGGCTAGGGCATATGCAAGTTTCATATAACATTTAGACTGTTCGCAGTCGGGTGGATTGCGGTCCACGGATCTCACATTCCATCACCATTGAGAGTGGGTGTATTGGAAAAGGAACTGCACAGTGTATATAGAAAATCAGCATTTTTTTTGTGCTGTAATTCATTAACTAATGAAATTCAATTTTTATAGGTATGATAATTTATTTTTAACACAAATTACTTTTCCTTGGTTCTAAAAGACTTCCCATAATGATTACAATTATACTGTCCTGCTGCGTCACTTGGTATTGTGGAAGAAAATATTTGCTGGTAAATAATAATCTTCCTGCATTTGTTGCAGTGCTCTTTTCCCAAATAGATAAATCTGAACGGTTATTTAAACAGTTTTAAAAGAAGTAATACCTCGAAACTTATGCACAGATTAAATGAAAACATGTCAAATGTATTTTTCGATTTTGTAATCGTTGTGATGGTGAATTTCTGTATTGTTTATATAGCAAAGTGATTTGCACAGGAAAACGAAGTCCTATACCGCGCTTTGCAAATGAAATATTTCCTATACTCCCTTTATTTTTGGAATTAAGACATTGTTTTTCATTTTGTCACAGAAAGTCATGTTTAAATAGGGGGTCTTGGTGTAATATATGATATGAGTTTCTCTTATTGACCATTCAACAGGTACTCTGTTGTAAAAGACAATATTTATACTCGTATGATAACACACGTATCGAATCCAATCCTGCATGGCGTGTCGTTTTAGTTCAATAGATTTTTTGGTATGTAATTCGTGCGTATCCAAAAGTATCCCCTAAAGAGACAAATAAATGCTTCACCGAAACGACATATTTTGATACCAAATTAAATGCTCAATCATTAAAAAATTCGTGATGTTTACTGACCTTCTTTCCAGTCTTCGCTTCGACTCCGCCATTTTTGCGGTTGCAAAGTAAAATACGACTTTGCAAAGTAAATTAGGCTGGACCCCTTGCATTTATCATTTGATAAAATTTATGATAAAATTTCCAGAATTTTGAAACAAGTGGTCCCAAGGATCAGGGGTTCCTTTGGGGTCGGGTGCTGGTTATAAGTTGGAAGTGCATTTTTCTGTTACTTTGATCTATCTCTGGGTATTAAGTAACTAGAGTATATATAGATGTTATAGACGTTTAAAAACTCTTTAATAATGATGAATAAAATTTCAAAAAGTCACTTCCGGTTTTGAGTTATTCCCCTATAAACGAAAATCAAAGGCTTTCGTTTCCGGATAAAGGCTCAGAGACCACAAAAGCTGGAGCTTTAGATAGAAGGATTGAAGCACATCGGTTTTTGTTTTTCGATTTCTGCATTCATAATGGCGCTATATGGGGGTCAAAAAATAGAACGCCTAAAAGAGCAAAAATTTACAGATATTTTCCATTTTTCTAGAAAACTAAAAATATTTTGTTAAGACATGTTGAATAAAAGTTGTGCATAATTACAAACACTTTCATTTGATATCATTTAAAATGTCTGGCACCTAACATTTGGGATTTAGGGCCATTGAAAGTATAAGTTTAATATCTCAAAAAGTGTTTTAGAATTTTTAATACGTCAAATGAGCAAATTTGTTTAAAATATCAAGTTTTATCTGACGAGGTTGTTTTTATACCTCCGGGGACGTTACTTCCGGTCCTCTGAATGTCAAAGTGAAGAAATTCAATCAAGCGCGGGTAAACGGCGGGAGTAACTATGACTCTCTGGCATGGTCACACCTTGACGATCTTCAAACACAGTATTGAAGTTGGTGCCAGAGCTTAAGTACTCACTCTGTGGGGAAAACAAACGTGACCAAACATTTTGGAACGGCAAGCAATTTGTATCATGCGATCAGTTGCAACATTGATGTCGCAACCTAAATCCATGATTAGGAAAAGGGGCTTTCCAAACCCGGAGCTGTGACGAAATACCATGGATCTGGATGGAACCTACTCGGAGGCAGTCCGGCAGTGTCCACCCAGTGTAACCATTGAATTGACTTCGATCCTAGCGGACCAGGATTGATAGAGATGTCTGCCAACAAACTGCCGACTATGATATTTGACAAAAGACAAGTCTTTGTGGACGGAAACCCTGTCAAGGCTTCCAGGCTGGGGAGGTCACTGGGTTGCAACCTTACAGAAAAATCACTTGCATGTAGGCATATTTTTCATGAAGCGCTAGCGCGCTTCATGAAATATGCCTACGTGACAAGTCTGTGTGATTCACACACCAATAACTCAAACAAAACTGAAAAACATTCCTTAATTGAATGTAAAAAAAATATGCAAATTTTTTAGTATATTTTAAATTCATTGTATGTTTTACTTTAGTGAATATTGATATATACCATAAACAAATATTGAATTTAAATTGAAAATTATTGATGAAAGATTTTAATTTTCAATTTCAGAGAAGCTGGTTGCGATTTACTGTGTTGATACAGATAGTGTACTTTATAGTGTACTTTTTTGCCATGGATTTTCAAATATATGAAAGCGAGAAGTTGTTTCCAGAGGTAGACCACAAAAATATACGTTGACTGTTACTCTTTTTAGCTCACCTGAGCTGAAGGCTCAAGTGAGCTTTTCTGATCACCCGGTGTCCGTCTTCCGTCTGTCTGTCCGTCCGTCTGTAAACTTTTCACATTTTCAACTTCTTCTCATGAACCACTGGGCCACTTTTAACCAAACTTGGTACAAAGCATCCTTGGGTAAAGGGGAATATAAATTGTTAAAATCAAGGGCTACGTCTTCTTCCAAGGGGAGATAATCACGAAAATACAAAAATAGGGTGGGGTCATTTAAAAATCTTCTCAAGAACCACTGGGCCAGAAATGTTGAAACTTATGTTGAAGCAGCCTGGGGTAGTGTAGATAATAAATTGTTAAAACCATGACCCCTGGGGGTAGGGCGGGGCCACAATAGGGAATCCAAGTATTACATAGACATATATAGAACAAATCTTTAAAAATCATCTTCTCAAGATCCACTGGGCCAAGAAAGCTGAAACTTATATGGAAGCATCTTTTGGTAGTGTAGATATTAAATTGTTAAAATTATGACCCCAGGGGTAGGGTGGGGCCATAATATCGAATCCAAGTTTTACATAGAAATTTATAGAACAAATCTTTAAGAAAAACTTCTTCTTAATAACCGCTGGACCAGGAAAGCTGAAACTTATGTTGAAGCATCCTTGGGTAGTGTAGATATTAAATTGTAAAAATTATGACCCTCGGGGATACGGTGGGGCCACAATAGGGAATCCAAGTTTTACATAGAAATATATAGAACAAATCTTTAAAAATTTTCTTCTCAAGAACCACTGGACCAGGAAAGGTGAAACTTATGTGGGAGCATTCTTTGGTAGTGAAGATATTAAATAGTTGAAATCAAGACCCCAAGGGGTAGGGCGGGGCCACAATAAGGAATCCGAGTTTTACATAGAAATATATAGAACAAATCTTTAAAGATCTTCTTCTCAAGAACCACTGGGTCATGAAAGCTGAAACTTATATGGAAGCATACTTGGGTAGTGTGGATATTAAATTGTTAAAATCATGACCCCCGGGGTAGGGCGGGGCCACAATAAGAAATCCAAGTTTTACATAGAAATATATAAAACAAATCTTTAAAAATCTTCTCAAGAATCACTGGGCCAGGAAAGCTAAAACTTATATGGAAGCATCCTTGGGTAGTGTAGATTGTAAATAATTAAAATCATGACCCCCAGGGGTAGGACGGGGCCACAATAAGGAATCCAAGGTTTACATAGAAATATATATATATATATATATATATATGAAACAAATCTTTAAAAAATATCTGCATCACCCAAGTTACTCAGGTGAGCGATGTGGCCCATGGGCCTCTTGTTTGCGGGATGTATGCTCCAGTGCCTTGCTGAGAAATCAAATAAAACTAGGTTCGAATATTAATTCCAACATAATTGAAATTGACGTAAGTCTTTTCGGAGTATCACCGAAGGACAGGAAATCAAAAATATTGGGTAATTGGAATGGTGAAAAGAAACGCAAGAAAAAATTAATTACTGCTATTGGTGGAACGAAGGGACAGATGTACATAAATTCCTAGTATCATAGAAAAATATGTAGAAATTGGATCCACTATTTATTCCGATATGTGGGCAGCATACAACGGTCTAGAAAACGGTGGGTTTACACACAAAGTTGTTAATAATTCGGTGGAATTCAAAAGTGATGACAGTTGTTGCACGAACACCATTGAGGGATTGGTTAAGTTGAGGATCAAGAAAATGAAGGATGTATTACCGTCTCGTTTAATATATGTGTTGGACGAATTCATCTACCAGTATCTGTTTGGATATGAAAACCGTTTAAACGGTGACATATTTAGTCGTTTTTTGATAGAAAAAACATATCGCTGTTCAAAGAACCTTTCGCGGTTGTGACATGAATAAATGCATTAATATCTACTAGAGATATATAAATACCATATTCAATTATATAACTACAATTTTTTATGCAATCGTGTTTGACATATTTGAAAATTTAAAGAATATGCTTATAGCCAAACTTACCCATCGTCTAAATATGCCACAAATCACCGATCGCTCTTTGATCTCAATATTTGTTGTTTCGTTTCTGCAATTATTTTTCTGATATCTACTGCTTTACACCTTTAAGAGAACATGGTTGAGCTATTCCACTATTTAACGATTTCGCGAACCTTTTTTTCAGTTTTTGAATGTAATGACGCAAAATGTGGACGTTGTAGAGTACTCGCATGCGTATGCGTTTTAACAGTTGTCAGTTATTCTGAAAGAAAGATGTTTGCGATAACGAGAAATGAAAATGTGTACTTTGCAATGAGAAATGATGTTGGATGCGCTTTTCGAGAACCAGAACAGAATGCCCTCCACTTCAAAGACTGGACGTTCCCTCAAAGGAAGACTTGCGATCAAAGCGCCTGAATTGTGACGCTCAAGATGCTGTCATCGTAAGTTAAAATATCTACAAGACATATCTTTCAAAAGCAAAGGAAACTTTTTAAATATTTTTTTCTTAAATTTAAATTTTTTACTCCTTCAATGTCTTCATCTCCCGACCATATCGTCTATTCAAGGAAGTACGACAACTTTTGGGGATTTCCAATGTACAGATGCGTCCAAAAAATATATGCAATCGTTCACGGTTTTGTAAATAACAAACCGGTATACTATTTTTGTTTTGCAGATAAATCAGATAATTATTCATGTGAGTTAAACAAAATATTGTATATGTCTCTCTCATATATATGTACTTTAAAGAGTATTTACTTCCCCCCAACCCCTCTCTCTCAGTGAATGAAGTATTTTCATTATTTATATGAACAGATGACATTCCAAGGAGGGAGACGACAATTTGCGTTTAGATCTAATTTTGATTAGAGTTACATGTACAATGATCTATGCAGACAGTTTAAAATTCTTACCGAAGTAAAGGATTTTGTGGAGGCGGTCAATGTGGTCATTGGTTTGTATTAATTGTTTAATTCTGAAATTCTATCAACAATGTTGACCCTTTGCTCTTGGAGTTGACCTACTTTTTAAAAAAAATAGTTTCTTCAAAAAAATCAACTTCAATGTAACTTTCTAAATAAATGATAGGATGTTCATATTGTACACAATATGTCATGAAAAATAACATCTCACCCACAAAGACGTCGAAAGCGGGGGACCACAATTCTTTGAATTTGCTTGTTTCAACTTCTGTTATAGGATATAACATAACCTGGGGCACTTTACTCAATTTATCAATCGTAAATTGTATATAATATACAATAAATTAAATTTGCGTGGCTTTAATCCGACATTTCTAATATGTAGTTATTATTCAATTAACTTGATTAAAATTATGTATTGCTATTTAAAAGGTTTAGTCACTTGCTAGGTCGCCATGCAGCGTCGGCCCTGGAGAAACTGATGACTGATTTTGAAAGATACTTCTCCCCGAACCCAACCAGTATTCGGACGAGATGTTTTAAACATCACAGAGTGGTTCACTCCCACATCAACACCATCAGAAACCACTCTAGGCCTCATGTTTACAAAATAACGGTAAACGGATAGCAATTTAGTAAGTTGACTAAAACAATACATTATTGAAATTCATTATCATGTCATATCATCGGTTATGCCTTTAATGTTAAAACTTTTAATTGTTTATATATATATATTTAAGAAATGGAATAAAATCACGGACTAAATACTCAAGACAGAAGTCCACGGAACTCCCGATATCGTTGAACCAGCTTTTCAGGAAATCGACGAAAAGTTTGAGAAGCTGGATAGCGATGTTCGCTCTAGCTTTAGATATTTCACAAAGGACCAACAACCACCTTACTCCAGACATGATATGGAATTTAGATGAGACTGGAAAGCAGGTTGAGCATCGCCCAACCTCTGTTGTTGCCAGGAAGGGTGCCAGGTCCATTCCAGGGAAGAAAAGAAATCAGGGAGAACGTAACCATTCTTCCTTGTGTAAATTCTCTTGGTGATGTCCTTCCTCCAATGTGCAACGTGAAAGGAACAACGCCACGGTGCCTGGAGACTTTTTCCACCCTCAAATCTCCAGCTGGAACCTTATGGACCTACCAGGAAAAGGTCTGGATGTACGACATATGTGGTTTTCACAGGTATTCCTCCCCAACATCGGTATGATGCGTCCCCAGCTGTTGATCCTGGACTCCCACTCTTCCCATGAAGTCTTGGGTCTTCTTCAGTATGTTCAGGAGGCCGTGAGAGAAAACTCCTAATTCTGGCCATGCCTCACCATACATTTCATCACCTTCAGCCGCTGAATAAATGTGTTTTTGTACCATTTTCTCAAGCCTTCTTCAAAGCTTGTAACAACTTGCTGACTGAGCATCCAGACCTTGTCATAAACAAGACAGTCACAACATGGAAAAAGGTGTTCAAAACAGCCTGGACTGCAGCCTTCACCAAAGAAAACATCATCAGGGGTTTCAGGGCAACTGAAATATGGCCTCAAAATCCATCTGCCATCCAAAAAAGTGTCTTTGCTCCTTCCCTTGCTTATGACGTACCGCTTGACACAGTTTCATCCCAAATCCTTCTTTTTCAGCGGCAGCCATCTCCGTTCCCTCTTCTTCAGATGCAGCCATCTCTATTCCTTTTGAATTGAGGATTGACAGTTGTTGAGATGTACATTTAAGTCTGTTTTTGTATTATTTAAAAGGCATTGAAAGAACAATAGAATACCACTCAACTGAATTTGAAAATCTATTTATTCCATACGAAACAAACAGGAAGAAATCTTTTACTCATAGTTTAATATACCTTATTGAATTTACCTTGGATGTAAATTCAGTCCCCAAAGCTGCAAAATATCAAAGATGTATAAAGCAATTTGTTACTTACTTATTACGTTTTATGAAGAAAAAAATACTTTATGTTAGAAAAAAAGCTCTGTAGTTTTGCTGTTGTACACATGAATATGACAAATTGTAATTTCTACTTATCATAATGAATATCAGTTAAAAATAATTCTCAGCATCATCTTAACTTGAGAAATGATAAAATACAGAAAAAAAATCAAGAAAACAGGGTCGACTTAGGTTCTAAACCAAAATTTTAAACTACCGCTTAACCTTAAATTCCTCTTTTCCTTTTTAGTGAGCAGTACAATCCAGCAAAACAGGCAAAGAAAGCAGGGAAGCCCTGCATAGGAGACTTAACTAGAGATAAAGACTTTCAAAGAATTGTTTTGTTATTGAAGCTTTGCTTCTTTATCAGATTTTCTTGAAAGCTGGAAGTATGTTACAGGGCATTCGTGTAGAATATCAAATTATGGTAATTTCAGTTTTAACTTGATTGCTGATATCATATTCTTGGGTGTTATTAAAAATAATTCTTGATTCCCTAGAAGTTATACGAGTGGTGATTAAAAAATTCGCGAACAAATTGAATAACTTACATAAAAGAAAGTTTTTGGTTTCAGTTCTATTATATTTTAAATTAGTCCGATTTTTATGCACATCTGTCACCGTTCTGCTCATATCACTTCAAGTGATATAGGCAATCAAGTAATACACACCCTATCGTTCTGTTACAAAAAGTGAACTATTTTTCTGCTTTATATTTCTTTCCATGTATCTTAATTTTTATATCAAAAACAGCAAATTTGTCAAAATTGATCAAATGCAGCGGAATGGATTGTTATAAATACCCTTTCCAAAATTAAGCATCCTGGCGCTCATTTTTTGGGATCTATCGATGTATTTTATTGGATCTTTATCTATATTAAAATAAACTTTGACAGTGTAATGGAGGAAGTGCTACATCAAAGTTACTGTACCTGTCCCCTTAGCTACTCGTATGGATGCATATGTCTTGATGTTGTGACATGTCAGTTAGTAAGGAGGGATGTCCATAAAGCAGTATCCTATTTCAAGAATGACTTTATTTTTAGTAACCCGACTCTCGTCAGATGTGACGTAGGCAATTACACTTGTAAGTTTGACGTGTCAGTGTTGTCTCTGTGACAATTTCAGTGACTACATTCATTTGACTTGGAACGAGTGTGTGGGAGCAGATCATAGCGATCACGGCAATACTTTGAGAGAGATATTTAACAACGTGAGCCGAGACGAAGATCAACTTCAATCCGAAGATGGGAGGACCGTCACGAAATCTAGTGGAGATGAAACGCCGGGATGTTGAATACCTTACTTACCTGAACGAGGACAGATTTATTGACCATGATGGAACTGAGTTTCGCTATTTTGAATTGACCATTCCGCTTGAACTGTGCCGCTCTTATTGTCGACAATATGATTTTGCGGAAAGTACTTTTCACTACTGCCAAAAAATTCAGGAAATTCTACATCATTTCCAAGCCAGATCGAGAGCCGAAAATCGTGAACGTTGTGCGCTTATGATTGACATGGACGATTTTCACGGAGGACGGAAATGCCTTGCACTTTTTCTTACAAGCAAACATGACCATGAGGAATGTGTCGATATTCTCAATTGTTGCTTCCCTGATGAACTTTTTTTGACTTCTTTGAACTGTTCTTTTCATAATGACTGTTAATTTGTTAAAATGAATGAATGCATAAATGTACAGAAAGTACTTTAGAATGAATGTTACTTAGAATGAATGATGTTAAAATTTTTGAATGTCTGTTAATAAATTGTTATTGTTTAATTTTTTGTAGTGTCTTCCAAAATTAAATTTGAACGGAAGGACAGAAAAACCTTTGTAATTGCTGCCACAATCTGGTTAAAAGACAAAGATGATTTTTTTCTAACTCGTAATTTGACGGACAAGGCTTTCAAGCACGGAAATAGTTATTCAGACTTTTGGAAAAGACGAATTGATGAATATACAACAAATACTGTACAAGAGTTATTTAATATAGATTTAAATGCTTTGAATGTAGTAGGTGTCCCGGGTAACAGACCTAGAGTTTTGCCCCTTAAAGTTTTGAGAAAAACATGTATAGAAACAAAGCAAACAAAGATAGGTGTGCGCAAGCGCAACGTACTTTTGAAATCACTGTTAAATTTTCTAGAGAGGATATGTGTCCCTTAGATCTCCCCTTTGACCCGAATGTGGATAACGCCGGAAACATTGTTAGAATTAATGATATTAATCCTCGGGCCGCTGCTGCTGCTGCTCCCCCCCCCCCCCCAAACGGCCATTAGGTCAGGGTATGGGTAATTTACCAAGTAGTATGACATTTGGATAAATTTTTGTGTAGTTTACTTAGTTGCATACTTTGTGTTCTTCTTTCTTGTGTCCTTTGTGTGATTTTTCTCTGAAGTGTTGGAATGAAATGCATTTTTTCTCTCAATTGTTAGGTTTCACCCTTTCATTTTCATTGTAGAAGATGGCTAACAATGATTTGATGAACCAAAATCTTCTGTCTCGGGGGAGACGTTTACTCAAAAATGGAAAGAGAAGAGCTGCCTCCTTTTTATCATATGTTAAAGTCTAAAGTAAATAATATTTTATTTTTCAAAGTGTAAATTGGAGGTCCTTGCTAAATTAAGAACATATCTTTTGAAACTTGCTTTCACTGGGCAACATAAAAATCATCATTATTAACCATCTGCCATCCTTCTCTAAATTGATCAATCCAATCATTGATTAAATTTATTCATTTTTTGTCTGAAAGTATGCACAAATTATTAAATGCTTCTTCTAAAGGAATTTCCTCCATATGAGTGAAAAATTCTCGAGAGGGACGTTCAACAACATCTAAAGGAATTTCTAAGTTAAGTTAGGGGAGGAACAGCTAAAGTCGGACAGCATCGAATGTCGGACAGTTTTCTCTTTCAGAATAAAATCGTTTCTAAATTTAGTGTCATGTGTATTTTTCTTTCAGTATCTCCGTCTACAGGATGTTTTTGGTTGTTTCGTACATATATAGTCGTGAAAACGTTTGAAATAATGTGTAAAATCTGGAGGATACATACGCATCTCAAGGATCCGGATAAAATTCGCATGCGCACCGAGCGCGCACCTGTCGACAGTGACCTAGTTCATCCTTGGCGAAATCTTCAGTTTGCCGCCGGTACTCTGTGATTGTTAGTGTATTTTGTAATTAAATCATACTTTTACATGATTTATATTAATTATTCCCATAATAATAACTTTATGGTGGATATTTATTTATAAAACCATGAAAATTAAACTGTCCGACTTTACATACTCGGTCATTTAAAGTCGGACAGAGGAGAATTTAAAGTCGGACAGCACATTATATTGAATAAATTGTATTTTAATTGTCATATTTTAAAAAACTAGAACAATTTATTTTAATGTAATTAAACTTATCGGCAATTTAAGAGTATTTAAGCTTTTGTAAATCAAATTCTGCCGATTCGCTGCAACTTTTTGGAAGGAAGAAATCAAAAAAAAAAAACGTTTTATCACTTACCTCATAGAAATTGTTTCATTTCAGAAAAAAAAAAATGAAAAACACGTAAAGCAAAATCGATCTCATTAAATTTTAACAGCAACAGACTGATATAATATTGCAGAGAAATGAAATTTTTATACTGTATACATAAACCGAGGAAAATAGAAGGAAGGGGATAGAAAGAGAAGAAAAGAAAATCTATTAAAAAAATCAACAAAGTAAATTTTTTTTCGTGGCTTTATTTGAGTTCATGTTTATAACTCATCACTCATTCTGTCATTCAGGAAAAAGAAGGGTTTCTTTCTTGAAAATTAAATAAGTTACAGATTACTAATTCTAATGTAAAGAAAGTGGGGTATATAGTTTTCTGTCTATAACCATTTATATAAAATGGGATTAATTTTGGGGACAATTTAAACCCAAGAAAATATTCACACAACCCATGAGTTTATAGATTATAGATCGCAAAATACATGTACTATATGCCAATTTAAATTTCTTGGTATATAAATGGAAAAATCGAAATAATCCACACGATTACTAAGTATATTATACGTAAAAATAACTTTAAATGTTCACGATTTTTTTCCCGGGCACTTGGTATTATTTTTGTAAGCTGGGGAGGGGCTAGAAAATTAAATTAAAAAAATCAACTTACCTGAGTGAAGAAAGAAAACGACAAAAAAGAAGGAGTGGGTGATGGTCCAAACTCAAAGAAAATTCTATTTTGGAGGTTGATGGGAGGCCTATGTTCCATTTGATTACATCTTTCAAAACCGAATTTTATTCATACATACATGTATTACCAGATTACCCTGATTTGAGGGTAATAAAAAGGTAGCGGTGGGACAAACAGCTTTTCAATGAACTTGAATTTTCAATAGTGTAAAGTAAATGTTTGGGGGGGGAGGGGGGAGTGAGGGTTCAGCCCCCACCCCCACCCCCCTGAATACTTTGTGCATGCTCCACTACGATTTAACACCTAAAAAATGAAGTAAATAGGACTTTAAATGCCGAAACTAGTATGTGTCCGACTTTAAATTCTACATGTCCGACTTTCACTGTCGCTGTCCGACTTTATCAGCCTTTGCCTTTCCGTGTTTGGTTTTGAATTATAGCATTACAAAGCTTTTAACCAATGAAAATTAAGAATAGACAGAGGGTAAAAACATCATTTTATGTGACGTGAAACTTTCCGGTTACGTGTTACGAGTTTGGAGCGCGTACCGAAGGTGCATACGAGAGTGTCCGAAAAAGCGTCCGACTTTCGCTGTTCCTCCCCTATACCATGAAATTAACAGTCGTTTTGTTGAGCAGAGACAACCATTTTTCGGTCACATTTAATCTAAAGATTGACGTCATTTTCACATTATGACGTCATAGACAAGGAACAAAAGGTTATTCAACATACGCCAGTTATAAAACTTGTGTAGGGCTAGATGAGTTCAAATTTTTTCTAATCTGAATTCCGGTTTTGTAGATTTAGAGACAATTTGCAAACTTTTTGATCACCCCTCCTACGTTGAAATTCAGACAAAGTTTTTCTATTTGATTTAATGTATAGCGAACATAAAAAAAGTACCGCACCATGACACAATCTAGGTTTATTGGGAAAACAAGTTCACATCGATGAACATTTTGAATTTTAACAAAAAAGTCTCTCCTTGCAACGAATAACTGTAAGATAAAATTTTTATTACTTTACTTTACTATTATATATTTAATTTATTGGGATAAATATGACTCTTTCGTAATCACAGACCTGCCTACCCTTCCGCTTTTGGCGTAATTCTTCCGCTTTTTACCACAAAATTACGCTATTACGCCACTGATATTAATATTACGCTTTTGATATTTTGGTTTAAATCCATTATAAACGTCTAAATTTAAGAGTCAAAATACGACCTGCTGAAATGATATGAGAAGTTCTTGTTAAAAGTTTAAAGTCATCATTTCGTAAGTTCTTTGGTCATAACAATGACCTTGTCAGCAAATACAATTCATCATTGAGTCAAACGCTGACTGACGTTATTCATACCAATTGTTAGTCCATTATTTATACACTGAATTGACGACAGATTTTTTCCGTTATTGCCTGATCATGAAAATGAACTGATTTTGTATATTGTTTATTGGACTTTTTTAGATTTAATACTGTTCGTTATCTCCATATCCTTCTTTAAGTACATGTAATTAATGGAGGACAAGTTTGATAACTAGCTTTATATATCTAATACTTACATGTAAACCGGTATGGTAAATATTCGGGATGACTCCTTACTTCGCGACTCTAAAAAAACCTTCTTGCCACTGCGCCACGCGGGCGACGAAGAACACGAGAAGGCACTACTTACATTAACTATCAAATGGCATTGCAATAAGAACATCCATTTCAATGCTCAATTTTAACATTGTTTTGAACAAGATAGAGAAATGTGAGTGTTGAAAAGAAAAATAAGTGTTCTGTACAATTTGTATAAAAATGCAAACGCAAGCCTTCAATTAAGTGATTTGATACAAAATGACCAAATGCTTCATTAAGGTTGTGCGGTTGATTTGAGTTTAATATAGGATACAGATATTTTACAACACTTTCTTGCCTATAGATGATTCGAAAAAGAAAAGTTTATGCTAGGTTTGTTTAGTAATGTACAATTTCGATGGGTTTGAAAGAAAGAAAGTATTATTGTAAAACAACAAAGTAGGAAAACATGATTGATTACGCTTTTACCTCTGAAATTCCACCAAAAATTTTCTGAAATTACACCCTTGAAACGAAAAGGGTAGGCAGGTCTGTAATCATTTCCCACTACCTTGGTTAAATAGGTGCTTTTTCAGTATCAATATGACGCTTTTTTTTTCTGAAGCAGCTATTTTACGTATAAGTTGACGTCACTGTACGGCATCCGTGACGTTTAAGTAGTAACGTTATTTGGCGTCGAAACAGAGCCGGTCGAGATCATGAATTTTGACCTAGAAAAATTGTATTCAATAGTTAAGAAAATCATAGATCTAATTTTATGATTCACAATCACATGAATCAGATTTTAAGCAATAAATAATACTTTCTGTGATGGGAAGGGACATGTTGCTGAAAATTCTATAATAAGGGAGAGAGTTGCCTCATTGCAATCATAGCTCCAATCTAACAGTTTACACTGTTGATCCTCCATGGTTTTTTTTTCGACAAAGACTTCAAAATATCACCATATTTCCTTCTAATTGGTCTTTCTTTGGCGAGACCTTTGCAGACATGCCTGTCTGTTCTAATGACCCGATATCAGATGTGCTTTTCTTTTTTATGAACATTCTAAAAATTGTTTCAAAGGTTTGACTTTATTTCAAAACATTTATTTCAGGACAGGCACATTGAATGCCGCGAGAAAAAATCACATATAACATTCAAGTTTGAGGACAATTTCACCGCCGAAATATGTCTAAAATATTGCCGATCCGGCGTTTAACGGTAACAATCAAACAATCTTTCATGATATCTCTTTCTGATTAACTGTCATTTTCTAACCTTTTTCTTGTTTTGTCTCTTCCTCATAATATACCACCCCAAAACTCTTACCCAAGCTGCCTTTTTTTTGTAATTCCAAAAGACAGTCACCAAATTTACAATGTGCTTTACAGTAAAATAAAGGCGTGCCGCTTTCCCTGCGTTTCATTTATGCTCTACTGATTTTATGAAAGTCGAACATGAAAACAACAACCGCATTACTTCTTTATTTTCTTGGTAAAATATGGTGTCGTTGCCTCCTTCTCAAACATTTACCATTCCTAATTCTTTTCAAATGATCTTCTTATTCAACTGAAAGGGAAAACTTGTGTTCAGATGGAATATCAGCAGTTAAAAACTTTGGAATTTTGCAGTGCTGTATTTCTTCAATGTCTGATGGTATTTTTCAGTGCAGTACTTCTTCAATGTCTGATAGTATTTTGCAGTGCAGTATTTATTCAATGTCTGATGGTATTTTACAGTGCAGTATTCAATGTCTGATGGTATTTTACAGTGCAGTATTTCTTCAATGTCTGATGGTATTTTGCAGTGCAGTATTTCTTTTGTCTTGATGGGATGCGTCTTTTCTTCATTCTCTGACCGATTTAAAGGCATATGCTTTTACACACACTGTACAAAGAATATTGTTTCTTGTTTGCTTTCAAAATGATCTGTTACCAAAAAAAATTAAATTGGGATTTTGTCGGTAATGCTTTCTAGTCGAATAGCGGGAAAGGCAGATGGTAATATGTGAACAGGGGATTCGTGGCAAACATATGAGTGGAATGAAGTATGGATTTATCTAAATTTTCAACCCTGTAAGGCCACACCAATTTAATTTCTTGGTCTTCAGATTTTTGACAGAAAAAATTGGGGCAAGCGAGCGATTTTAAAATTAAAAATCTGAATTTTTAAAACGTAGGAGTGATGTCAAATGAAAAGAGGCGAGCGATAATGTTTTATTTTTTTAAAAAACTGTTTATTTCAATTCATAGTGATTCAAGTAGGAATCATACATCATGTAAATGTCCAATTCACAACACTGTTTCTTTTAAACCTCTTGGGCAGAATATCTTCCCCCAAAGTTCTAAGGTCTCCGTGAATATTTTCACAGAATTGAAATGAAGGTTGAATAATTGACTGTTGTTCATAAAGAGCAGAAATATAAGGGTCTATATCATCCAGAAGATTTTCAGTACTTCTGCAATGGACACACAGGTGGAAGGTAGTGCTTTAAAGTAGTTGAAAAATAACTGAGCCCCCTTTACTACTATTCCTGGATCTTCTGTGTCGCCTGGTACCAGGTATACTAATGATTCTCTTTTAAACGAATAATAATATCTCGAACTGTCTGGGTCTTAAACACTTCCCTCAACAATCCCTGTTTTTCTATAATCTGTGTCTTGACCATACACCTATTAAATGTTTTATGAAAAGTCAGATTCAAATAAGTTTTTACAAAGTAATGTCCTTTCAGGACAATAGTGCAAAAGGACAAAATTGAAATTCCATTTGACATAATATCACTGCTTCTTAATTTATAATCAATTAATAAATAATATCAATTTCATAAGGCTTGCTACAAACCCTTCTAGGTTTGCTAGACAAAGCAGTTTTATGCAGTATTTTATAAACATTGTAAAGATGCTTTAAACAAAGATTCAAAGATAATGTAAGTTTCTGAGTTATGATTAATTGCACAAACTTACAGTGAAGCGTAGTAAATATTTCTGAAACATCGATATCAGCATTGTCTGCAAAAATGAATTGGGCTTGTTGGTTTCCACGTAAACGTTTTTCAACGATCGAATCTGTCTTTCGAATAAACAGTAAACTCATTTTTCAATTAGTTCGAAGAACGTTCCCCATGTAAAATTTGTAACAGTGTTTACATTATAACTCTTCCTTCATGCTCACAAATTTTTACCACGAGCACAGGCAGTCTTGATATATTTCTCCGCTCTTTACTAGAATACAGTGACAATCTGGCGCGAAAGAATGGTGATACGATCAATGTAATTCAGAAATAGACAAGTGCGTTTTTGAAAGCCTTGATTTAAAACGCAATCGTGGCTTGGAATGAAAAAAATAAGTAAGAGTCGAAAATGATGCGGAAAACGGAATAAAATAATCCGGATGCGGGAAATTTTTTTTAATATTATTTTTTGGAAAGTTGTAAATTACATGCGCGCGGGTCCGGCGACCAAGATATTGAATAGGTGTGGCCTAAACATAATTAACTGCTTTCCTTCTTAAGGGAGTATGGAACTGACGATTTTGAATCCACCGCGCAACTCCAAGTGACGTAAATGAATTTTAGGTTCGTGTATGTCGTTAAAATCTTTCGATGATACATTGATTAAATTTTACCGTAAAACTTATTGTATATATTTACTTGATATGAAATAATATAAATTGTGACTAAAATGTCATTAAAATCGAACCACAACACAACCCAGTGTGATTTTTACGACTTATCTTGCTTATCGCCGTTTTTGGCAATGTCAACAAAGCGGATGTTTCTAACAGCATGAAATGCGGAAAAAACTTGGGTTTTCGTCTAATTGATTTGATTTGCAAACAAATGTATAAATCCTAGACTCCCACAGCTACCATCATCTTTTCTACAGAACGTCATACAAATATGACATGAAATTCCTCTTTTCCCAAACCAGTTACATTGGTACTTTTTAAACTTGCGAGGTAAAAACTTCATTGCTCAGTCACAGATCAACAAGTCTTCACCAGCGGGCATGTTTGCAAAGAGATCTGCCCTGGCTTGATCTTAATTTTTGTATCGTACGGCATGTTTTTCAAGTTCTTGATACTCTGGGTTGCTTTTTGAACCTTAATTTATAAAATGATAATTTAACAATGCAACTCTTAAGCGTAAGCGTGCGGTGTAAAGATGGCTCCTAATCTAGCCTAAATTAAGACATGGGTAACCTTTTCACATGTGTTCAGAGAATGTTGACCAATAAGTAGGTCAGCGTGACCCACTTTTGAATATATCAATACTTACTGGCTTAGAATCATCAATCTTTGTCAATTAATGCATCTTGTGTCATTAGAAAGTAGGTAACCATGACCTACGTACAGTATTTTATAGTTACATTTAAATATCTTCAACCCTAACTGACTAAGAATCATCAAACTTTGTCAGTTGATGCATATTGGGTTTTAGCATATATTGTATAATTTATCAGAAGAGCGATTCAAGGCCTTTGGACCTCTTGTTTTAACCAATCTTGTCGAGATTCAGTGATGCTTAGGTATTTAACTTCTAAGATAGAAAAAATAGCAACTCAAGTACAATTGGCATGGAATGAAAAAGAATAACAAGAAAATCGAATTAAAAATCAATATGACGTGATTGTATTTTGTATTACATGAATACTGTGATCATTTAATAACCATGGGATTTACATTAAATATGTAAAATATTTAATTTAAATTAACAGTAATATTTATCTCTCTGAAAGTTTGTTTTTCTTGTCAAAAACCTCTTTTTTGTGTTGTAACTCTGCCATTCCATGCTTTTAGCATCCTACTCCTGAGCTTCTTTCCGTCGATCGGATAATTTGGAGACTGTACCCCCAGTCTGATGTCAATCTCCACAAATTCTGTTCCAGAGTCATGGTGTTCTTCCAGTAAATGGCATATATTTCTCTATGGCAATGTTGATTATTTTCTGTAATGATTAATTTACAAAATAAAAAAAACATTTTTACTGCAAATTTTAGAGGTAGGTTTAGTTCGGATAGGTTCGCCCCAATTTCATGTTGCACGGAGCGATTTGGACCTTTTAAAACAGGTAGTGTAATATGTAATTTTCCATTTAAGTAAAATACCTATAACGTTCGCCAGTTTAAAAAAAAAGTAGGAAAACTATGTAGTTTGTTTACGAATAAAAGTAACGAAAATACTGTAAATTACACAATTAAAATAAAATGTCGGAGACAAAAATCACTGATTATAATATCACTCTCTGTCGCACTCTGATCTAAGACACAAAGATTCTTTAAAAATGAATAAATAGGTAATAGAGATAACAGTTGAAAAATCAATCTTCACTTATTGAAATATTCAAATCAATTCAAATGATGATCATAAAATACATTGAAAACAACAAATTATTACTAATATTCAATACTTGCTAAATGTGAGATATAATTTCACATTATAAATATGTATAAAGACATCCATTGATGTAATAAATATAGTTCACAGACACTGTATTACATTTAAATTATTTTGAATCGCAGTTCATAGGCCAGTCCATGTTCCAGAAGCACAATCCGTCGCACACACGAAGGACGGAATTCCCTGATGAAGAAAGCTGAAAGCAAGTGTTCATAAAGTAAGCTAAGCTTCACAGTTCAAGTAGATAAATATAATACTACATGCCAGGACATCTTATGTTATCTTATTATGATATACAATGTATAACATCAGTTGACTCTTAAATTTCCCTTTACTACACTCGGCGAAATGTTCTGGACAAGGGGTTCATCTGACATTTTCGTCCCGTAATTGTTGCTTGTGTACCCTCACTCGTGCATGAAGTTGATTTTTCTGCCCTTTTTCGCCAAAGGCTGGGCATGTTGCACAGTAAATTAGATTTGATGATTAACAATTTATACTGGTATTAGGTTTTAAAAATTTCCTGTTTTAAGTGTTAATTGTTCGCCTTCCTGAATGAAATCACACATCGGGGGTCACTACACTTTTTGATGACACTCTGGTTGCTAGAGGAAAATTTTACTTTGGTTAAAATGCTCTTCAGGTTTGGTGCTTGTCTTTTACCATAAATAATTGACAATTTGTCCAGAAGATTTTTCATGTTTTCAGATTGTTCTAATATTGGAAAAAATCGCTTTGCTGAATCGAGAATTTTGTGGTTACGAGGGTTGTAAGTTATCAGAAATGGAATATTCTCTTTGTTTTTTTCCTCTGGATGGCGAATCTTTCGTAATTGGGTAATAGGCATGTCTTTTGCCCGGTTGATTCTGTCCTTAATAAAGTTCATTGGGTAATTTTGTTGCGTCAGGTGTTGTTTTAGTTCTTGGAGTCCTTTCAAGCATAGAGAGAATATTTCAATTTGTTTTAACAAAATATCCAACAACAATACACAAGAGGCCCAAGGGACTTGAATCGCTCTTCTGATAAATTGTACAACCTTTCACTTGTATTCGAAGCCTCTTACCCTAAGTATCCTGAGACCAAAGTTGCATCACTTGACAAAGTATGAAGATTCTTAGCCAATTATGACTACTTGATCTACATTCTTGGAGAATCCAAAATGCATCAACTGACAAAGTTTGATTATTCTAAGCAAATTATTACCCATGATACTTAAATATAGCCATAAAATGTCGACAGTAGGTCACCGTGACTTTCATTTTGGTCGACATTCTCCCAAAACCCAAGATGCATCAAATGACAGAGTTTGGTGATTCTAAGCCACTAAGTACCGGAGATACCTAAATATAGCCATAAAATGTCGAAAGTGGGTCACCTTGACATACATTTTAGTCAACAATTTTCAGAGTCCCAATATGCATCTGCTGACTACGTTTCATAATTCTAAGCCAATAAATACCTGAGATATTCTAAAGTAGGTCATCATGACATACTTTTTGGTCGACATTCTCTGAAAACACAAAATGCATCAACTAACAAAGAACGATGATTCTAAACCGATAAAAACTGGAGATACTTTAATATAGCCATAAAATATCGAAAGTATGTTACAGTGACCTAATTTTTGGTCGTCACTCTCTAAAAATCAACTCACAAAGTTTGATGATTCTAAGCCAATAAATACCTAAGATACATAAATATAGCCATGAAAAAGATTGCACGTCAAATAAGAGAAGGATTAATGAGTTTATTGTGAGGAGTAGCTGGTAGAGCACCGGTGCTATCTATATCCCTTGAGTATTTGGCCAGATTGGTAAGCCTGCTGGTTTTAAAAATAGGTCTTGTTGGCTAGACTAAGTTTTAAAATAAATTTTATGAGAAGTAACTAAAACTAATTTGATATTGCATATTAAACTATTTTGCTATATTACATAATATTATGAATTTAAAAAATAATTTTTTTGGGGGGTGGGGTGGAATCAGCATGTCCATATGATTTGCATTTTAAAACCTGTCTGACATTAAATTTGTAAAAAAAAAAATCATTGATGTTATATGTTTTAAAATGTTTTATGGTAAGCAGTGCAGATCCAATAATCTTTACGGAGTAATGAGTAGACAAGCATCCAGTTAAAGATAAATTAATGTGTTCAATGTATGAAGGCTAGTTGCAGGTCTCTATCATTATTCATTATCTGTACCATTTGGGAATTAGACTAAATAACTATTGGTCAGTTTATATTTGATGGCCAACCTTTTATTATGCCCCCAGATAGAAATAATGGAGGTATATTGTTTTTGTCTTGTCTGTCTGTCTGTTTGTCCCCTAGCCCATAACTATTGAGTGGTTGGGGCTATGGCTTTCATAATTCATAGGTGTTAACTTGTGACATGATCTTTCTTTGGGTACCACCAAATTTGACCTCTTGGCTTTGGGGTTTGACCTACTTTTATTCCATTTAATATATATCAACTCTAACCTTGCCATAACTTTTGAACAAATCGAGATAGAGACTTCATTTTTAAAATGCATACTCCACTAAATAAGCATTTTATTAATTAAGCACTTTCAACTGACACCGAGGACAATGATCTTTGTGATATTTACAGTGAAGTATATGCTTAAAATAGATTTTTCGAACTTTCTGTACAACTTTTGAACCATAGGAGATAAAGACTTTATATTTGGTACGCCTACGTCACTAATAAAGTGCTTTCAAATGACACCGAGGTCAATGACCTTGTGACCTTGACTGTAACAATTAACATTAAAGGTTAAGAATAGTTTTTTCGAACTTTGTTGCCGCCGGGTGCACAGTGTTTCACGAACACATCTTGTTTTCAAAATTAATTAGGTAAACATTAAGTTGTGAAGACTAATTTGATATTGTTTAATATGATGGGCATTCGGTAAGGTCACAAAACCAGTATATCAATCTATGAGTGATGCAATATTTGTTATTATTAATGCTTACACCACAGGATATGGATAAACACACTTTTTAAGGAGTGTATAAATATATATTTTAATAATGGAAATCTTAAAATCTTTGTTGGCTTGATTTTCCTGAACTTTTAACTGTTTAAGATACATTGTAATTTTATTTTTTTGACGGGCGTATCATTCTGTGGCGTGGCACTTGAAAGTGAGGGGGAGGGGGAGGGCATAATATGAATACTTTATTTGGGGCAGTAAAGTTTAATATAATGTATTGTTAATTTTTTGTTGTAAAAATATCCGGGTTGGAGGATGTCTTTTTATCAAAAATCAAAAATCAAATTGCATAGCATATTTGTGGGAAGGTGTTTGTGTGGGGTGCATAATGTGCATACTTATTGAGCAGTTTCCCTTATGCCTAGTATGCACGTATGCTATATAAACATTTGAATAATATTAATTATTTACCTACCTTAGTATTTCTCTTGGTTCCAGGCTATATGCATTGTTTTTTACGTAGTAAAAAATAACAATGTACACAGCGAAAGGTTAACTGATTTTGTGGATTGTATTGACAGCTTTCATGAATAACGTGCACCCCAAATCCCAGACACCTATTGGAAATTGGAAATAAAACTACGACGTTCATCAACTTCATTTAATCTGGCTCCCGCGGACTCAACATACCATGTAAAACTACTTCCATTAAATGTCAGAGTTTCAGGCAATGAATAGCGATGACTGATGAAATATTTCAACAATAATGAACTTGAAATTTTGATTCCATCATTTATCTCGAAACTTCATTCCACATTTAAATGTCTGATGTGAAGATTTTTTTGCAATTATTGCCCTTTTTGATCTTTAATATATATTTAAAGTGCACTGTGCCTTTCTTTATGTGTTGCACCGTCAAGTTTTGGGGGAGCGTGGGGAAAACATTTAACCTTGTGGTTACAGCTACGGTTTCTAAACTTTTTAGCTCACCTGAGCCGAAGGCTCAAGTGAGCTTTTCTGATCACATTTCGTCCGTCGTCCGTCCGTCCGTCTGTCTGTCTGTCCGTCTGTAAACTTTTCACATTTTCGACTTCTTCTCAAGAACCACTGGGCCAATTTTGACCAAACTTGGTACAAAGCATCCTTGGGTGAAGGGGAATTTAAATTGTTAAAATGAATGGACATATCCCCTCGCAAGGGGAGATAATCAAGGAAAGATAAAAATAGGGTGGGGCCATTAAAAAATCTTCTTCTCAAGAACCACTGGGCCAGTAAAGCTGAAACTTATGTGGTAGCATCCTGGTATAGTGTAGATTCTAAATTGTTCACATCATGACCCCCAGGGGAAGGGCGGGGCCACAATGGGGAATCAAAGTTTTGAATAGATACATATAGGAAAAATCTTTTGAAAATCTTCTTCTCAAGAACCACTGGGCCAGAAAAGCTGATACTTATGTGGAAGCATCCTGGTATAGTGTAGATTCTAAATTAATCACATCATGACCCCCGGGGGAAGGGCGGGGCCACAATGGGGTATCAAAGTTTTATATAGAAATATATAGAAAAAATCTTTGAAAATCTTCTTCTCAAGAACCACTGGGCAAGAAAAGCTTAAACTTATGTGGAAGCATCCTAGTATAGTGTAGATTATAAATTGTTCAAGTCATGACCCCCGGGGGAAGGGCGGGGCCACAATGGGGTATCAATTTTTACATAGAAATATATAGGAAAAATCTTTGAAATTCTTCTTCACAAGAACCACTGGACCAGAAAAGCTGAAACTTACGTGGAAGCATCCTGGTATAATGTAGATTCTAAATTGTTCAAATAATGACCCCCTGGGGAAGGGCGGGGCCACAATGGGGAATCAAAGTTTTATATAGAAAAAATCTTTGAAAATCTTCTAAGCAAGAACCATTGGGTCTGAAAAAGTGAAGCTTATGTGGAAGCATTTTGGGGTAGTGTTAATTTTAAATTGTAGGAATCATGACCCCCGGGAGAAGGGCGTGGCCATTATAGGGAATCAAAGTTTTACATAGAAATATATAGGAAAAATCTTTGAAAATCTTCTTTTCAGGAACCACTGGGCAAAAAAAGCTGAAACATATGTGCCCATGGAAGGATTATGGGGTAGTGTAGATTTCAAAATGTCTAAATTATGATCAGTTGGGTAGGGTGGGGATGCATTATGTATAACAAGGGGGAAATCTGATAAAGAACAGAATGGTAAAAGCTTCTCAGGTGAGCGATGTGGCCCATGGGCCTCTTGTTCTTGTGGCAACTCTTTCTAATGGCATGCCATGAACAGTTGGATCAAAACATGGAGATGAAAACAAACCAACTGCAAATTTTGTTAATCTTTGAAAAGTTTATGCACATCACGTAACAGGGAGATCTGTGTAGCTTCAGAGGATAGAACGATCATGGAGGGATGTGCACACATAAGTTTCAAGCCTCCTCTATAACATATGCTATACTCTTGAAGACAGTGGGAAATTGTTTAGCATTTTAAAGTTTAAAAACTATTTAATTGGTCAGATTTCCCCCTACCTATTTAGAACAAGAAAATTTTTGAATGTACAAAGATGTGTCAATTCAACCTGTATAAAGATTATAGCTCTAATACCAAAAATATGTGATATTACAGTATATTGTAGGCCATTGTTACCCTCTCCTGACCGATTGGCTAAAAATGGCACTCAAACTTCTCTTTAAATTTCAAGACACAATGTCTTTTATTCATCTTATCCCGACAATAAATATGTTGAAATGTTCGTGAAATAAGATTTTTCCACCTACCTGCCGACCTAAATTTTATGCTGAATGGGGAGAAGCAAATAAACATTAATTTACATATTGTCATTTATAAATTTATACCAAAATCTCTATTGAGTAACGTGACAAAACATCTATACAATTTAGATTTGCAGGCAATCCATTCATTAATTTAAAACACATTTAAACCAGGTCCGTCATGCAAGAAACTCCTGTCAGTGAGTATTCCAGCAGATCTGTACTCCTTCAAACATCGGTGAGCTTGACAAGCTTTCCATTGCCAACCTGAAATAAAAAAGACAACTTAATTTAAGGTAGGATTCTTATCATATTTCTAATATTTAAAATTAATGAAATTTTTACAGAATCAAGAAGACAATATCAGTAAGTGATAGTATCAGTGAAATTAAATTTGACCGTTTTATATTAGAGGCAAGGTCAGTATCTTTTTCCTTGACATGAAGAATAAAAAAAATACTGTTGCCAATCATGTAATACATACTTCTATTTCAAAAGTTTAATGATTGTTCTTTTTGCAAAAAAACATTACTATATCGGGTCTATTGCATAATATTACCAAATTAACAAATAATTTTACTTAACTGGATATTGTCTAATCCAAATTTCCTCTGTTTTTCTTAATTTTTTAGGATATATTAGTTATTTTCATATGCTTCCTATATTAATTATTTTTTTTTTATTTTCACATATAATAAAGTAGTCTTATAAATGTACAAAATGATACAAAAACAAAAAGTTTTGATCGTTTACCAAAAGAGAAAAAATACTTTTATGGATTTTTGGCTCAAATCTGCACTTTGATAGAAAGTGTTTAAGTAGCGGCCTCTGTAAGAATGATGCAAAATTCAATATAGGTGGCATACTCATAATTAAAAATAAAATGACTGTTATTACACATGTATTTTTAGGTGACTGCATTTGGTACTAGGGATATGTGTTTGCAGAGTGGGGAAGTCATGACTGTTCCTGAAGTTGTCAGGACAGCTTGTCACTCAACTCTGGTAAATATATACCAGTCTTTCTGTCAAGAAACAGAGTATAGTCCACTGTCCCGAGCTACCCTGTTTAGAATTCTCAGAGCTTGCCCAGCATCAAAACGTACAAATCTTAAAGGTTTGGATAATGTTGCGGCAGATGGTGCTGTAGGGTTTGACACACTTCTTGAAACACTAACCAGCATGGAGACTTACACCACTAATAGTGACAAGAGTACATCCCTGAAAGAGTGTAGAGAAAACTTGCTGGCAGCAAAACTGTACCTGAAAACTGACTATAAGGCTCATCTTAAACAGAAAGACTCTTGTGCTGATCACTGTATCAACTTTGCTCTAAGTGACCCCAAAGACCCAAATTATCAGCAGTTGTGTTCGGACCACACCCACAACTTAAAATGCGACAGATGTGCCATACTGCCAGATACCTTCACAGAAATTAAAAAACATATGGGAATTTTGCAAGGTATTATATATACATTATTTTGAATAATATTAGCTACTAGTAATTTGTTAACTTATTTTAAAATGTTCAGATTATGTATACTCATATACACACAACAAATATTAGTAATACCGGGGTATGTATTAATTGATATCATTACAATAAACAAAGGTTAATTTTTAAAATAATGTTTATATGTGTACTTTAATAGGTGTAATTCCAACGGACGTATATATACAGATATGTATGCAGACCTTGATTGTGCCTTTGGAAAGATCATGGACTGGAAGAGACACATATTAAGAACAGTTAACCAGGACAGAGGGAGAAGTGAATTGTTGCTAGGGAAAATTGTTGCCATGGTGAAATGACTTAAAATGAATTGAAATCTTTTTTGAGAAATTCATATCAGTAGAAAATTTATTGATAGTCTATATTTATATTATATTCTTATTACAGTACTTGTAATCATAAAACTTGAAATTTTGTGCGTGTTGCTATGGAAACTTGGTTGCTATGGTGAAATGGACAAGCTTTATAACTTCATCAGATTTAGAGGATCAATATTTTATCATTTAATATGATTATGTGTATCTATGTTAAGAAGATGGCTGCATTTTATTGTATACATTGCACATGTTCTTGTCTAAATGTGTTAGAAATGTGCCTGAAAGAGTTGCCTAGCAACCATTATTGTGTGTGTTTCCGACTCTTTTGATTTTTGTTTTGAGTACAACTTGTGATCATTGTTTATCATATATGCAACAGAATTTGCAGCGTTTCCGATAATTATATCTATATGCTTTTGAAATACCATAAAATTGTCTAAATTACAGAAAATGAATAAACATTGAAACAGTACCCATTCGGATATCCTCTACAAATACCATAAAGCACTATTTTGAAAGTATTATATAATTTAATCTTTAATGAACCTTTGTCCTTTCTTAATAAACTGTTGCTATGTATTAAAACGTGTTATTTTCATTTTTATACCATTATAAAAAGTAAGTTTTTTAAAATTTTCAAAACACTATACATAGCTGGTTGCTATGGAAACAAAAATATGTCGTTTTCCATAGCAACCATTGTTATTGAGTTTTTTTATTCTGCATGACTTCATATGTCATCATTACGAAGAATTGTGGAAAGTTTCATTAAAATCCAAGATTTTCAATGTGCCACCTTTTGCATGATTCTTACTGAGACCACTACTTAAATGCTAACAAAGTTCTAGTTTGTTTGAAAAATCATATTTGTTTGATATATTTTAAAAGTTGAGTCACTCATTATTAATTTAAGGTATTTAATGTATAACGACCATATTTTGTACCTAATAAATGAACGGTCCAATATTTTTAATCATGGTAGCAATTTGAAGATATTACATGTATCAAATGAAAATGCTCCACCAAATGAATTTACAAAATTTTGATTATTGTCCAATTAATATCACTTTGAATTTTACATTGAAGTCTATGGGCAGTGCATGTTTTTATAAGATATTGTAAAAAGTAATTTGAATTTCAAAGAAATCTCTTGGTGAAAATATGCATAAACTCCCTCTTTATTAAAATATAAAATGAAAAAAATTATTTACCGCAGAAATTTTGTGAAATCATTTTTTTTTCTTCTTTTCATGAAGGGCAGATAACTTCAAAACCTGTAAATGTGCAAAATGACCGTCTCCTTACATGTTATAAGTCTTGTGAATTTGGTTTATTTCACTTTTATTGTTTTCTAGCTGTGTGCTTTTAACTAGTTTAGAATTATTTAAAATCACTCAAAATCCCTTCGTTATACATTGAATACCTTAACTTACATTTGAAAATTTTTCCAAGTCTTCGATTGTGTGAAAATGATAGATGTGATAAATTCATTGTTTTATTATAATTTTGAGAGGAAGAAAGAAAATATTTTCATACGCCACCATTCCGCCAAAAATATAGTCCCTGCTAGTTTTCAAGCGCAGTTTACCATTTCTATTTAAAGTTGTATATTTCTGATGAGGAAAGAAAAATAAGGTCTTTTAAATTCCTTACACCTCAAAAAAAATAAGACATATAAGCAAAGATTCTTTGATTGTTTCATCAAGTCAGAAACCAGAGAAGAATCCTACCTTAAGCATAATTCATTTAAAAAACCTTACATACATTGCAAAAAAGAACCATGGGCCAAAACTCTCACCTGTGTCAATGATCTTGTTTTTTTTTTTGGTTAATAATTTTTTCCCAGTACAGTTAAACAAGCTTAAAAGGAACACCATAACAATAATTTGAAGCTTCCAAAAATTGATTTTTATTCCCAATGGCTTTCACAGAACTTTATTTTGAACTGAACGGATAATACAAATTATGTTTATAACAAAGTAAAATCAACCCTCCCTAGAACTCCGATATTTTGTTATTTATATACTTTGGGTTAAAATTCATTTAAAAAAAATTCATTTTTTCCGTTATTTCCTGATTATGACAATGAGCACACGGCGGGTGTGACCGGTCAGCAGGGGATGCTCACTCCTCCATGGCACCTGATCCCACCTCTGATGTTTCGGAGGTCCGTGTTTGCTCTGCTCTTGTTTTGTATATTTCTTTAATGGACGTTGAGATTGAATACTGTTCGTTATTTCCATATCCTTATATTAATACCAAAACAAATATTATATCACCTTCAATTGACAGGGACCCTATATAAAGTTGAGGGGGGTGTTGTCATCTGTGCCAGTGGGTAAGAAGCGTATTTTACAACACTTGAAAAGCCTACATAACTAGCCGAAAAAATATCTTTCGGGTCCTGCATGGTCAAAGCAATTTTGCCACTAAATTTAACGTACAAATTGCAAGTGGGGTCAATGTTGTGCTTTATGGTTCGAAAGGCACTCTTCGAAATAGCCTGGACATGATTTCCGGTATCTTGTCTTGAACAATGTGTCACCTAAACTTTTTCAAAACTTTATCCGGGGATTTTTCTTGTACATTAGACCTAAAACAAACACATTTTTAAGTTTAATTATTAATTCAAGGAAATACTATTAAGGGAGCAAAGAGTTAAAACTTGAAGAACATTCTCCTTTAATAACATACCGGTCACGGTAGGCTAGTGGTAGAGCGTTAGCCTAACCCTAACCCGATTCTCGTTCGCGGCGCCGCGTCATACCTTAGACGTAAACAAAGGTAGTGACTGTTCCTTCGTCAAGCGCTCGGCACTTGAAGTGAAAGTCACCGGTCTTTCGGATATGACCTTAACAATGTAGGTCCCGTGTCACGGTAGGAGCTGGCACGATAAAGAACCCTCACTGCTCAATGGCTTTGAGTGCCGAGTATAAGTCTTAATTTGAAGCCCTTCACCGGCATACGGTGACGTATCCAAATGAGTGAAAAATTCCCAAGAGGGACGTTAAAAATATACAATCAATACTTTAATAACATTATCAATCAAGTCTTGCACTTAAAATATACATCCTCGTCCTTAATGGTGTATCACAAAATGTTTAAACTATAGTCAGGATTTATCATAAAATTCTGTTTCCGATAGTGTCATATGAAGAAGGTCATTCACATACAGTAAAACACACAACGAATTGTCAGGAATATACAAGTTTGCCTCGTTTTCAACCAAATTCAATACATAAACTTTACATTCTCAAAGTGTTTTAAAACCAAGGGGAGTAAAATTCATTTTGTTAGAAGCATTAATTCATAAAGCGAAAGTTTGATTTAAATGTGTTCTACTGTCGTTTTAGAATCATCATTATTAGGGCCCCGCAAAGATTTGCGGGTGCCCTATAGTAATCAATCTGTTTGTCCGTCCGTCTTTCTGTCCGTCTGTCACTCTTCCGTCCACAAATTTTCTGTTTTTTTTTCTAATAACTTTTTTCATGGTTGCCCAATCAAGTTCAAATTTGGTATGGTAGTTCAGTAGGCAGAAATACATATTTTGATGCTAAGTTTGGTTCTCTATGTCTTCTGGTTTGGAGCTGGGGTGGTGGGGTAGATTCCTTAACTATGCATAAGAATGTATAGGCAACTTTTTTTATGGTTGTCCAATCAAGTACAAATTTGGTATGGTAGTTCAGTAGGCAGAAATACATATTTTGATGCTAAGTTTGATTCTCTATGTCCCCTGGTAGATGGGGTGGTGGGGTAGATTCCTTTACTTTATATAAGAATGCATTGGTAAAGAGAGATAACTGCTGAAGATGTTCACATTGTAAACTGAATGCTGCTATCAGTGCTATGAGTCCGTTGGGATTAATTAGCTTTCCTCCTGAAGAAAATCCAAAGCATTATCTTTATCTGTCACATTGAGATGAATTACCACCTCTGTTTGCAAATGAAGTTTGTTTTGAAGTTAAGTCAACTTGGAATGCTATGAACACTCGGAAATGTGGATTTAAATATAAATTGTTATACATGTAATTTATTCTTGTTTAATAGTTATGATTCATTGAATTCTAAAAACAAGAAATACATTAAAGAAGTTTTTTTATTTACTTTTTTCACTTTATGTTAATTCAAGAATATTATTAATACTTTAGATAGTTATATAAAAACCCCATTCTATCATTCATACTGAAAAAGTTCTTATTGTAAATTTAGAAGAAAATGATGAGAGAGGTACAATTAATCCCTTGGGATTAATTATCTAGCCTGCTGCAGAATATTTAGTAGGCTTTTCTTTATCTGTCACTTTAAGATTATTGAAAACCTTTGTCTGCTGTTTGTTTGAAGTTAAGGTCAAGTCTTCAAGATATTTGCATTCATTGAAGGCTGGCATTTTATATAACACAAGCTTCATAATTGTTTAAATATACATTCAATGTTAAATTGTTCTTAACTTCCTAATGTAAATACAAGGATATTATTTTCAGGTTGTTAAAAAATTAGGAATTATCTTGAAATTTTAAGAGTTTAGTTGCTGTTGCTTATTCTTTGTATATTTTTTAATCATTCTGTAAGCTGCACCCTATTAATTCTACCCCATGGCGGGGCCCTTGCTGACTGGTCAGTTTTCTAGATTTTTATGCCCCCTTCGAAGAAGGGAGGGCATATTGCTTTGCTGCTGTCCTTTGGTCGGTCTGTCGGTCCATTTAGTTTCCGTTCATTTTCTTTACAACCGCTGCATATACTGACATGAAATTTGGTCTACAGGTTTATCTGGTAAATATCTAGGTCAAGTTCTGTTTGGGGTACGATCACACCATTTTTGACAGAGTTATGCCCCTTGGACCTAGAAAAATTCCATTTATTTGCAGTTTCCGTTCATTTTCTTTGCAGAGGTTGCACATATTGAAATGAAATTTAGTATACAGATGTTTCAGCTGAATATCTAGGTCAAGTTCTATTTTGGGTTTGATCGGACCTTTTTTGATAGAGTTATGCCCCTTGGACTTATGAAAATTCCATTTATTTGCCGTTTCCATTCATTTTCTTTGCAGAGGTTTTTACATATTCAAAGAAATATAGTATACCGATGTTTCAGCTGAATATCGAGGACAAGTTCTGTTTTGGGTTCGATCACAACCTTTTTGTCAGAGTTATGCCCCTTTGACTTAGAAAAATTCCAATTATTTGCAGTTTCCGTTCATTTTCTTTGCAGAGGTTGCACATAATGAAATAAAATTTAGTATACAGATTTTTCAGCTGAATATCTAATTCAAGTTTTGTTTGGGGTATGATTGCACCAATTTAGACAGAGTTATGCACTTTTGGACTTAGGAAAAATACAATTTGGGGGGGAGGGGGGCATAAGTGTTTTACAAACATCTCTTGTTTAAATCTTACACTACAAACGCTGTAGAAGATGTTAATCTTTCTTGCAGGGTCCTTTGAGGATCGTCATCCTCGCTATCCACAATCTTTATAAAGCTCTAATCCTCCAAACCAAAGAAAAACACAAGAGAATATTGAAAAAAGTACACCATCTCACATATATGTACATATGTATCAAGAATTTCAAAGAGGAAATGTAGCAGTCCCATATACAACTGATATATAAAGTTCTTTTTTTAACCATGCTGCCATTTAATAATTATTTAATAATGATTTCAGACTAAAACTGTTGGAGGAGTAGCATTTCAGAAGGATTCGGGTTAAAGGCTAATGAATTGGGCGGTCCTTCGGATGAGACCGTATAATCCGAGGCCCCGTGTCACAGCAGGTGTGGCTGCTCAAAGGTCGTAAGCGACGAACGTAGGCCTAAATTTGCAGCCCTTCATCGCCAATGGTGGTCTTCATATCAGTGAAATATTCTGGGGAGGGACGTTAAACTTTGCTCCCTTAAAACAGTAGCTCAGCAGTTTTGTTCTGAAGATGAAATGTTTAGTTTGTAACCCACAAACAAGGGACAGAAACCGCAAAAGGTCACTTGGGACACTTAGGTGACCTAAAAGGCAATGACTAATGCCTTAATATCATAAAAAGCAATGGTACTTTAATGCAAGTCCCGCAAACAACAAATATCAGAATTAAAATTTTTTCCTCCATTTTGTTATAGTTTTGGGGGGAAAAAAATTCTTGTCAAATCCATCCTGAAACGTGCAAGTGACTTGTGTCCATACAAACTCGTACATATATATACACGTTTCTTTTTTACCAAGCTAAAATACGGCAATGTCTCTAGATTTTAATCACATCATGTGGTACTTCCTAAAGGTTATAGAAAAGTGTCCATACATTATATATCTTGACCTTTATTTACCTTATATGTTTTTGTTTTCATACATATTTCACAAGATACCTTCACTCTGTGAAATAGCAATATTAAAAAAAGCCAAATACTGTACATTAATGTATACATGTGTCAAAGAAAACATTTCCCAAATACGAATGCATAAGTACATGTACACATTTTAGGGTCCCCTTTATCAAAATAAATGAACTTGTAGCAATAAACTTGGATTCTTATCTACATCAATCCTTGATCTAGAGACCAAAAGCTTAAAAGTGTAGAGACCAAAAGCTGAAAAGGGGTAAGGCGGTGATTTTTTGGAATGATTCATATTTGAAATTTTTTTAACGATTAAATGATTCTCTCTTAAGTGTATCATCCCTTTCTTGACCTTGGCTTTTCTGCTTCATTCGATCTATGAACGTTGATCAAGGAAATCTTTGAAATACTCTTTGATTTCTTTCACTTTATCATCAGTCCACCGTTACCGCGTTGTTTTTTTCACTTTTCTCCTGGTCTGAACTTCGTCCTCCTCCTCTTCTTCCAATCCTGCCTCCTCTGAATAGCAGTTTTCAGTGGCATCCACTGTATCACTTGGAAGAGCCCTGTTCAAATCAAAAAGTCCATAAACCAATGTAGGTAAGTAATATGGTACATTGTATTAAAAATAGTGAATGCAAGGATATGAACATAGGCTGAACTAGATATCATTGAGATGGTGAACATCTCAAAGGGCCCCGCTTTCAACAATGAACATGAAAATGTAAGGTTAAAGCAATATGAGCTGCATGTTTGAAATCAGAAAATTTTATTGATAATTTGTAATCAACTAATAGATAGTTGTCAAGAATTACATGTAATGAGTGATATAAGAAGACTTAATCTGCCAAAATGCCAACATTTTTGTTTTGGAATTCACTTTGTAAAAAAAAAAATAACTCGCCTGTTCATAAGACTTCTGTACATGTGTTTAAAAAGTTGTCAAGTATTACATGTAATGAGTAGTATAAGCAGATGCGATTATTTCACTTCCAAAAAATTAAATGAAAGTATACAATAAATACTTTTGTTTTCCTACCTAATTTCAGTGTTTTTATGAGGTTTGAAGTACATCATTACTGTATGTGAAGTTTTAAAAGAAATGAGCTTAAAATTTGCCTGTCCCATCATATTCATTGATATTAGTTCCTTGTGCTAAAACTGACATGAATCATAGTCATTCAGTCAACAAAAGTCATACAGCTATTTATTCACCAATATTTTTATTTACCAATAATTCAAAATTTATTCAAATTTCCATGTGGGATTAAAAAGGATAAAATCTTTCCCAGAGTCTTTGTAGCGCAGTACAGTTGTTAACCAAATTTTTCATAGGCTCTCCTGTAATCCAGTATACATTATGTATTGGGCAATCTTCCTAGTTTTTTTTTTTCTCATTTTTGTTTTTTATGGACATCAGCAGACAAATCCTCCATAAAAGAATTCTCAAATGATAATGGGAAATTCTATAGTTGTTCTAAAAATGTGTGAAAGTTTTCCTATTAAGGGTGGATGCTGTTCAAAGGAAAAAAAACTTGGAATGGCCTTAGTGTTACTGTCCAAAAATTATTAACTATAAAATTTACTGAATTGTTTGACCTCTTGTCTTGACCCCACCTCTGCCCACTCAATTGTCCTGCTCCCCCATGCAAGACAGGTCCCTTATATTTACTTACATAGACATTATATCCCCTTTTAATGTAGAAATTTCATATAATAAATCACCCATTTACAAACTCTTAATTTTACATGGATACTTTATTATACATGTACAATTGATATGAATACAGTGTAATAATTTTTTTTATCGACATCACACAGCCGCACAGTTTTTCTTCTCAGGGCTTGGTAATTATATACATGTATGTACATACTCCTTAAATACACTAATTGAAAATTTAAAGCCTATAACAAATTTACATAATTAGCCTAATCGGCCAGGGACAAATCCAGTATACTGGACAAAGGGATCAGGATATTTGTCTCTTATCTGCCACACACAGCAGGAAGGTATGACTCTCCTGTCTCCAGCCCCTAACCGTCCATGCGTCCACAAGATATACTGCCTATATCCCTGATTTCTGTTGGTTTTGTTCCAGTCCGCATCGTCATCAAAATCCAACACGTCTCTTCGATAAATCCTGCCGAGTGCCAAAACAGCCTCATCAAGAATTAGTACAGTAAAGTCCTTTAAAAATGAGTCATGAAAATTATATATTTCCTGAAAATTGATACACATGTACAGTGCAGTATGGTTTTCATATGAAAAATGGAAAAGAAGTATGAAGTATTACTCATAACGCATCTGTCCTTCCTGCAGCACACTTTTTCGGTATTTGTGGGCATTTCCCGGCACTTCCCACAGACACACCAGTCAGGAAAAGCACCCTCCAGGCTGAGGATGGTATCCTCCGTGTTGGGGCGCTGGTCTGAGGATATCGTGCACCAGGCTGGGATGCTTTCAGCCATCTTCAGACAAAGATGTTTCAATTCCTCGGAATCCACTTGGGAAATCTCTTCCTGAAATAAATTTTTTTTTTTTTTAAATTTGGCAGAAAATTCCAAAATTAAATCAGAGAACTAAAAATTAGTACCAGCTGCTTATGTCAAAATTTTTAATAATTTAAAGCTGATTTAAGAAGTTTAATAGCTAATTTACCATAATGAACACATGAAGACATAACTTAAAACTGGCTAAAATTTATTTAAAAAAATTGACATTTACTTGTAAAACATCTGTCCTCCTATTCACTTCCTCCAATGCAAGGACATCACGTGTTGGCCCTTGTGTCCGACTCCCTCTTGACCTGCCTCTACCTCTGCCTGAACCCCGGGTTCCTCTAACACCTCTGACTCCTCCCCAAACACCCCTCCTTCTTCCGCTGCCTCAACCTCTTCCTGTCTCTTCTGTTCTCACATTCTCATCATCACTTCTCTCTTCTGCTCTGCTTGTAATTGAACTTTCCTTAAGAAAAACAAATTTGGTACACCATTCTTTCAAAAAATAAAAAAAAGATTGTGAAACAAACACTACACCCCCGACGGTAACACAAAATTCTGCAGTGGGACATAGACTGAAATGTTATACACTTACTTTTGACAGCGCAACACTTATGAGCAATGTTAATTTAAGTTGACAATAGACAGAACAAAAGCCATGCGCCAAGGGATCTTTCGATCCGGGCCAGAATGCTTTATACACAAAGCCAGGGTGGAGACATGGAAAGGTCTTACGTAAGTGAACAAAAAGAAGCGACCACCCCTTGAATTTTTGCGCTAAAATGTCACTGAAAAAAAATGAAAACAGAGAAGTCCCACGTGCACGCCAGAGATAAGAAATGGGTGTCCCGTTGCCAATTGTATATTCTATCTATATATCAACCTATTAAAAGGCTTTAAGTTCATAACCATGAAAAGAAAGCGTTTAGAAAAAAAAGTGTGGAAAACCAAGTGGTCCAGACTGACGGGGACATACAGACGGACGGACAGACGCAGAGGAAACCTATAGTCCCCTCCGGTTTCACCGGTATGTTAAAATATGTTAGAATCTTATTCTTACCAATATACAACCATTTAATTTTTAGGGCCGTCCCCTATATATTTCTTTTTTTACATAGCTTGAAAACGAAGAGAAATTCATGAATACTTATTATTAGTCCCCTACCGGTGAAACCGGAGGGGGCCATAGGTTTCCTCTGCGTTCGTCTGTCTGTCCCCGTCAGTCTGTCCAACTTGGTTTTCCGCACTTTTTTTTCTAAACGCTTACAGATATTGAGCTGAATTATGGTAAGTGAGTGTATCTTAATGAGTTACAGATCTAAGATCGGGTTCGAACTGCGCTAACTTCCGATTGTCGACAAAAATATGAAGCGAGGAAAAGACGATGGATAAATGAGTTGAATCGTCGTCTTAATGTTTATTATTTTATTAGATTTAAGGCATTTACAACTTGAAAATCTTTCAGTTTAACCTTGGACATGACTTTTGCACATTGAAAAATGACATCCTGAAGAAAAAGGGGAACCCGGTAGGGGACGTGTATTGCTTATGCAATACTCTCAGAATGCTTGTTGACCAAAAAATCTTTCAAGTCACGAGCCTTATCATTTGATATGAAGACAAATGGTCTGACCCCTTAAAAAAGGGGTATAGAAGGGCTAATACTTTCATTTATTACTATTTGTCATCTCCCTCGGGAGATGAAATATTAAGATTGTATGCCGGAAGTGAAGTCCTAGTGTAAGCCTCCATTAATCTTTCGGGAGTCTTCGATATTTTACTTAGTTCCAAGTAGCCTGTAAACTGGTTTTCTTTTAGAAGAACTAGCTCATGGGTGTGTGATCTACTTTCGGTTTAGGCCTATTTGAAAGCCAAGGAAAATTTAGAAAAGAAGTACGATGCTTATAAATATCTAAAGTTTCGGTGTGTCGCATGGTTTGAACATATTTTATTGTTTTGATGTTATAACAAAAGGATTGGACACAAGTTCTTAAAAACTTGGAACGGCCTCTCCTTTAAAACAATTTGTAACACAAAGTACATTGTTCAAAATTAATTTACACAGGAACCAAAGGTCGATAAGATTATCTAACATAGGCAATGCATATACAGAATTGAATTAATGTAGTATGGACATACAAATCTAAAAGCATTACTCAAAAACGACCAGATCTCTTAATAAACAATTGCACATTTAAAAATAAACTTTCATTTTCAGAAATACTGATCGAATTATCTCCCCATAATAGAACATAAGTGTCTACAATACGTAAATATATCATTCTAAAAATAACATTGAACAAATCGTTTCTTGGGGCAGTGTAGTTCACACAAGAAAAAAAGAAATGATATGCATCATCTATTTTTTCCGCAAGTACACAGTGGACTGTCAATAATATTACACCTAAATAAGTCTTTATTTAGGACACAACTGTGACTTAATCTAGTATGAATTACACTCCTGTAACGATCACCAAAAGTAAAAAATGACGGGGGGGGGGGGTGTTTTCTGAGAGTTAATACATTTTTCACAATTGTAGTGGATTGTCTTGTTTCAAGAGATAAAGATTAATCTACACTTAGGGATAGATTAATTTTGTGATTGTCTTGTTACGTAATTAAATTCTTATGAACGAATGTTTGGAAATATTTCTTTCAAATAGGCCTTTGTGCAAAACCCGTTCAAATGCCTTAGACAAGTCGCAAAAAACCATACAACAGTGTTTTCCTGAATGTCTCAATAAGTTGATAAACTGTTGAATGACCTGGATAAAAGCCAGCTTGATATTTGTAAAAAAGATTGTTTAAATGAAAATAATTGTAAACATATTTAAAAATAACTCGCTCCATAATTTTTCCAACGCAGCTTAATAATGAGACTGGTCTATAATTTAATAATAATGATGGGTTACCTTTTTTAAATAAAGGAAGTACATTAGCTACCTTCCACTGTGTAGGAAATACACATTCTCCTAAAGATCTGTTAAACAAAATACATAAAGGATAAGAGACGCTAAAAATGGTAGCTTTTAACATTTTATGACTAATGTTGTCAGGTCCTATTGCCTTGTTCATTGGGAGTATAGAAATTATATCAATAATGTCATGCTCAACTATTTCAATACTATTTAAAACACTTTTACATAATAAAGAAAAAGCTGGCAATGCAGGTTCGACACACTGCACGAAAAACCACCTTTTGTATATCCAAAAGGTAAGCAAAAGGCCACATTTCATTCACCTTTTGACACCTTTCATGCTCCTTTAATTTTTCTATGAAAGGTACAAAAGATCAAATTTTGATCAGCTTTTGTATACAAAAAAAGATATCCAAATGGCCCACTTTTATACACCTTTTTTGCATCAAAATACTACATTTTATCCATCTTTTGGAGAAAAATACTGTCTTTTTTAACCTTTTCATATTACAAAACTTGATCTTTTCTGTAACTTTTTTATTAAAAATATCTACTTTTTTATACCTTTCAGATTTTGATAGATCTACTTTTATAAACCTTTTCATACTAAAAGGTTATCTTTTGCAACTTTTGCAAATCTTTTGATTTAACAAAATTTCAACTTTTAAGCAGCTTTTTTATGTCAACAAAACTTTTTTTTACCTCTAAATCTCCACTTTAACATGGCATTCAAAAGCAAGGGATCAATGCTCTTAAATATCCTTTCCCATGTAAAAACAAAAAATTGAAACATTTGGCCACATTTTTTTATCAGTTTACTTGTATAATTAAGGTACTGTGATCCATCAACTTGATTTAGGATACAATGAAAGTTAAGTATTAAGTAACAATTTCATTTTAAATTTTCATACAAATAAACAGATAAAACAGAGAAACAAAATAATAATAATAAAAAAAATAAAATAAAGCATTGAACTATCAAGTGTGGGACTTTGAAGGATTACCGTAATTATAAAATTAATACATATACATTTAGTATGTTGATGCCTTTGTCCTACTCAGATCTCTAAATTAATGATGCTGCTATAGAAGGCATATTATTGAGTTACATTTACTGCCTAAAAAATCAAGCAAATTTCAATAATCCAAACTGTATGTATAACAAGAGGCCCATGGGCCACATCGCTCACCTGAGAAGCTTTGACAATTATGTCCTTTACTAGATTTACCCCTTGTAATACATAATGTGACCCCACCCTACCCCACTGATCATAATTTAGACAATTTGAAATCTACACTACCCCAGGATGCTTCCACCTAAGTTTCAGCTTTTTTGGCCCAGTGGTTCTTGAGAAGAAGATTTTCAAAGATTTTTCCTATATATTTCTATGTAAAACTTTGATTCCCCATTGTGGCCCCGCCCAATCCCTGGGGGTTATGATTTGAACAATTCAGAATCTACACTATCCAAAAATACTTCCACATAAGTTTCAGCTTTTCTGGCCCAGTGGTTCTTGAAAAGAAGATTTTCAAAGATTTTTCCTATATATTTCTATGTAAAACTTTGATTCCCCATTGTGGCCCCGCCCAATCCCCGGGGGTTATGATTTGAACAATTTAGAATCTACACTATCCAAAGATGCTTCCACATAAGTTTCAGCTTTTCTGGCCCAGTGGTTCTTGAGAAGAAGATTTTTTAATGACCCCACCCTATGTTTGTCTTTTCTTGATTATCTCCCCTTGCGAGGGGATATGTCCCTTCATTCTGACAATTTAAATTCCCCTTCACCCAAGAATGCTTTGTACCAAGTTTGGTCAAAATTGGCCCAGTGGTTCTTGAAAAGAAGTCGAAAATGTGAAAAGTTTACGGACGGACAGACGGACGGACGGACGACGGACACAATGTGATCAGAAAAGCTCACTTGAGCCTTCGGCTCAGGTGAGCTAAAAAGTTGATTTTGCCCTATATTATATTCATTTAATTGTAGCAATTGACTTCATAATTTTTTATCTTTAATTATACAGCTACTGTGACCCATTGACCTTGTTATAACCAAGTTTTACAATAATTATTTACATAATCATCTGTAATAAATAAAGATCTTCTCAATTTAACCAAATTAACAAAAGGACGAAGTTTTTGTAAACAATTATTTAAATGGTTAAAAAATAAAAAAAGTAGGAAAATTCTTTTAAATTATACATGTAGTAAATATTCAGTTTAAAAATGTACATTGAGTAAATAAATGATGTGTATACATACACATAAGGTTTCTTTAACGGCAGAATAATGTAAAAGAGTAGTGGAGGTAGTCATGTATTAGGATGGATTTTTCATTCAAAAATGCCAACAGAAATAAACAGAATGATATGCTTTTCTTTTTTTTAAATTTTCTTATTATTCTAATTTTATCTTTTTACGCATCCACAAACATTCCTCTGGAATAGTAGGGGGCTCCTTTACGTGATTACCTCCAATACGTCTCTTTTAAAGTAAGCGTTTGCTCTTCACAGAGCAGGTCTCTGCTCAGTTTGCCAACCCTCGTTTTCCAGGTGTTCTAGGGCCCGAGTCCTGCGCTTTGCTTTCTGAGAAAGATAATAAATATGATGTAAAAGCTAGCAAGAGAACAGCAATCTTGAGTACCTAATCATATTGATGCATCAATAAAATTTTAATTAATAGAGCACTATTAAAGCCATGTATACAGGGTTTTAAACTAACTTTAAACTTTTGCTAGCCATGTGGGCTACTGGACTTTGCCATTCCAGGGGCCCACATCAAAATTTGGTCGCCCACACTTTTTCAAAAAAATAAAAGTACAAAACACAGTTTATTTTTAAATTTGTCTTTAGAAGGTTTTAATCATTCAAATTTAATTTATATATTCATATACCAATTCAATTTCCCTGATATTTTCACACATCAATGTAAAATCAATCAAATATCTGGGTTTTTTTTTATTAGTGCATGACAATTACGGAACATTTTTTCCAACTTTTCAAAGTTCTCTTTGTTTAGTGTAGGGATAATCTTCCCAGCTTCAGACTCGTCTACAGGCTTGCTCTTACCCTCATTCACTTGAACAGAATATTTATGTTGTAAAGAATTTTCATGTTTTGTAACACTATCTAATTTGTAGGAGGTACAACCTGTAACGAACAGACGGGATCTAGTAGTACATGTTGGTATTTGTTTGCAGTAGGTGCATATCATACCATTTTCCAAGTCAACTAACCATTCTCTGTATATCGTCCATGCAGTTAAAAACTTTCGTTGCCTTTTAGTTTTGTCATAATTGTCATGATAGTCTTGTCTATCTAACTTTGTTTTCTTCGGTTGACTGACGCCATCTATAAACCGCCACATGTTTACAATTGTCAAAATGAGTTAGACGCTTGCAGAGTAATGTTTCTCGGTTTCTAAAACTAAACGCTTTACTGATAACGATCTATAAAGTCATGATCATAAAGGTGCGATTTTATTTTGGTAAAGACAAGCGTTTTCATGATCAAAAATACGACTTATCGTAATGAAAATAGAAAACATTCGGGACAAAACTGGAAATTGTTTAATCGCCATGTGGGCTACTAAGATTGCATTTTAAAATCGCCCATACCGACTTTTAGTCGCAAATGGCGAGTGGGCGAGTGTTAATTTCAAACCCTGAGTATATATGAATTGAATTATGTTATGCATATGCAGAACTTATTCAGAGACAATACATATGTATACACAGTACACTCATCTGCAGTTAGAAGTAATTTTGAATGATTATTGTCAATTAAAAAAAAATAATACATGCTGATCAAATCATTATTGTTTTTAAATAATCATGTTTAAATGGTATCATTACCTCCTTCTTCTTCTCATACAAGACTCTCTTCTGCTTCTGATCTTGCAGCTTGTTCTTTTTAGATAAAACATCTTCTTGTTTTTTAGACAGGAAATATCTTCGCAGACCACCTTGATAATAGAAAATAATTATTACTTATCACATGTAGAAAAGAAATAAAATCATGGAAATAAAAACACAGATACATATATGTTAGCAAAAAACATGTGTAAATTGTTCTTTCATTTAAACTTACATTGAATTATCCTCTCTTCGACTGTGGTATTCCATCCTTTGACAAAAGTGGATATGTTTGAGAACATCTCCTGGTTTTCATCATATTGTGGTCTATTTTGTATAAATGTGTCATTTCATATAGTTTTTATCATAAATGCAGATTATGAAAGATATGGAGATAACAAACAATACAAAATAGGAGCAGAGCAAACATGGCCTCAAAAAACATCAGAGGTGTGATCAGGTGCAATGGAGGAGTGAGCATCCCCTGCCAACCGGTCACAACCGCTGTGTGCTCCTTGGCATGATCAGGAAATAACAGAAAAATCTGTCATCATTCAGTGTATAAATGGACTAACAATTAGTATGAAAAAAGTCACTCATTTAACTCATGACTTTTCTTTCCTAAATGCTCAGTAACCTAATACCATTCATAAATAACAGTTACACATAAAATACATTAATGAAGATTTTAATAATTAAAATCATAAAAATAAGGAAAGACATAAAATTATTTTGGGCTGTTTATGTCTTTTCTCTGACATATATGAAAATTATTTATTTTATTGCAACTTTAACTAGTGCTAATTGTAACGGGGACCGTTACAGATGTTCCCCAAACGCTCCCCATGTCCCTTATAGTGCCTTATTCCTCCAAGACCTTTTTTAGATACAGTATGCTAAGTATCCTAGGATTTCATTTGAGAATATAAAAGTTACAATGATATCAACTATCAACGAAATATTGTTTAACGTTTTGCATGCGCGCACACGTACATGTACATGCATATGCAAGATGATTATGGCATGTTGATTAAGCGATTAACATCTTTCTATCCCGCAAATCAAATAAAAAAACATATATACATGTAAAATTACCATTTTTCATGCATATGTCATATTTTTAATATTTCGATTCACATTTTATTACTCTACTTATCTTAACTTCGGGCTCAAAGTTCGTTTTATTCCGACGACAAGGTAGGGTTAAAGTCGACTAAGGGTATCAAGTCAATACCTAACCAATCAAATTGAACTTATTCAATAGTAGTTCCATACATGGAAAAGGGATTTTCCTTTCTGTTCAGAATTTTTTAAAATATTTCCTCTCAGGTCATTTTGACAACTCTAATACATGTGCCTGGTAAATTTTATATACTTTGTAAATAAATATATAAAGGTTTTTTGACCGGAACTAGTCATTTTTTCCAATGCATAGGGGGCTAGTCTCTGGGTTTTACAAGAGATGTTTAAAAAGACATTCGTGGCAGCTAAAGTGACCAATATTGTTTAACACCTTCTTATTAATATTTTTTAGTGAATGCAAATATCTGATTATTTTACGAAGGAGCGTACATGTATAATGATTTTTAATATACCGAAATTCGCTATTTCTGGGGATTGCGTAATTCTAAAAAAAAAAAAATCAAATAAATTTCAAAGGTAAATTAAACGAAGGATGCTTGGTATTAAAATATTATTTCAAATCAGTAGAATTGAATGCTATTAACAACATCGGAATAAATAGGCTAAAAAAGGCTTATGTGCCAACTTTGGTCGTCTGCACTTTGATTTAAAACACGACAGGATTTGCAATTCGTAATGTGACTCGGCGTAAAAAAAACAATAATCAATCAAAATGAAACAACAACACTTAGTGCGGAAGCGAAAGCAATAAAACTTTAAAACCAGTGATACATGTAACATATTTTCTATATTTTCAGACTCTCTTTTTGCTTGCTGGGGCGGTCGGATCAAACTCGTCCTTTTCCGTATCGGAGAACAAGGCCCGGTGAGGATTTCGGAAATAGCCGAGTAGCTACTATTGAATACGAATGAATCTGACGTCACAGCGGAAGTGACACCCAGCTTGTGTCTGCACTGGCTGTGTTGAGATCGAAGGAGGCTACATATATTCGTGTTTCTCCGCGTTTCAGAGCTCATTTTCCGATTCAATGTTAACATAAGTTTATTTACTTCTGCATTTCTCGGCATAGTCGACACAAAAGATGGGATTTTTCGAATGCAAACTGCAAGGTTGGTGAAAACTTGCAGACAACGTGAAAACTTGCAGACAACGAAATGACATGATCTTCCCTCGAATAATCATAATTCACGTGTTTGGCAAAGTTTTTAAACTACGATTTTGCAAAACTTGAAAAATAAAAAATATTATTTAAAGTACTTATAAGAAGAATTTTCAGCGAGGATTTAATTTTTGCATTATTAGTCAGGGTGCTGACATCGCTTAAATTGAATATCGCTTAAAATTAATTGCATTTTTACGTCACCTGAGTTAACTCAGGTGACCTATTGCTATCTGTTTTCGTCCGTCGTCGTTCGTCGTGCGTTAACATTTGAACATTTTCAGCTTCTTCTCTGCAACCACTGAACCAATTTCAACCAAAGAACCACGAACGATAGTATTGTTCTCCCGCCTAGCTCTAAGTCAATTTTCAAAAGTTAACATATTTGAATGATTTTCAGAATTTTTATAGATATTTATATGAATTTTCATAAAACGTTACTTTTTTGGGATACCAAAGAAAGATAACTCTATAATTATGGTAAAACTTGAGTATTTCACTATAGAAATCAATGGAAAACGGAAAATATTTTTAAAACATCTTTCCCCCCCATGAAACAAAAATTCCTTTTTACAGGTAATATAGACTGTCATTTTACAAATTTATGCCAAAGCTTTTTGTGTTTCACGGGGGGGAACATATGTTTATAGACAAAAAACCGAAAAAAATGTTGATTTTTCACCAATTCTAAAGCTATTTACAACTAAATAATTGTATTTTAATAATTTATATATGTTTTATTTATTTGTGTAAAGCATAAGAAAAGATATGAAATACATTTAATCATATTTAAGACTATTTCAAAATAAAGTGATTCTTGAAAGTTCGATTTCACTAGAAAATATCGTCTACCCCCCTTTTTTGAGAGCTGAAATTAATGATCATTTACTTTCTAGAGCTGGAATTAAAATGATTAATCAATTACCATAAAACTGTTCTTTGTACTAAACCAAGATTTAACGGCCAAATTGCCATTAAAATTGAATTCAAAGGGTGCAAAATGTAGGCGGGAATCAAGAGTTAGAGTACGTGGTTCTTTGGTACAATAAATAAAGTGGAGGGAATATAGAGGCTTCGTGGTGTAGTGGTATGTCGCTCGCTTCATGTGCGGAATATTCGGGTTCGAGTCTGGGACGATGTATTTTCTTTATTTTTCAGATTGTTTTTTAACTAAATGATATCTTCAGCATGTGAAATGAAAAAAAATTATAAGGTGTGGCTTCTACAAACTCATAAAATCATCATCACAGAGTGATATATTCCATATTAAAAAGAATCTTCTATACTCATAATAAAGAATAAGCAATCACATCTTATATCCATATTGGAATATTTTATTTGCTTCAGTATGTGTACATGTATAGATTTTATAATTTCTCAACTTAAGTCAGGGGGATCCGACACCCCCTTCCCCGAACTGCGCATGGTTTACTTTTTCCCTAAGCGGGGGACACAAATTCTCTGAATTAGCTTGTTTTCAATACTGTTCAAAACATCGATAATATATAATTGATACTTTTGGTGCTTACATAATGTACTATTATAAAATTTTCTACTCTGATCATATTACAAATTACCATACTTAAGTCTTTCACCTTCTTGAAATCTTCCAGGAAGTCGGACTCTTCTTCTTCCAGACATCTTAAAAAATAACTCTCAAGTTGCTTTAAGAAATATTACCGTAGGCACTGGTTGTACTACATGTAAAAGACTTTCGCGAATCCTGTGTCTTGAATTCTTAATACAATATTTGCGCTAAGTTCGTTGATTGGTTGAGCTGGTTATTGACAAACACGAAACTGTAGTTAAGAAAACGAAAGTTTCATTCTATTTTTTTAGTTAGGGTCCTGCTTGAGCGCCCTATAGTGATCAGTCTGTCCGTCCGAGATCTCTTGTCCGGGGCGTATCTTTTCCCTTTGTCCCAATCTGGCTCATACCTCACCCACAGAGTGCCCTTGGGTAACCGGTGTGCAGTGACCTTGAACCATGTTTCTAGGTCAAATGTCAAGGTCATAACACCTGCTGTGACACGGGGCCTCGGTTTATACGGTCTCATCCGAAGGACCACCCCATTTAGTCGCCTTTTACTACAAGCAGGGGGGTACTGAGGACCTATTCTAACCTGGTTCCCCACGGGGCTATAAATAAATGAGAAGAAAAGTCTGATCCTTTCTTCACAATCGACTATCATGTCAACCCTGAAACACACTCACTCTCTGATTTTAAATGGGTATGATTGTTAATTATGATGGGCACAAAACCACCCAGAATCTCTACCCCCGGAGGCTGAACAAGTATTTCAGGAAGCGAGCACTATCATGGAAACCCTTCAGTATTTATGGTTACAATGCCTAACCTTATCACATCATGCGACGACCATGGGGCGACTAGCTACCATACATTTTCTATGTCGACATATGAAAACAATTCTGTCCCAGAAATTGTACGGACTTAACCTGACCCGTTTTTTCGGAAAGTCTTAGTTTCCTGACCATCCCCTAGCGGCCAAAGTGATTTTACTGTTGTAGGACATAGATGCGATGGAGAAAGTATGTATTCAATACGGAATGAAATACCTGGAAGTTTCACACAGGCTAGGAAATCGGTGACTTTTAATACCGGTCTCAATCAAATCTACGAATTACCCCCCCCCCCCCCCCCCGACCCCCCCCCCTCCCCCCGGAGACCGGAAAACTCCCTGGATGGCCCTAGTAGGGGATAAAATACGATTTTGGAGGAGAATTTGACAGTTAGAAGCTTTGTTAGTTTTTAAGCAAAAAAAAGTCATGTAATACTTTTATTGTTTAAATAAATTAACAAACATACCAGTGGTTTAGGGAAGAGTGGTATGTTATTGTATGACGTCATATCCACTCGGATTCGGTTCCCACCTCAATTTCGCTTTGTGACTGTGGTGGGCGTGTTTAACAAATACCTTTTTTGTGCTAGCCAATTACATTTGATAGGATAAGAATATAGGTGAACAACAACAGGAGGAGGGCTCACTCCCACAGAAGGCCGCCATCTCAGTCGCCGCCGGCACCACCACGACCTGCGGCCCCCAAGACCCAGAACCACGGACGGGTGCCACCCTGGGGATTTCTCGCCCCCACTCATCGGTCCATTTGCACTCTTTGATTGTCTGAAGACGAAGAAAATAATTTTGTATGCGGGCGCTGCCTACAGAGGCCCGCTCGTCTCCTTTGCGCTGCACAGTTGATTGATATGAACCAGCCCTGTTCGTTATGCAGGAACTCAAGGTGACAGCGCAAAGCGTGGGTCGGAATTTCAGGGGGACCATAGTGATTCCGAAGAGGACATGGACAACCTGGTGGAGAAGCTATTGAGATGAGCAACTCAAGTTACCAGGGGAGCCAGTTGAATCCAAAAATTTAAAAAAAAAAAAAACAAAGAAAAAAAAAAACAGCCCTTTTAAGGGCTTTCCAATAGTGTCGAAAAGATGCTAACTTTACAGTGGTTAAATAAAAAACGTTCTTTGTGTATTTTAGAAAAAAAGAATTTTTTTTCTAAAATACAGTCAAAGAAACGATTGTATCTTAAAAAAAAGATTATCTTTTTTAGATACAGTCTAAATAAACGAAACGTTTGTGTGTGTGTGTTCAAAAAGAAAGAAAAGAGTACCTTTAAAGTAAAAAAGAAACACTGTGTTTCTCTCAAGTTATAACACCAGGTCACTTAAAAAAAATAATAAATTATGTGTTCAAGTGCGACTTTCCGTATGATTTTTTCCCAGTGAAAAAGGCTTGTAATCAACCTTAAAGGTCGTTTAAAGTTGTTTCACATTGTTTATGATTGTGAGTATGTTATCCCTCACCTATATGTTTAATGTCAGCTATGCTAAATAACCCAGTTCTGTGTACATGTAACTACTATACAGATTAGGACCCCCCCCCCCCAAAAAAAAGTCTCAAGTGTGTGATTCCGTGGGTGAAATTTTACTCTAGAGCCAGCTTCCCGCGGGAAAGTCTACTTAAGAGCCAGTTTTCTGGGAGGGGGGAGGGGGTAGGGGGGAAAGCCTACTCTACTAGTAATATACATAATTATTATGTATGTGGTGGAGTAAAAAACGTCCTCGAGTCCCCACCCCCCTTAATATGGGACAAGAAAAATGTTCAGGAATAAATATATTGTGAAAAAACATGATTTCCATTTAACTTTGAAGTTTTCACTAACCTAGTGGTGTTACAACACATCAATATAACAAACCAAAGTCGTTTTTACACCATTTTGTCTTTTCGTGTTCATTATTCTTTGAAGTTAACTATTTTTGTCTTATCTTTTTGCCGAACGCAGATCAGATAATGGGCACTCCAACAATATATTGTACAAGACACCCCTGCATCATCCCGGTAAGAATACATAAATTCGAGTTTTCTTTAGAAGAAATGAAACTGATTAAATTTGTCGCAAAATTCTGGAAAATTATGCGAAACGTCGCAGCTAGTACTTTTGGTGTCTTTTTCCTGATTATCTCCCGTTGTTTTACGGTCCAACCTTTATTTTAGTATAAATGGTATCCCTTGGGCTAAGGATACCCTGTGGCAAATTTGGTACTGATTGGCCAAAGGGTTCTTGAGTTAGGGCCCATATTCTAAAAAGTTAACGCACAAATGGGCATAGCATTAGCACTTTGAGCCTTTGCCTCAGAAGAGCTAAATATCAATTATTGCCTGAATCGGGTCCGTTTACTACCTGTGTACTATTATTATTCGCATCTAATGCACAACCGGAAATCGATCTCTTTTGATTGTTAAACACAACTGCTGGTTGTGCAATTGATCAATAAGCGGGCGTGGTAAAGCAGCGAAGGACGAAATTGATAAATGGTACAAGGAAATTCTTCCGTTGCAGATAACACGCATCTGTAGTCCAAGGCCAATGCCGTCAACAACTTCAAAGTCAAGATCAAGATCACATTTAGGACACAGGGATTATGACGAGATTTCAATTGACGCAAATGATGAATTTGAGAGAGAAGAGGAGGACATTAAGATCTGGATTAGAAAAATGCAGACAGAATGCAGACAGACATTATTCAACTAGATATTGGGGGTTACAAGTTCAAAACAACTAGAGGGACTGTAATCCAAAGACCATCAAAGCTTTTCAAACTGATCAGCGTGAAGTTATCTTGGAAACTATATACAAATAGACGTCAGAGTTCTACCGGATGAGAAAAGTTCCCTAGCAGCTATCATTGTCGAGTGTAAATTTTATGGACTTGAGGAATTAGAAAAGGTGGTGAAAAAGAGACTTGATATGTGCAGATGCCAGCAAATATATTGCTAGTTTAGGGACTAAACTTTTCACGAAGGGGGGTTGTGTTATAAAATTTAGAATAATCATCATCATAATTTTATAATTCAATTAACTCTAGTATTTTATTAAGTATTAAATGAATCAAGCAGCAGTGAATTGCTATGTATATGATTGTTAAATGTTTGATTGTAAATTTGTTTTGCTTCTCAACTTCTTAAGGCTCAGCAGGGTTCTGTCTGCGAGGGGGAGCTTGCAAGCCAGCATCTCTATTAATCTCAAATTTGTAACTGTCATTTTGGGAAGACCTGGTATAAAAGAGGGGGGGGGGTCAATTTCTATAATTAGCTTTAGACTTGTTGGTTTTGAAGATGTCAGAGGAGCAATTGAGACGAGCGCGTGGAGATCTGGTAATTGATTAATTGTTTTGGTTTTCTTTGGGATTTTACAACAATTATTACCGAGATATCTAGTAAATTAATTGAAGATCAGTAGTTTTCGGTGAAATTTTATTGTGTTAGCTAAAATTTTAAACAGCTGCACTTCCAAAATTGTATTCTGTCTACTAAGGAAATTATTTTCAAGTTTCACCTGAATGATTTGAACGGTGTAACAACTTGGTGAATCTTATTCTCGATGAATCAACACCGAACTCCACCGAAATATTTACCAAGGTGCGAGTTCTGGTGTTCGGTAAAAATCAATTCTTGAGTATAATAAAATTATTTATTTATCTTAAATTCATCATTATTCAAGGGATATTGGTAAGTAATTGTGTTAATTAAAGAAGTTGGGATTAAAATGTGTTTATTTTAATTTTGCATGCTTGTTTATTCATGTTAAAATAAATAAATTGTAGAATAGAATTTGGTTTATTTCTTAAAGAAGAGTATTAAAGAAGTTTATAAGTTTACACAAAGATTTAATATTACACTGGGATTTATAACTTTGGGATTTACCAATTCAGTGAAGTGTTCTTTAACAGTATGTGATTCAATTTGGAGTATATATTAGTCCCCTACCGGTGAAACCGGAGGGGACTATAGGTTTCCTCTGCGTCCGTCCGTCTGTCCGTCCCGTCAGTCTGTCCCACTTGGTTTTCCGCACTTTTTTTCTAAACGCTTGCAGATATTGATCTGAATTTTGGTACGTGAGTGTATCTTAATGAGTTACAGATCAAGTTTGAATTTCGCTTCATTGATTTTTGACAGAATTGTGGCATTTTGAATATTTCTCATTGCTACTTGGTTTTCCGCACTTATTTTCTTAACGCTTGCAGATATTGATAAGAATTTTGGTACGTGAGTGTATCTTAATGAGTTACAGATCAAGTTTGAATTTCGTTTTGCTTCATTGATTTTTGACAGAATTATGGCAGTTTGAATATTTTTCATAATCGCTTAATTAAGATCGGGTTCGAACTGAGCTAACTTCCGATTGTCGACAAAAATATGAAGCGAGGAAGAGAAGATGGATAAATGAGTTAAATTTTCGTCTTTATGTGTATTATTTTATTAGATTTAAGGCATTTACAACTTGAAAATCTTTCAGTTTAACCTTGGACATGACTTTTGCACATTAAAAAATGACATCCTGAAGAAAAAGGGGAACCCGGTAGGGGACATGTATTGCTTATGCAATACTCTCAGAATGCTTGTTAATTTTCACAATTAAATCCAAGTTCATCAACTTACAAACTGTTGTGTTGCAATAAAACTTGCTTACGAATTTATGGTATTTATTACCAAATAACATTTTTCAATTTTTGCTCTGTAAATTTATAGCTAATTTTGGATATGTCACGGGACGTGTATCATTAATTTGACCTACATTATAGGAATTTGGGGTATGGACCGCCCCCTTTCCATTTTTTTAATCAGTATTCAAGTCATCTTTTTTCTCTCTTTCTATTCTAATATGTACTAATTGTTATCAAAAACGCAACTTTTTTGTCTCTACAAGCTGTTTTTAAAAATGCCGTTTTCCTTTAATACATATAAAGAGAGAAGGCTTGCAACTCTTTTCTAGTCATCCGCCTCACCTCGCTCAAACTTCGCTCGATTATCTATCTAAATCAGTACAAAACATGGGATATGCATACATCAATAAATTTGTTATACATTCCTCTTCCTTTTCATATTTCCATTTAATTTTTATATGCCCCCGATTTGTAAATATTTTAATTTGATGAAATCACCCGCATCTAGGGTAAATTTTTTAAAGTGCACCAACCGGGACGGAAGTATCCGGTATTTTCGGGCGTCATCATAATGTATAATGTTATTCGGAACATTAAATTCGAGAGGGATTCAATCCTGAATTTTCTCTTCATGTTATATGTAACGGTAAGTTTGATATATCACAAGAAAGCTGTAACTAGTAGATTCTGATGGATAGTGATTCACTTTTAACACACGATATAATCAACCAAATATCACAATATTCTTATTAAAAATCCTGATTTTTTTTAATGCAGAACATGTATAAAACAGTGTTATCGTTCTTTGGTACTTCCGTCCCGGTTGGTGCACATGAAAAAAATTTACCCTAGATGCGGGTGATTTCACGGTATTTTTAAAAACAGCTTGTAGAGACAAAAGAGTTGCATTTTTGATAACATATAGTGCATATTAGAATAGAAAAAGAGGTAAAATATGACTTGAATCCTGATTTAAAAAGAAAAAAAGTGGAAAAGGGGGGAGTTTGCAAGTGCCTTTGAGCTACATGTGTATATTCTTTTTTAAATGGAAAAATTTATTACAAATATAATCTTATTTTTAAAATGTGCAAATAAATAAAATTTAATATCAAAAGAAATAGTAAAAAACATTTTTAAGAAAACGAGAGCAAAATATGGATGTCTAGTCTTATTTGTTAAGCCTTTAATTTGTAACGTTTTTACGCTTCGACGACGTACGTAATAACGTCAGAAATAGATATTATGACGTTACAAAATCTGCCCCAATTCTGTGTGCGACGTCTAAGTACCCTTTACCTTGTGTTAGGTTATTGGCAATGTGAAATGGAAGAAAAAGGTAAGTCCATAACTGCATTTTCAACTCAGTATCCTGGCCTGGTAATCGGTATATTATGAATCATATTTCTAATTGTCATTTCATAAAAACAAGTTTCTAATTTCGGCTTGGAAGAATTGTTGTTTCTATCTGCACAGGCCTGAGCGTTCTTCTAGGAAGCCTTGGTGCCTCCAATCGATTAATAATGGCAGCACCACAGCCCATTCCCAGTTACGGCGCGGGTTTGAGAGTAAGGGTGCTTTGCAGGTATGCGAAGTTCGTTGGAAAATGTCTTTATATATTGTTATAAAAAATAACTTACTTCGAATGTATGTTTCCAATGGTGTTTACTACTTTCAGCTCATTGAAGGAACGAACATTAAACACAAATAGAACCAACACGCTTAGTGTCTCCAGCTTGATAAAGGCAATTTTTCCACCAATATCAAGGAGAATTTTAGGGTAAGATCGGTTATCGACGGGTTATAATTTTTTTTAAATGCATTACACGTGTTTCTGAATTTTTTACACATGCGCTATGGGGAGATTTTTTTCTTTTCCCATAATTGCTATTTTTGGTTACCCATTTATAGCTAACCAATATTTAAGACGATTCCCAGGAGGACATCAGCGATATACTGAGTAGTGAGGTCACTGGTGCCGAGGCAGATTCGAAGGACTCTAGCGATGTACTGAGTAGTGAGCTCACTGGTACTGAGGCAGATTCGAAGGACCCCAGCGATATACAAGAAAGTGAGGTTACTGAGACAGATTTGAAGGACCCCAGTGATATACTGAGTAGTGAGGTCACTGGTGCCGAGGCAGATTCGAAGGACTCTATCGATGTACTGAGTAGTGAGCTCACTGGTACTGAGGCAGATTCGAAGGACCCCAGCGATATACAATAAAGTGAGGTTACTGAGACAGATTTGAAGAACCCCAGCGATCTACTGGGTAGTAAGGTTAAACCTTTGGTTTATAAAAACGGTAAATTATTGACAAGCAAGTTGATGAAACAAGAATATCAACATTATCGATTAAAGTCATCATTTCGTAAATTCTAGGGTCGATACAATGACCTTGTCAGCAAATACAATTTATCATTGAATGAAATGCTGACTGACGTTTTTCATACCAATTGTTAGTCCATTATTAATACACTGAATTCCCTGCATCCTTACCCTGAAGAATACTGTGACCTGAGGGTTGTTCGCCTAATGCGACAGAGGGGACTTGGCAACAGCAGTAGTGAATTCAGAAAACAGGTAAGATAATAACATGGTGAGTCATATCTTATCAAATTACAAATGTATCTTTCTAATTGCAGAGAATTCAAAGCTTCAGCAGACAGGGGTTTTCTTTGTGCCGACACAGTTTACTGAGCCTCCAATACCTGCAGAAATTCCAAGATACAGTTAGTTGATGAAGGTATATCAGCTGGATGTTTTTCAACGAGTAGATTATATCAAAGCTCAACTGACATCCCAGTTTAGTAATATACTGAGGACGGATTCAACAAAGAAGATTACAAACAAACGCAGGTAAAATATTACAATATAGTTTGCTTGCCCTTTCTCAATTCATCATTAATGCTAAAATGTCAAAATCTTTTTTCAAGACTGCCTTAAAAAACTTCCTTCTTGGAGGTGATGTTATGTTTTGAGTCAAGCCATTATAGCTAGTAAGTCGGAATAGGGCAACCAAATTTTTTTTAAAGATGGCCTAATGAATTAAATGTCTTTTAATACCCCCCGCAAACGAAGTTTAGGGGGGTATATTGGAATCACCATGTCCGTCTGTCTGTAGACGAGATTTGTCCGGACCATTACTCAGAAACTATTGGAAGGATTTGTCTGAAAATTTGTACACATATTATTCACCATATGAAGTTGTGAACCTGAAATTTTCAACTTTTTTTGTTCATTTTTCTGCATTTAACAGGGTTTTTAAAATTTTAATTGACTTGTTCATTTTGGGCTCATGTATAAGGTTTGAGACATAGAATCTAGAATATCTGTACAAAAACGTGAACTACAGCTTAAAACTACTCATAAAAACTTTAAAAAAAAAGAAACATCAAGTGTTAAAAACATTTTTTCCATTGCACAGAAGATAATGTAATTTCATTTGTCTCTTGGGAATAATGACTGGACATGCATCCAGTTAAAGATAAATTAATGAGTTTGGTGTTGGAAGTTGTTTAGGCATACATGTATCTCTTATCAAGTGTGTGTGTGTGTGTTATCAAATCTCCAGGGAAAAAGGCACAAGAATTTAAGATCTCTCTTCTCTTATTCTCTTAATTGTAATTTATTGTCTGTCAAAACACTTCATTACTGGATGACCAGTTCTTTATTTTCAAAATGATATATCAAGATTAATTTGATTTTGTATAATGTTTTTTTTTTCAACAATCAGTTTGCAGAGTGACATAACACATAATTGCAATATATTTTTTTTAATGCAGTAATGAAGAAAAATTAAATGAAAAAAATAAAAAAAAATGTAACAATGGAATTACAATGTATTAGTATTGATGTTTCATTTGGTTGCACTTCTGTTTCATTCATTAAGAAACATGATGAGCAATTATATTTCACTGCAAATTTTTTAAAGTAAATTGTGAACACCTCTAGATCCATAAAGTATTTTTGAATTGGCATCTTCTCTGAAAAACCCAGCGGCGGGGGGTATTTGTCCCTATTGGACAGTTCTAGTTCTTATTCATTCTTTTTAACTACATTTAAGGAAAAGAAAGGAAGACCACCATATGCATGTCGGCCACAAAAACTGGCAATGAACAGGGACAGGTGTTGATGTTAGTCTTAACTGTTGGAGAAGGAAAGGTTACGCTTGAAACCAATGATTGATAAACTTGTCGCGTGGTACTGGAATGCTGAAGTTTATCCTCCGAAGGCCCTTTATGTTGATAGGGACTGCTGTGAAAACTCCTCTGTACGGAAATACTTTGGTACATGGCCTTTTCTTCATACAAGGTATCGATATCATACTGTATAGAAACTAACTTTATCACGTTCTGCTTTTCCTGCTTTGATTGTCATTTTAAAGATTCATTACATATCAGTGTAATTAATATATTATTTTTCCTTGTGCAATTACTTTAAGATTCTGTTAGTAAAATACAGACAATTTGAATATTAAATCCCTAAATTATGTATGACTTAAATGTCAAAGAAATATACATATTATCATATAATATTCTAAGTTGGACATTTGGCACTTCATGCGTTGCTTTCCCTCTTATTGTACAACTCATAAACATCAGCTGTACAGTGTATTCATGGTTAAACTGAAGCAATGCATCTTCAAGTATGATGAGGGTGACCTCAAACTACTGAAGACTGCGAAGCGGGCTGAGATGATCCAGGAAGGTATTCCAAACCCCACAGATGATGATGTCTTTCAAAAGTTGACTTCTAGCGAGCTCCATCAACACTGTCGGAGGATGACTCGAGAGATAGCAGAAACATCAAGGCTGATATCTAGTCTGCTGGAATCTTTGGATGGTTCTAATGGCTTCGATACCCATGGAGCACCCCTTATTCACAGTAGGAGAATGAAGCAGCTTTGGGATGTCCAGAGTCGTCACGTATACTGTATCCAGGATCCCGCTTGACCGCAGCTTTACACCCAGGTGAAACCTTGAAGAAAGGCACCAGAGTGCTACCTGTTTACAGGTGTGCGAGAGGCTCAAATTCTCTGGCAAGTTTCCACCTCCATATGAACATGTTTTTATTTCAGGTTTGTATAAAATTTCAGACAAGAATTTGACTTTTTAATTTCAGTATGATATGCTTTCATTTCATATTCAGTCTGCTTTGAATTTCCATAGGATCCCTTGCAAAAGACATCAATTTTTCAGGTTTGTGTGTTGGATGGCCTTTTCAGGTGGAATACTGACCGGCAGAGTTCTGCAGTGCTTGATAGTCAGCAATAGAACCCAATGACGTACAGTGGACCTCTGAGGAATGCAGTAAACAGGCTATCGCAGCAAGTTTGGGGAAAAGATATGTTCCAAGACTACAAACCACCCGGAAAATATACTGGTAATCATTATATGATGATAAACGCTTTACTTTAATGGAAGAAAATAGCATTCAAAATATCATGAAAATTGAATTTAAAAGAATATATGTTAACTTCAGAATTTAAAATATGCTTAGAGCCTATACAACCTTACATATTAATTACCCGGTACTTAACAGTGGTTTTCCATAATTTTTTTTCGAGATATTCTTCATAAATTGGTTTTCCTAAAACGGGAGCTAATTGGAATTGAGTATCTTTACTCCCAAGCTGGAGAAAGTGTAGCAAATTACACAAACATAGCCAGACAGCTGTTATAGGGCCCTGATACCAAGGACATGGAGATCTTCCGTGATGCTTAGGCAGATGAAGGATTTTAATATATGATGTGATGGATCCCACTACTTCAGATATTTTGGACTTGGGTCCTGATTTTACAGGGGTTAAACATGAGACCCAAGATCCCACACGCTCACAAACTCCCCAACCAATCTTACACATTCCCTTAGACACGGAGTACAGACAGCTGATGGTGCAGAAAGATAAAGGTATATGTATGGTGAAATTGCTCGAATATCTTGTTTGAAATTTAAAATTTATTGGAATAAGATTCATCTTCTTTCAATAAGTGTTTAGTGTTTTATTTTTAAAATATAAAATTCATTGTGTTTTAAGTGTATTTGAATATTAAAACTATTTGTTATAAGTGAAAACTACTTGTATTTATTTTCCCCTTAATTTCATTAATGTCCCTACCATCCCCCTGTCTGAGAGACACTCACCTGAAGGACCTGGATCTGAAGAGGTAAATGTTTTTACAGATATGTTCATTTAGTGACAGTGTACTTTATATTAAATGTTGTTTAATTCAACATTTCAGTCGAATAACGTTTCCTTCATTACGTATTTATTAAGTGATTAACATTTGTATAATTCTATTTTCAGGTCACAGTGGGGCAAGACAACATTCCTGGATACACAAAAGTGCTTGCCTTCGCCAACTTCTTGGTGACACTAAAAGACAAGGCCACAATGACCACAGCACAAGTTCAGCAATTGAAAGACCTGTGGTTAGCACTTTCAGAGTATGACAGGAAGAGGACAGTTTCCCCAACTCAGTTCTCTAAAGATCCTGTACAGGGAAGATTCAGACACAAACAGAAGACGCTTGCTCAAGGAGTAAAGAGAATTGATAGGTACAAAATCATATATTTATTAAGATATCTGTACCTTCATTTATATATTTTGTTGATACACAAGAACTTGTAATAAAAAAGAAAATTCATATAGCAATTATGTAACCTTTTATCAAATTCACCTGGTCTGTGTAAACTAAACATTGCATTCTTTTAAGGGTGATTCTTGGCCCAAACTGCAATCGCTACACTGAGGCAACTGTGGAAAAATTGCTCCACTAGATTTACCCAAAGGACCAGAGAAGAGATGGCAAGGTGGTTTTCACAAAATAGAATGCAGTCCTAGGGGCCTACATTAGGAAGGCCATTTTAAATAACCACCTAGCGATGAAGTTGACAGATATTTAGCTTCCTCTCCTTAACAAATAGACACTTCAACAGTTCAGAGGACAAGGCATATGAAAATTTGGCACGATGCTTGAGTTTCTGATTGACAATATCTATTTGGTTTTTGGCGACAAGGTATTCCAACAATCTACTGGAATTCTTATGGGTACAAATTGCGCTCCGTGAAGCAGAATTTATGCATAATCTTTTACGTGAAAAGAGGAAAACACTTGCTGTAGCCTTCAATTCGACATTTAGATATATCGACGACGTATTGTCAATTAATAATGATAATTTCCATTCCTACGTCGACACGATATATCTTGGTGAGCTTGAGATAAAAGATACCACAGAGTCCAACACTTCTGCTTCATACTTGAAAAAGACACTAATGGTAATCTTACAACCAAGCTATATGATAAACGTGATGACTTTAACTTTTCAATCGTCAACTTCCCTTACTTATGCAGCAATATACCTTCATCACCTGCATACGGAGTATTTATATCTTAGTTGATTCGATACGCAAGAGCATGCTCTACGTATGAACAATTTCTTAAACGAGGTAAATAATTGACAAGCAAGTTGATGAAACAAGAATTTCAACAGTCTCGTTTAAAGTCATCATTTCGTAAATTCTATGGTCGATACAATGACCTTGTCAGCAAATACAATTTATCATTGAATGTTTAATGGACGTTGAGATTGAATACTGTTCGTTATTTTCATATCCTTCATTGAATATTTCCCTAGCAGTCAGACCTCTCATTCTAGCAGCGGCATCATACTGCACCACGGGATTCGAGTTTCAGCGGAGATGGTCCTGGTCTGGACAACAGAGAGGGGAAACTATTCCTGCATCTGTGGTGTCCCTGCCAAGGAGCATCAAAACATCGAATGCTGCCTCAGACAGAAACCAATGTCGCTAGATGAAAAAAGACTCATGGTAATATCGGGTACGTTATGGCAGAAGTTAAAGGAGGGCATCATCAATCCTTTTGCCAATCTTAAAAAAGGAAGAGCTTGTTGACGAGTTTAAGGCAAGGGGGTTGGACACATTTTTGATGAAAAGAGCCGAACTGCAAGAGCAGCTTAATACCATCTTGCAGGAAATACAGAGGTCACCAGCCCTATTGAAAGAAGACACTAAGTTTACTATACTAGGATGCGAACCCCTCCATGATATAACAAACGTTGTCCAGAACCTCATAGCAGAACTTCCATTTCACATAGAAGACAAAAATGATTGACAGGAATTTGAGAAATTACAACACGACTAATGGAGACAAAAATCAAATTAGAGGATCAGATGCGAGACTCTATGCCATCAAGTTGAAACAAAATACCAAGAAGGCAAAATTGAAAAGAGCATTTCAGATATAGTTTCTTCCCTTGTAGAAATCATCAAAATCGGTTACACTCCCAGTCAGATGCGAATTAAAGGAACAATTCTTCGGCTTTAAAATCAATGCTTCATATTTTCTGTGCTTCTCAAGAATACCATAGGAATGCTAAAGAAGATGGCATCAAGGAAGTTTTATGGGACACATTTTCACAGCTTGACAACTCATGCACCAGAGGCTTACAGAATTTTCTTTCTGAGATCAGTTATTCCAGAGCAGGAGGAGAGAGGGTTTGGGAATCTCAGAAGAATTTCTGAAAACACCAGCAACAGACAGTTAACCTACATAATCGATAATGCTGTGATGAGATTCAGATGCTCTGAATGTCAACGAATCGGTTATAAGTCAGCAAGCGAGCCTGTTGCGACCTGCTTCAAATAGCATTATTCCTGCTGACTGGCTTTGTGCAAGACCTTCCTTAGCTTAGAGTGATCTGGTGATATCCTTCCATTTGTAAATAGACAAAATTCTAAAATAAAAACAGAAATTATTGTGATAGCAGAGATTGAAAAAGACCCAAAAACCGGCGTTAAGTGCAGTCATTCTTTAATTAAAGCAGTCCTAAAAAAATTAATCATATGTTTTAAAAGTATAATTGGGAATCGTGTTTCAAAGCAGGGAATAGCTTGTTTGACTAATGTACAGGATTTGTTCATTGACTGTACAGTTGAATTATATCATTGATGAAGTCGGCAAGATCCCAGTTCCCCATGCCAACTCCAGTTCCCTAGCAGCAAGTCTATTTCCCGAAGCGCTTGCGCCAAGGGAAATAATAGGCTTGCTCGAGGGAAACTGGAATCTGACTCCCTCAATGATATATATACATGTATGTATACATGTACCTTAAATGTTTTATTATACCGATACAAACAAAACATTTGAAAAATTCATATTCAATACTCTTGAGCTCGGTGATTTGAATGATTTCCTTAGATATTTCTATTTTAGTAACCAAGGCAACACCATTCATAGAAATCAAAAACCGCTAAGCAGAAATATGCATCTTAGTGTAGTCTAATTGTGTGCTAGGTTATATTGAAATCATACATGTACCAAAACTGTAGGAGGAGATCATTTTGAAAAATTCTTTACAGACAGACAGCTAGACGGACGCTGTACGCATTAATATCGCATAAGGGGACGACCATTTGATTCTAAAGGGGGGGGGGGGGTGGCAGATTTTGGAAATAAATAATCTGTCCCTGAAAACCTTGAAAATAAATAATTTGTCCTCCTCTGCAAAGAAAATAAATAATCTGACCTTGTTCCATTTCTGGTTAAAATTGGCCCTGTGGTTCTTCAGAAAGAAGGTGAAAGGTTCACAGACAATGAGTGATCAGAAAAGCGCACTTAAACCTTTCAGCTCACGTAAGCTAAGAAAAAGCGACATACACAAAGCATATCAATAATTTATATCATACATATAAAACCTGCAAATTCTTATATTTCAGGTCTTCCAGTGTGGCAAGTTTGAAGTGAACCAAAACATCCTTGACAGGTTTCTGCATCCCCCCTGTGAATGAGATTCTACTTTGTCAGACTGAAGGAACCTCCTCGGTTGAGGGAATCCTGAAAAGAGTAAGTTAAGGAATTGAATTCAAACTAAGCTTTTAATTCAAAGACCATTAAGTTTTACTTTTATAAGTTCATTACAAAATACAGATCTAACAGAAATAACATTTGAGCAGTAAAAATGACAGCATTTTTCTTTCATTTACATAAAATTGATAAGGAAATTGTAAGCATTTGCATTATAGAAAATTGAGAAAGGTGCCCCCTTCCATATAAACAAACACACAAGGCATCATAAAAAAATCACATCATAAAATTTTTTGATATAAATGTACGATTTAAATAAAAAATGATATTCTTTGTTTCACCTTTGTATATAGCTGCAGATATGTAGCGTTATGGTTTTATATATTTTTGTTTGATCTTTATGGTCAAAGACAACTACATAAAACCATAACACTACAGATCTGCAGCTACTTTGCATATTGAAAATGACACTGGAATAAAATCTCACTTTAAATTATGTCTTTCATTAATATTTGCAGGCTTCTGACATCATTGATACCCCGAACTCAAAACGACGGGAGCTGCTGATAGAATCGCTGGAGGGATCCAGTGTCACATGTAAACTCTGGGGGAGAGCGTGGATTTAGCTCTCCCACCCACAGACTCTGTCCTGACAGCGAATTGTGTGGAGTTCTTGTCGTGGAAAGGCTCGATCTCCCTCAATTCATCCGTGCTGACCACTCTGAATGTATGTATATTGTTAAAATTAAATTTCATTCATAACAGTCGGTATACTTGTACATGAACTAGCAACTTGTAAATGGTATATAATGATTTGTAATTCAATAAATTAACACAAGTTATGCCTCTTTGTACAACTGTTAGAGCGTAACAACAAGTATTGTTTTTTTAATATTCTTTTTAAAACTTGTTTTGAGATAAAATTATCACGTTTGCAAATGTGCATATTGTAATGCATTACGGGCTGAAGACCTTAAAAAATGATGATCCAATAGTCGAATCACAATTTATAAAAATACCGAAGTTTATCGAAAGCTTAAACATCCCATGGTTTTGACAGTTAAGAAACGGCTGATTGGTAACTGAATGATCACGGGAAAGGGTCTTTTCAGTGACTCTTTAGTCGACTGAATGGTGGATTCTCATCCTGTGTAAGCTATATGTAAGAACAGGAAGATCTATCTAGAGGGCAAGATACTAGTATATAATTATTAATTTTGATCTCAGTAGCCTGTCAGTCTAAGCTGCGACAGAGTTAAAGAGTAGATTTGGTTAACCAGGCTCGAAAAAAATATCTTTACTCGAGAAAAGAAAACTCCGTGAACACGATGCTTACGATTAAAACGATTTACCTGCGATCTAGAAAATCCAACACCGAAAGGTTAATCGAACTCAACGTAAAAAGACTGCAAAATCAAATAACGCAGGGGAATCGGTTCTATAAACCTCCAACAATCGTTTTGTCAAATAAAAAGACCCTGCACGTTGAAAATGACTAGGAAAATCCCCAATCCGTCGGTGTTCCTCTTATCGGACACTTGTATGTTTGTGTCTGGACTCAATCGAAGTTTTGTGGGTGTATAGTTTTTGTTGTGTCCATTTGGCTGTCTGTTTGTCCGCCTAAATAATAACTTTGCCCATAACCTTTAATTTAGTGCAGATATGTGTTTCATATTTCACTTGTGTATTTCTTTGGGTACCACCAAATTTGACAGTGGAGTTTGACCCGCTTTTACTTAAATATTTCAAAACGTTTACTTTAGCCATATGTTTTGAACATTAGATTCCAAGACATTTATACTTCACATATTTAATCTTTGTTAAAAGATCTTTCATTGGATACCAACAACCTTGACCCTATGACCTTGACTTATTCATTTTCGTACTCGTGAAAAAATACTTTAACCTTAGCAATGAGAAGGATATGGAAATAACGAACAGTATTCAATCTCAACGTCCAACAAATATACAAAATAAGAGCAGAGCAAACACGGACCTCCGAATCATCAGAGGTGGGATCAGGTGCCATGAAGGAGTGAGCATCCCCTGCCAACCGGTCACACCCGCCGTCCTCTCGTTGTCATAATCAGGAAATAACGGAAAAAAATCCGTGGTCAATTCAGTGTATAAATAATGGACTAACAATTGGTATGAAAAACGTCCGTCAGGATTTCATTCAATGATAAATTGTATTTGCTGACAAGGTCATTGTATCTACCATAGAATTTACGAAATGACGACTTTAAACGAGACTGTTGATATTCTTGTTTCATCAACTTGCTTGTCAATAATTTACCTCGTTTAAGAAATTGGTCATACGTAGAGCATGCTCTTGTGTATCGAATCAACTGAGATATATATACTCCGTATGCAGGTGATGAAGGTATATTGCTGCATAAGTAAGGGAATAAGGTTTGAAGGGTAAGGGATATGGCCGTCATACTTCATATATGTAATCCTTGTGAGAAGACCCTTCTTTGAATACAAAGAACTTTGACCCTCTGTCCTTCTAAATTGACTTACCTTAAAAAAGGAAACCTTGACCATAATTTTTAAAGAGCAGGGGCTAGTTTCATTTGAAAGCAAGAACTTTGACCCTTTGACAATAATTTCTTAAGGGTAAGGGCTAGGACTTTCTTTCTCTACATAAGTAAATAAGTATTTTATGTGGCAATACCTTTCATTTGACACCAATTACGTTGAACGTAATATTGGCTTACTTTCAAATTTCACAATTGATTTCCAGTGAGAATACCTTGCTTTTAGTACCAATAAATAAATTTGCATTTATGAAAAGTTTAATCTTTGCTATGTTGACATTCGGGGGCATCAGTGTTACACAAACACATCTAATTTCTTTGTAGGAAAGGAATGAGTCCGAAAACTGAATAGTTTGCTGCAAAAATGTCCTAATTGAACTATTGGTAAGTATATAGTAATTTTTCACAATACTATAGCTGATATAGGCAGGCTTAATCATTGACTTCAATCGTACGTTATAAACACACACTTTGTAAAAGAAAATCCATTATTTAAGTAGAATTATGCACCATTTGCTTCATTACAGAAATTCTTCAATGCCTTAGGAAAAGAAAAGGAAAGGACTGAAAGGAGAGGTCAACAAAACATTGACATAAGATAAATACGGTTAGAAATCACATTCAAACAGACTAATATACAAATATTTTCATTTAAAAAAAAAATTTAAACATATAGTTGTGTTGCTTTTTTTAGCTCACCTGAGAGCCGAGACTCAAGTGAGCTTTTCTGAGGAAAAAAACCCTCGTAAAGTCGAGCTGCAAAGTGATTCAAACGTTTGGTCACAAGGAGGATTGAACTCTGGTCGCAATGAATATACACTTTCTTTTTCAATGGGTTGCACTGTAGCTCTCCGGTCTGTCAATATATTTTACCGAAGAGCTACAGTTCTCTCTAGTTCTGGTCTCTCAAGTATGTGTCCAAAATATATATAATTTAATAAATAATATTTTTGGTATGGCTGTGGGCCCCTATCCTGACCAAAAACTGGTCCTTTTTTCTCAAGAATCCTGAAACCGCCACTGGTGTAGAATTATCGAATGGGGCTGCCTTTTACTTCATGTATTCTATATGAACTAAACTCTTTCCTATGCGATTTCATATTAAGGCATGTTGATATAATCTTTCTCTGCACTTCTATTTACTTCTGCACTCGTCAATCTCCATTGGCGTCAGAAGAAAAGATATTATATAGGTATTGAAATTGGAATTTACTTTTTTTATTGGTTTAGCCCTCTCACTTTTGATTAGCTCCCCCCCCCCCCCATTCAATTTGCTTCCTACGCCCATGTGCAGGCCATTCACAATTTCCCGCATAGCGTCACGAATAAATCGTGGCGCCTTTTTTTCTTTCGCCATAGGGAGTACTGCTCTAAATGTAATTGTCTATACTTTTGCAACAGTACACCTGTCTAAAAATTATAGAAGGCAACAAACGCCACGACTAAATCTTCGTACCTTTTCTTTGGACTGATCTATTAAATAGGTGTGATAGCTTCAATGAAATTAAAAAGAAAGAATGTTCTTCTAGCCTAAATTCGAGGTTTAGAAAATATATTTAACTCATTGTAAACATTATATAGGTAAGTAACACAGAAGCAGTTAAGTGACTATAATTTTAAACTTTTTTTATTTCTCGTTTATCCCCAAAGTGAACTACATGTATGCTGATTAGTTACACTTTCAGGAAAAGGTTGAAATGGTTCGCCGAAAAACATGATTCACCCTACGTCAAGGTATCGGGTACCATTCATGTTCAATAACTTGAATCAGATTATTTAGAAAAGTATGTTAATATAAACTCCATTAATCGATCTTATTTAAAAAAGGTTTTCTTATTTCTTTTGTAGTGGTTTAATATGACACAAGTGTGCATGGGAAACACAGTGGTTACGTTTCTTGAAAAACTAATAAATTTTGAATACTGCTCTACATATAGTTGTGTATACAGTACACCTGTCTAAGAATCATAAAGTCGGGTCACTATTCATAATCTGGCGCCAAACAGGACGAGTAAATATTCGTGCCTTTCCTTTGGACTGATCTATCAAATGGGTGTGATAGCTTCAATGAAATTAGATATTAAATAAAACAAATTTTTATCGCCTTTATTTTATTTGACTTTACGAAAGTATATTTAACACATTGTTCACACGTATCTAGCCCAGTTACACTAAAGCATTGAAACGGAAATTAAGCTTTAAGATTGAAACTGAATTGCACGTACTACTACGTGAAAGTCCACGTAGTTTTTTTACTTTTCATGTATCATTTAGTCAAACGCTCAGCTGCCTCCATAAACCCCTACTCGCGAAATGGCGGAGTTGACAGAGACAGCCGCCATCTTGGGTCCGCTTCAGATTTTCAAATATTAATATCTAGAGTTCTGATTAACCAATATCCAAACAACTTATATAGTAAGCATCAATTAAAGGGTTTCTATAATCATTCCAAAAATAAATAAAGAATATTGAAAAACAAAAAAGTTAGAAAATACGATTTTTTCAATTTGCTTCTCCTAACGACAGCAAGTACCGACGAAGAACAAAGTGTCGCGTCCTGGATGGTATATATCACGTTCTATAATCCCTGAAAATTTCATGTTGATATCTTTTACCGATTATGAGTTTAATCGCGGACAAAATGTCATTTTATTTTCAGGAAATTGTCCGTAACTTGGCACCGGAAGTGAGTTTCCTAATTTTCTCTCGGATATATAAAATTCATTTCACGACACATCTTTTCTGAAAATTTCACGTCATTCCATCCAGTAGTCTTCGAGAAATCGCGTGCACAAAATTAGAAAGTCAAAAAAATAATAAAAAAAATAATAAGAAACAGTAGAATCACTACAAGGTCTTCCGTGAAGACGGAAGACCTTAACTAGATACGAACTCGTTGCGAGCAACGAGAGGTCTTCCGTCCGCTTCTAAAAAAAAAATTATCTTGAAAAGCTATTACTTATAACCATGGTTTAGGATAAGTTTTTCCGTTCTGTAAAAACAAAACGTTGTCATTAATCTATATATTCACTTGTAGCAATGTTGTATTCTATATTGAGAGAAAAGCAAAGACGTAGACGTATGAGGAATTTTAGGATTAAAACTCTAATTCTAAACAGAATTGCAACGTAATTGCAACATGACAATCCTACAAATCCTTCACAATTTATTGATCTCCATGGTATAACCTTCATTCAACCAAACGCTCGGCTGACTCCATATACCCTGTTTTGCTAAATGGCGAAGCCCGAGAAGACAGCCGCCATTTTGGACCCGCTTCAAAATTTGAAATGCGAATATCTAGTGTGTTGATTGATCAATTTTAAAATAAATTATATATTATTCTTTTCCAATGAGGTCTTAATCAAAGTTATTTATATCAAAG
>PRKT01000324.1:199533-211341 GCA_003671525.1 Saccostrea glomerata
AATAATAATAACTAGAAACGATCTCGTTGCGAGCAACGAGAGGTCTTCCGTCCGCTTTAGCAAAAGAAACCCACGTAAAATCGAGCTGAAAAGAGATTCAAAATTTTGGTCACAAGGAGGATTGAACCCATGTCGCCAAAGTGAATGCGCTTTTTTAAAAAATACTTTTTTATCCCCAACGCGCTAACCATTAAGCTATTTGGAGTACTGCTCTAAAAATACTTGTGTATACTTTTGCAACAGTTCACCTGTCTAAGAATTATAAAAAAGCATTCATAATTTCGTGCCAAACGCCACGAGTAAATATTCGCGCCTTTTCTTTGGACTGATCTATTAAATAGGTATGATAGCTTCAGTTAAATTTCAAAAATAAAACATTCTTAGCGCCTTTATTTTATTTCGACAGTATATGTAACACAGTATTTTATTTCGAAAGTATATGTAACACATTATACACATTACATATCATATCTAGCCCAGTTACACTAAAGCAGTGAAACGGAAATTAAGTTTTAAGATTGACACTCAATTGCAACGTTCTACTGTAACGTGTCGGACCTGAGCGGTCAGTAGGTCCGTGCTCGGATTACCGAGTTTTACTGGGGATACGATTGAATGCAATATATACAGATAATAATATGACACCTGCCTGGTGTCTTTAAATCAAATGACTTAAGTGCTTTGTACAATTATATATCTTCAGTTAATACCGGCATCTGCCTGGTGCCATATGACAATTGCCTCACTACACACCTGACTATATGAGTCAACAGCCACCTGCCTGGTGCCTCTTGATTTAGCCTTTAACACCTACCTGGTGTCTTACTGCTTACCAAGTTGCCATTATAACTCTAGCCAAGTGGCTACAATATACTTACACAGTATGATTTAACTTTGTAAGAGCTTCTCTGTCCTAATGACAAACCTATAGCTAACGTCACACAACTATATTTTAATAAGTCACTAGCTACAGCAACTTTGCACAATCCGATTTGATCGATACATCAATGGGTTTCTGTACCAAAGTGGAGACACAAGCCAGTTGGCTGTACTGCCCCCTTGTACCTCAACTTAATCAATGATCATAAGTTATCAGATATCATATTGATAAAATACAACAGACTGCCTTTCTTTTGGCAACACAATTATTATTTTCTAACAGAACATCATTTATCAATAATACTTGTATAATTCTTTTGTCAATTGACCAATTAATTACAATATTTACATTGATTAGCTATTATAATATAAACAAGTAACGGGAGGTAACTCCTCCAACCATTTCACTACAACGTTAGAGTCGAAGTAGTTTTTTACATTTCATGTATCCTTATGTCAGAATCGTTTAATCAAACGCTCAGCTGCCTCCATAAACCCCTACTTGGAGTTGACAGAGGCAGCCGCCATCTTGGGCCCGCTTCAGATTTTCAAATGTTAATATCTAGAGTTCATGTTAACCAATAATCAAACAACTTATATAGTAAGCATCAGTAGAAGGGTCTCTATTAGCGTTCCAAAAAGAAATAAAAAATATTGAAAAACAAAAAAGTTAGAAAATACATTTTTTTTTATTTGCTTGTCGTTACGACCGGAAGTACTGACGACGAACAAAAGGTCGCGTCCTGGATAGTGAATATCACGATCTATAATCCCTAAAAGTTTCACAACGATATATTTTACCGTTCTTGAGATTATCCGAAGACAGAATGTCATTTTAAAATCAGGAAATGTCCCATAACTTCGCACCGGAAGGGAATTTACAAAAAATCTCCCGGATATATAAAATTCATATTATGACACATCTTTTCTGAAAATTTCACGTCATTCCACCCAGTAGTCTTCGAGAAATCGCGTGCACAAAATTAGAAAGTCAAAAAAATAATAAAAAGAATAATAATAATAAGAAACAGTAGAATCACTATAAGGTCTTCCGTGAAGACGGAAGACCTTAATAATAATAAGAAACAATAGAATCACTATAAGGTCTTCCGTGAAGACGGAAGACCTTAACTAGATACGTTCTCGTTGCGAGCAACGAGAGGTCTTCCGTCCGATTCAGGAAGAAAATAAACCACGTAAAATCGAGCTGAAAAATGAATCAAAATTTTGGTCACAAGGAGGATTGAAGCCAGGTCGCCAACGTGAATGCGCATTTTTTGCTTTTATCCTCAACACGCAAACCATTAAGCTATTGGGAGTACTGCTCAAAATATATACTTGTCTAAACTTTTGCAACAGTTCGCCTATCTAAGAATTTTAAAAGTTGGGCCACTATTCATAATATCGCACCAAACGCCACGAGTATATAATTGCGCATTTTCTTTGAAATGATCTATTAAATAGGTGTGATAGCTTCAATGAAATTAAATACATAAAACGTTCTTATCGCCTTTATTTTATTTCGTTAAGAATGTATATTTAACACATTGGTCACATTACATATTGGATCTAGCCTAGTTACACTAAAGCAAGTGAAACGGAAAATAAGCTTTAAGTTTGACCTGAATTGCAACATACTACTACGAGAAAGTCCAAGTAGTTTTTTTTATATTTCATGTATCTTTATGTCAGAATGGTTTAATCAAACGCACAGCTGCCTCCAAAGACTGCCAAATGGCGGAGTTGACAGAGACACCCGCCATCTTGGGCCCGCTTCAAATTTTCAAATATTAATATATAGAGTTTAGATAACCCAATATTCAAACAAATTATATAGTAAACATCAATAGAAGGGTCTCTATAAACATTCCAAAAATAAATAAAAAAAATGTTGAAATACAAAAAAATTAGAAAATACAATTTTTTTAATTCGTTTCTTCTGACGACAGGAAGTACCGACGACGAACGAAAGGTCGCGTCCTGGATGGTATATATCACGATGTATAATCCCTGAAAGTTTTACATTTATATCTTCTACCGTTCTTGAGATGAACCGTGGACAAAATGTCATTTTAAATTCAGAAAATGTCCCGTAACTTTGCACCAGAAGCGAATTTTCAAAAAAATCTCTGGAAAAAAATAACTTCAGATAATAACACATAATTTCTGTAAATTTCATGACAATCCACCCAGTAGTCTTCGAGAAATCGCGTGCACAAAATTTGGTGTACGGAAAAATAATAATAATAACTAGAAACGATCTCGTTGCGAGCAATGAGAGGTCTTCCGTCCGTTTCAGGAAAAGAACATAAAATCGAGCTGAAAAAGTGATAAAAAAAATTTTGTCACAAAGGGGATTTAACCCAGGTGGCCAGTGTGAAAATCCGACGCGCTTTTTTTCCTCTTTATTCCCAACACGCTCACATCACGCGTTTGAGTCCACTGCTCTAAATGTACTTAAATATACTTCTTCAACAAAACACCTGTCTAAGAATCACGAAAGGCGCGCCACAATTTATAATTTCGCGCCAAACGCCACAATTAATCTGTGCGCCTTTTCTTTTGAATTTTTCCTTAAATAGGTGTGATAGCTTCAATAGAATAAAGAAAAAGGAACGTTCGTTAAGCCTAAATTTCGAGGTTTAGAAAATATATTTAACAGATTGCACATATTCTATATCTTATATAGGCAAGTAACACAAAAGAAGTGAAATGGTAATTATTTTAAACCTTTTTTTAAATAACCCGTTTGTCCCCAAATTGAACTAACCCGATTCTTTACACCTTCGTGAAAAGGTAGAAATGGTTCGATGTAAGACATGTCTCGCCATTCGACGGTCAAGGAATCAGATTTCATTAATGTTCAATGTTCAACTTTAAATATCTTTGAGAAAAGAATGTTAATATACACTCCATTAGACGATCTTATTTAAAAAAGGTTTTCTTATTTCTGTCTTTTGTATTACTTTAATATGACTTAAGTCACAGTGGTTACTTTTGTGAAAAACGAATAAATTTTAAATACTGCTCTAAATATAGTTATGTATACAGTACACCTGCAACAGTACACCTCTCTTAGAATCATAAAAGGCGGGCCACTATTCATAAACTGGCGAAAAACACCTAGAGTAAATATTCGTGCCTATCTTTTGGACTTATCTATCAAATAGGTGTGATAGCTTCAATGAAATTAAATATTAAATTAAACTTCTTATCGCCTTTATTTTATTTCGACGTTAAGAAAGTAAATTTAACACATTGCACACAAGTATCTAGCCCAATTACACTAAAGCAGTAAACGGAAATTAAGTTTTAAGGTTGTCACTGAATTGCAGCGTACTAATAGGTGAAAGTCCACGTAGTATTTTTACTTTCCATGTATCATTTAGTCAAACGCTCAACTGACTCCATAAGTCCCTACTCGCGAAATGACGGACTTGACAGAGACAGCCGCCATCTTGGGCCCGCTTCAGATTTTCAAATATTAATATCTAGAGTTCAGATTAACCAATGTTCAAACAAATTATATAGTAAGCATCTATAGAAGAGTCACTATTAATGCTCCCAAAATGAATGAAAAATATTGGAAAACAAAAAAATTAAAAAATACGTTTTTTTCAATTTGCATATCCTAACGACAGGAAGTATTGACGACGAACGAAAGGTTGCGTCCTGGCTAGTATCTATCACGATCTACAATCCCTGAAAGTTTTACTTTGATATCTCTTACCGTTTTAAAGTTATATCGTGGACAAAATGTCATTTTAATTTCAGGAAATTGTCCGTAACTTGGCACCGGAAGTGAGTTTCCAAATTTTCGCTCGGATATTATAAATTCATGTTACAACACATCTGTCCTGGAAATTTCATGTAATTTCATCCAGTAGTTTTCGAGAAATCGCGTGCACAAAATTAGAAAGTCAGAAAAATAAGAATAACTAGAATCTTGTTGCCATGGCAACAAATAAGTCTTCCGTTCTTACTAAATCTGTTAGAATTTGCTTTTTTTTTCTCTGCAAAAAACATAGAAATATCTACTCTAAAAGAAAAAAATGCAAAAAGGTCTTTCAGTACTTAAGGTACTTTGATTTTCATGATCAATCATTTTGGCACTCATAAGAGCTACATATGTATCATAGACAAACCAACAGACGAACGAACACCGTACTCTCATATACTTCACTGTGTTTATGTTTTGGCACAATTATGATGGTGTTATAAAAATGTCATGAACTAAAAGTTAGTACCACATAAAACGTAAAGTCGTTGATTTTTAAAGTAATACTATCGAGATTTACCAGCAGAAAGATTAATTTATTCAATTACAGGAATTATTCAGCAATCGATTAACTGATTATATGTTGTATAACGTCCCTTTCGAGATTTTTCACTCCACTCGCCGGTGGAGACTGCAAATTGTTCTCCTATAACTTGGTGCTTATCGCCACTGAGCAGTGGGGAATCTTTTTGAGCCAGTACCATCAGACATACGGGACCTCGATTTAAACGATCTCATCTGAAGGACCGGTCTCCACGTCCCACAACTGAAGTCAATAACATAGGCGCTTGGTTTCAGGATTGTGTATTATGTGTTTTTCTATGTGTGTCTGAATACCATCATCAAAATAAAAATAAAAATTCGCTGAAATTAGCACGTTTTAAAAATGTCATATTTACTGTTTATAAAAAGAGTAAAGGAGCGTCACTCTCCATCTTTTATATCAAGGGGTACCTCGGTTCACACTTAATTTTCATCTATCTCTACATTTTTCCTACTAGTGTCGGGTGAGATCTAGCTTCAAAAATGATTGATTAACGCCTTTCAAACGTATGCCGATTTGAACTTGCCGTATAAAACATGCAGTAAACCCAAAACGTCCTCGATTCTTGACCTGTTTATTCGAAAGCAACGGAAGTGCCGATTTTTAAGGGAACAGAAACTGTTTTTTGGACTCAGAGAAAAATATATCATATAAATTATAAGATATGCATATTGAGACTTTTTCATTCGTTTAGAACATAGAATGCGTGCCTTTTTTGCGCAGGAAAAATATTCAAAGACAATGGACTATTTGTGAGCAGAAATCACTATTGTTTACTTATATTGGGAAATCAATGAAAATAATTAATCAAATTTCTTACTGTTGGTCTACTTTATTGCTAAAAATATTTTAATCTATTATAAATTATGTACATGTAATTAACGGTATATAACAATTTCTTTAATCTTACATCTAAGGGCAGATGACTCTAACTGCATAAAACTACCCAATAAATAGAGCTCTTTCATGTGCAGTGTTTAGAGCGTCCTTAACGATGAAAAATTAGAGGCGTCCCGGAATTACATAGAAAATCTAGAGAGGTCAGAAACCGCGCCAAACTTGTTCTCTCTATTTTCCGTGAAATTCCGGGACGCCTCTACATTTTTCATCGATAAAAGTCGGCGATGAAAAATTCAATCCTGAAACCAAACGCCTTTGATATATGATGCTCTAGCCATGTTTTTATTTTATTTTTCATTTCACAAATTTGTTGCATCAGATTTTCTGAAAGATCATACTTAATAAAGATCATTTCGAACAACTTTTTTGCAATGCATACATTGTCCGGTGATTTTGATTGACAGTTCACTTCGCGTGATAGATTGACTATGACGGACAATGAAATAAGAAAATATTTAATAAAGCATGGGTACAACTGATATAGAACTGATATTTTGTCTATGTAAAAGGATAGGATAATCGGGATTAAAAGGGAATCTCTCTCATTCTCTCTCTCTCTCTCTCTCATGTGAATATCAGTATCTTGCACAATGAAAAATCTACTATTATAGAATATGAAATTCTGTATACATGTTTATGGTAATTATAACCAAATGTTTAGTCAGAATTAATTGTATATAACGATTCAAAAGCCAATACTTGCAAGAATGTCTCCGAATATAAATCCAGAGGGAGGTGGGGGGGCTTCAAAAGAATTACATACTCAGTAATTTTTTGTTTTATGAATTATAAGGAAAATACGTCAGGTTGCATGTACATACATTTAATCATATAACATTGCATAAAATTCATTCGTATACTTTATCCAACATATCAACAGGCCTTTGCAGATGTTTTTGTATCATGTTTTAGCGTAGCATTATTTCACACAGAAACGCGCAACTTTTACATAATGTTAACCCTTTGAGTACTAGTATTTCATAAAAATCCAATAATCGCTTTTTCTCATCTTGAATAACTTCTCGGGTATATAAAAGTATAGATCATGTAAAATAAATAACAACGACTTTTTTTTCAATGAAATATACATGTTACAACCAAATTTAATCTATAGATTGATTTTCTTTCTTTTAATTATAAGTGGCAGATATCAATTTATTTCTAAAAGCTTTACACTTACTTACTCTTCTTTCGCTCAGTTCCCTTTTGAGTACATGTACTATTTTAGAATCGAAAATAAAACTCGGATTATTTGAACGGTGAGGGCTAGGGCTTTCGTACTTCACATATGTAATTATTTTGAGAAGACCTTAGATTGGATACCAACAACTTTTAACCTTTGACTTTGACATTGGAGTTTTTAACAACTTTTTTAAAAAAAACTTTAACTTTGGTCACAAGTTTTGAACGGTAGATACTAGGATTTTTATATTTCACATATGTATTCTTTGTGGCAAGTCCTTTCATTGGATATCAACAACTTTGACCTTTTGACCTTGACCTTAAAGATTTACGTACTTATGAAAAAACTTTAACCTCGACCATAACTTTTGAACAGTAAGGGCTAGGGCTTTCATACTTCACATATGTTATTCTTGTGAGAAAACCTTTCATTAAATATCAACAACTTTGACTCTTTGATCTTGACCTTGAAGTTTACCTACTTAAAAAAAAAAATTTTACTTCTCCATAACTTTTTAACGGTCAGGATTAGGGTTTTCATTCTTAAAAAAAATCAACTTCAATGTTACTTTCTAAATAAATGACATATGATAAGATGTTCATATTACACACAATATGTTATAAAAAATAACATCTCACCCACAAAGACACCGAAAGCGGGGAGCCCCAATTCTTTGAATTTGCTTGTTTTCATCTATCTCTGCATTTTTCCTACTAGTGTCGGGTGAGATCTAGCTTCAAAAATGATTGATTAACGCCTTTCAAACGTCTGCCGATTTAATTGAACTTGCCGTATAAAACATGCAGTAAACCCAAAACGTCCTCGATTCCTGACCTGTTTATTCGAAAGCAATGGAAATGCCGATTTTTAAGGGAACAGAAACTGTTTTTTTGGACTCAGAGAAAAATATATCATATAAAGATATGCATATTGAGACTTTTTCATTCATTTAGAACATAGAATGCGTGCCTTATTTGCGCAGGAAAAATATTCAAAGACAATGGACTATTTGTGAGCAGAAATCACTATTGTTTACTTATATTGGGAAATCAATGAAAATAATTAATCAAATTTCTTACTGTTGGTCTACTTTATTGCTAAAAATATTTTAATCTATTATAAATTATGTAATTAACTGTATATAACAATTTCTTTAATCTTACATCTAAGGGCAGATCACTCTAACTGCATAAAACTACCCAATAAATAGAGCTCTTTCGTGTGCAGTGTTTAGAGCGTCCTTAACGATGAAAAATGAAGAGGCGTCCCGGAATTACATAGAAAATCTAGAGAGGTCAGAAACCGCGCCAAACTTGTTCTCTCTAGATTTTCCGTGTAATTCCGGGACGCCTCTACATTTTTCATCGATAAAAGTCGGCGATGAAAAATTCAATCCTGAAACCAAACGCCTTTGATATATGATGCTCTAGCGATGTTTTATTTTATTTTTCATTTCACAAATTTGTTGCATCAGATTTTCTGAAAGATCATACTTAATAAAGATCATTTCGAACAACTTTTTTGCAATGCATACATTGTCCGGTGATTTTGATTGACGGTTCACTTCGCGTGATAGATTGACTATGACGGACAATGAAATCAGAAAATATTTAATAAAAAATGGGTACAACTGATAAAGAACTGATATTTTGTCTATGTAAATGGATAGGATAATCGGGATTAAAAGGGAATCTCTCTCTCACTCTCTCACTCTCTCTCTCTATTTCTCTCTCTCTCTCAGACATGTGAATATCAGTATCTTGCACAATGAAAAATCTACTATTATAGAATATGAAATTCTGTATACATGTTTATGGTAATTATAACCAAATGTTTAGTCAGATTTAATTGTATATAACGATTCAAAAGCCAATACTTGCAAGAATGTCTCCGAATATAAATCCAGAGGGAGGGGGGGGGGCTTCAAAAGAATTACATACTCAGTAATTTCTTGTTTTATGAATTATAAGGAAAATAGGTCAGGTTGCATGTACATACATATAATCATATAACATTGCATAAAATTCATTCGTATACTTTATCCAACATATCAACAGACCTTTGCAGATGTTTTTGTATCATGTTTTAGCGTAGCATTATTTCACACAGAAACGCGCAACTTTTACATAATGTTAACCCTTTGAGTACTAGTATTTCACAAAAATCCAAGAATCGCTTTTTCTCATCTTGAATAACTTCTCGGGTATATAAAAGTATAGATCATGTAAAATAAATAACAACGACTTTTTATCAATGAAATATACATGTTAAAACCAAATTTAATCTATAGATTGATTTTCTTTCTTTTAATTATAAGTGGCAGATATCAATTTATTTCTAAAAGCTTTACACTTACTCTTCTTTCGCTCAGTTCCCTTTTCAGTGCATGTAATATTTTAGAATCGAAAATAAAACTCGGATTCCGGGATAATTTCGCATTCAAATCAGAGAATGAATTAAGAATACTTTTTATATATATATTCATGTGTAAAATCATAACTGCAATTACAGCCTTACATTACCCTGGCAACTTTAAACTATACATATACTGAATGCGGTAACTAACGTAATCTTACATGTAATTTGAACAGATTTTATTGTAATATAATTACAATGGGATTGAGCACAAGTTCTGAAAACTTATAACGCCCTCTCCCTATACATGTAAATTACACATTTCATTCTTTGCAGTATTCAGTGAATCAATCCCCCACAATAAGACATGTGTATCTAGTATGTGGATTTTGTCAAATTGTAAATATTTATGTAAAAATTCATTTCTGGCGTTCGCATACTTGGGGCGGACGAAAAAAATAATGATATGTGTCCTAAACTTTACCGCATGTACACAAGGGACTGTTGCCGTAATCTAAGTAAGAAATTGGATCAGATCTAGATTTTTTAATCTTACATGTAGAAGTGGATATGGAAACTCAAAGTCTAAATATTTTTTTATGTGGAATGTGTAGGTCTAGACGTCTGCAACGTCATGAATACTACCTCCGCCTTTTTCTCGAAAGTTCTTTTCCCACTAACATGTCAGAGTTATCTATCTTTACTTATTGTCACCACGTAAATAGAGAAAATCAATTCATTGACGGTACCTGAAATCTCCAAAATGAAGAATCCGATTGAATGAATAATATATTTAGTATTTTTGTAGAATAATTTGTATATACATCGCTGTATTGTATACTGCGTACAATATTATTTTCTTCAAAGTGCTTAGTTGACACAGAACGGATATATATTTTTTTTATATATAAATTTGTAAATAAATAACTTTCAATATACAGATTAATACTACACAGTCAAATGTAAACTTTACATATACTGATTAAAGTAGCATGCAAAAGATGAAATATTGAATGTGTAAATATGTTGATCTGGAGAGTGTATATGTCTCTGAAGTCATCAATACTATTTCCGCCTTTATCTCGAAAGTTCCATTCTCATTCACTAGTCAGAGTTATCTTTCTTCTCCCACCTCATAAATAGAGAAAATTACTGTACCGAAAATATACAAAATGCGGAATCTGATTTAGAAACAAATTATATATTTAGTATTTGTAGAATAATCTCTGTTTTACATAATAATATCTTTAAAAAATATCTAAAAACAAAAAAATCAAAAATTGACCAAAAACACATTCACTTCCGGTTCGGACAGGAAGTACTGAAAACACACGAAAACAACTTCAAAACAAATAGAATATCATGATCTAATACTCCTGTAAATTTCATATCTTTACCTCAAACCGTTTCTGAGAAAACTGCCGGACAAAAGTCCATTTTAAAATTCGAAAATCGGCCATAACTTCGGACCGGAAGTGAATTTTTCAAAAAACGGAATTTTATACAAACTTCATATATCAACCTACTAACATGAGAAAAATTGTGAAAATCTATCCAGCCATCTCTGAGTAATCGCGCTCACAAAATTTGGGAATAATAATAATAATAATAATAATAATAACTAGAAACGTTCTCGTTGCGAGCAACGAGAGGTCTTCCGTCCGATTCTGAAATAAAAAACGAAAAATCAAGCTGAAAAAGTCATAAAAAAATATTGGTCATACGGGGGATCGAACCCGGGTCGCACGCGTGAAAATCCAACGCGTTAACCATTAGGCCATCGGGAACGCCGCTTCAAATATTTAAATGCAAATATATCGAGATTGGCTTTTTTATTTCTAAAACAAATTACATATTTCGCATTCTGTAAAGAGTCACTATTACCCCTATCAAAATCAAAGAAAAATAATGAAAAACAAAAAAGTTGAAAATTTTGACTTTTTTAATTCGCTTCCGGTAGCGACCGGAAATACTGACGACACACGAAAAGGACATTCCGCATATCTAGAAATCATGCCCTATGTTCTCCAACAAGTCTCCAGTTCATATCTTTAGTAGTTCTTTAGATCTCGAACTGACAAAATTTCATTTTAAAATCAGAAAAATGGCCATAACTTGGCACCGGAAGCGAATTGTTCCAAAATTCTTCCAAATGTAACAATGGCATAT
>PRKT01000324.1:211475-221660 GCA_003671525.1 Saccostrea glomerata
ATGAAAATCCATTGAGCCGTTTCCGAGAACTCGCGTGCACAAAATCGGTAAGAAAAAAAATAATAAGAAGAAAAATAGTGGAAAAGAAACCTAAGAAAAACAATAAGGTCTTCCGCTGAAGACGGAAGACCTTAATAATAATAATAAGAAACCGAGTAAAAACAATATGTTCCCAAACTCCGTTTGGGGAACATAACAAGTTTTAATGTCCTAAAATATTGAGAAAAAAATTATTACAAATGGCTAGTAAAAATTAATTGTGTCAGGTGCGTTTTCTATGGGACAGTAGGCAACTGCCAACAAACAAATATTTATTTATAAGGTCTATGTTATATTTAGTAAATATTTGTACATGTGTATTATATACTTACAGGTATTTGCCAGTAATAAGCAGATGGTACTCCATTATACTGCACTGATAGCTTCTCAAAGATTAAAAAATTAATATGATCACATGATGATACATGCAAACAGGTAAGAAAATTCTAGAATAGAGGGAAATATTTGTTGCAGATGTACCGGGTCAACAGGTGTGTGAAAGTCAGTCAAAATATTGGGTCTCAATCAGCTCAGTGGGTTAGTGTGCTGGCAATGTACGCCAGAGGCCCTGGGTTTGAGTCTTGGTTGAGACTTCACTTTTCACCACCTGTTACAGTTTTATATATTGATATATGAAAATAATACATGTATTACATTATCACATTGTACTATAGCAATATGTGTTAATTATTGAATGCATAGCAAAACCATTAGCATTCAGACTAAATTAAATTAAATTATAGTTAACTTTGTTAATTCATAGAAAACTTGTGACTTGTGTAATAAAATATGTTACAGAGATAATGAACAAAATGTTATTGAACTGACATTTTTGAGTTTTTCTGTAGGCACAGTTAAAATGTCAATCATCACAAGATCAAACTTCAGTACCAGAGTAACCCTAAATCAATTATCATCCTGATTTGTCAAAAGACTACATGTAAGTAATTTGTATGAATATTTTAATTAATTTGGACTCTTTAATCTTAACAATTATGTCAAAGCTGCACATATTTAATTTTTGCCATCTAAACCAGAGTTCAATATTACAGAGAACAGTCTAGAGGTGGAAACTGAAAGATCATTTGAAGAGGATCCTGTTAAAGCAGTCATAAATAATTGTTTCACAAAACAATGAACACCTTGTTACAGCATATCTTGAACAGCCTAGAACAGGTATTTGTTACTTTCACTCAAAATTGTTTGAAAACTCTAACAATACACAACTTGTAAGCTAAACTCCTAAGTTCAATATTACAGAGAACAGTCTGGAGGTGGAAACTGATGGATCACTTGAAGAGGAAACTGTTAAAGCACAGAGACATGTACCAAGGAACAACAAGACATGATTGTTGCAGCATATCTTGAACAACCTGGCATAAGGTATTTGTCACTATACTCAGGTCTAAAGAGTACAAATGTACTCACATATTTTTAGGTCACCTGAGTAAACTCAAGTTCAGGGTTTTGGTGCTAGGGCGGGGCTCTAATGAAAGATTATAAAGTAAAAAATGCATGAATTCCTCGAAAACCTTTTCCTTTGCTCCTGGTTATTATGTCAGTGTTCTAATTAAGTACATATTAATGATGATGAAAGGTGCCTTTTCCAAAATGGTTAGTTTCAGATCCCCTGGGTCAGGGTACTTGGGATTGGGGTGGAATCACGTAGTCTATAAATAAATTAATGCTTTGAAATTTTCTTTTTGGTAATAATCAACCGTTTATGTTGAAATAAATTTTATGATAAAATTTCCAGAATTTTGAAATATGTGCCCCCAGGGTCAGTGGTTCCTGTCGGGTAGTCTGTGCACAACTGGTTAAAAAGTGGAAATACATTTTCTCTTTGTTACTATGATCTAACTCTGGGTATTAAGTAACTGAAGTAAGCAAGCTAAGTGTATTAGTTATGATAAGCAATAGTGCCTCTTTTGAATTTAATGGCCTTTGATTTAAACATGAACAAATTCAATTGTTGGACAGTTGATACATGATACTCAGGTGACTTATAAGGCCCATGGGCCTCTTGTTTTAAATCACAATTCTATAATGGAAACATTTAGATAGACAAAAATTGTTTGTGACTGAAAGGTCTAAAGGACTATATCCCAACTCTAACATAGGGTAATTTGAACTGTAGATATCATGATATGCTTTTAAAATATAAAATAATAACTTTCATGAAGATATATTCTAAATAAAAAGACTGCTTTACTATCACCAGAGGCAGTGAAATAACTCTGCATGCTGTTCATGTAAGCAGTGTCAAAGTCACAGGGATTGAATTTTAAATTCTTGGCCATAACATAATAACTAATAATTGTCAAAGTAAGATCTAGATCCCAATATAATGTCCTAATGGTTGATTATAATTATCATTAGATACATTGTTTTAAATTTCCAAAACAGAGGTCATCAAGCAAGGTCAAGTTTGCAGAATTTATAGAAATTTCACTAAAAAGTACAACTTTTTATATGATAGTATGAAGAGAACATTATCTTACTTGGCATATAGCTGATCATGGCCAAGAAATATCAATCCTACTTAAGGGCATTTAGAGCATATATTTAAATCAGAAAATTTAATTATTGTGCATTTTCCATTTTAATATAACCTTATAGAATGTTTACCGTTTGTATTTTCAGTGTTTACTAACAACACCACCTCAACAGAACTTCAAGATAAAGAAATTTTATGTGATGAGAACCTCAATAAAGAAGATAGAAAAAGATCAATGGGTTTAGTTTTCAATGTAGAAGCTGATGTCACAAATGTCTTTTCTTAGTCAGGGAGTCCGGTACAAGTTTTGATTCTTTAAAATTGAAAGTTACTTTTTGTATAATCATTCATTTCTTATATCTGGATTAATTGACTAAGTAAGAAAAAAGAAGAAGATATTATTAAATCCATCGAATTATCCAAGAAAAAAAATCATTTGAAGGAGCTGCTAAGAAGCAAAAATTGTGTTTCCAAGGATTCGAAGGATAGAATTAATGGATTGAATTTTGGGGCACTGAAAAATATAAGTTTGATATCAATTTCTAGGGTACAAAAAAATATGCTTGTCATCGCACGATATTCATATGAAACCTGGGTTCTTTTTTCGCATGAATTTCGTGCGATTTTCTTTTCGCATGATATTCGTGCGAATTTCATGTAAAAATCACATGATATTTTTATGCGAATATCATGTGACTTGTTTTTCGTCTCCTTTTCATGCGAAGAATTCGCATGATAATCGTGCGAATTTCATATGAAAATCATGCGAGCCACTTTTCCCTGTGTAGTCTACTTGCATGCCACATTATATTATAACCAGACTAAAACTGTTATTTGGAGTAGCAATTTGAGAGTATTTAACAGAAATTTCTATATTTAGTAACCACGGCAACATTGTTCATCCAAATCAAAAACCGATACACAGAATTATGTATCTTAGTGTAGTCTACTTGTGTGCCAAGTTATATTGAAATCAGACCAAAACCGTAGGAGGAGTAGCATTTTGAAAGAATTTCACAGAAATTTCTATTTTTAGTAACCATGGCAACACCCTTCATCAAAATAAAAAACCGATAGACAGAATAATGTATATTAGTGTAGTCTACTTGAGTTCCAAGTTATATTGAAATCAGACCAAAACTGTAGGAGGAGTAGCATTTTGAAGGATTTTCACAGAAATTTCTATTTTTAGTAACCACAGCAACACCGTTCATCGAAATCAAAAACCGATACACAGAATTATGTATCTCAGTGTAGTCTACTTGTGTGCCAAGTTATATTGAAATCAGACCAAAACTGTAGGAGGAGTAGCATTTTGAAAAATTGTTTACAGACAGACAGACGGACAGACAGACAGACGGACGGACGACGGACCCATTATCATTATCATTATCATCGCATAAGCTCTTCTGGTCTCTGACCAGTAGAGCTAATGAATAAATAGGTAACAGAGATAACAGTGGAGACATCAATGTTCACTTATTGAAATATTCAAATCAATACAATGAATGATCATAAAATATATTGAAAAACCAAAAAAAAATATTACTAGAATTCAGTACTTGCTTAATAAGAGATATAATTTTACATTATAAATATGTATAAAGACATCCATTAATGTAATAAATATAGTTAAATTATTTTGAATCGCAGTTCATAGGCCAGTCCATGTTCCAGAAGCACAATCCGTCGCACACACGAAGGACGGAATTCCCTGATGAAGAAAGCTGAAAGCAAGTGTTCATAAAGTAAGCTAAGCTTCACAGTTCAAGTAGATAAATATAATACTACATGCCAGGACATCTTATGTTATCTGATTATGATATACAATGTATAACATCAGTTGACTCTTAAATTTCCCTTTACCACACTCGGCGAAATGATCTGGACAAGGGGTCCATCTGACATTTTCGTCCCGTAATTGTTGCTTGTGTAGCCTCACTCGTGCGTGAAGTTGATTTTTCTGCCCTTTTTCTGCCTTTTTCGCCAAAGGCTGGGCATGTTGCACAGTAAATTAGATTTGATGATTAACAATTTATACTGGTATTAGGTTTTAAAATTTTCCTATTTTAAGTGTTAATTGTTCGCCCTCCTGAATGAAATCACACATCGGGGGTCACTACACTTTTTGAGGACACTCTGGTTGCTAGAGGAAAATTTTACTTTGGTTAAAATGCTCTTCAGGTTTGGTGCTTGTCTTCTACAATAAATAATTGACAATTTGTCCAAAAGATTTTTCATGTTTTCAGATTGTTCTAATATTGGAAAAAATCGCTTTGCTGAATCGAGAATTTTGTGGTTACGAGTTATTAGAAATGGAATATTCTCTTTGTCTTTTTCCTCTGGATGGCGAATCTTTCGTAATTGGGTTATAGGCATGTCTTTTGCCCGGTTGATTCTGTCCTAAATAAAGTTCATTGGGTAATTTTGTTGCGTCAGGTGTTGTTTTAGTTCTTGGAGTCCTTTCAAGCATAGAGAGAATATTTCAATTTGTTTTAACAAAATATCCAACAACAATACACAAGAGGCCCAAGGGACTTGAATCGCTCTTCTGATAAATTGTACAACCTTTCACTTGTATTCGAAGCCTCTTACCCTAAGTATCCTGAGACCAAAGTTGCATCACTTGACAAAGTTTGAAGATTCTTAGCCAATTATGACTACTTCTTGATCTACATTCTTGGAGAACCCAAAATGCATCAACTGACAAAGTTTGATTATTCTAAGCAAATTATTACCTATGATACTTAGATATAGCCATAAAATGTCGACAGTAGGTCACCGTGACCTTCATTTTGGTCGACATTCTCCCAAAACCCAAGATGCATCAAATGACAGAGTTTGGTGATTCTAAGCCACTAAGTACCGGAGATACTTAAATATAGCCATAAAATGTCGAAAGTGGGTCACCTTGACATACATTTTAGTCAACAATTTTCAGAGTCCCAATATGCATCTGCTGACTACGTTTCATAATTCTAAGCCAATAAATACCTGAGATATTCTAAAGTAGGTCATCATGACATACTTTTTGGTCGACATTCTCTGAAAACCCAAAATGCATCAAATAAAAAAGAACGATGATTCTAAACCGATAAAAACTGGAGATACTTTAATATAGCCATAAAATATCGAAAGTATGTTACAGTGACCTAATTTTTGGTCCTCACTCTCTAAAAATCAACTCACAAAGTTTGATGATTCTAAGCCAATAAATACCTAAGATACATAAATATAGCCATGAAATGTTAAAAGTAGGTCATCGTGAACTTCTTTTTGATCGACATTCTTTGAAAACCCAGGATGCATCATCTGACAAAGTTTGATGATTCTAAGCCAAGAAATACCGGAGATATTTACATATTGCCATAAAAAATAGAAAGAATGTCACCGTGACTTTATTTTTGGTCGTCGCTCTTCGCAAACCCAAGATGCATCAACTCACAAAGTTTGATGATTCTAAGCCAATAAATACCTAAGATACTTAAATATAGCCATAAAATGTCGAAAGTAGGTCACTGTGAACTACATTTAAGTCAACATTTTTCAGAGTCCCAATATGCATCTACTGACTACGTTTCATAAATACCTAAGATATTCAAAAGTAGGTCATTGTGATCTACTTTTTGATCGACATTCTCTGAAAACCCAAGATGCATCAACTGACAAATTATGATGATTCTAAACCGATAAGAGAGATACTTTAGTATAGCCATAAAATGTCGAAAGTAGGTCACCGTGACCTTCTTTTTGGTCGCCACTCTCCAAAAACCCAAGATGCATCAACTCACAAAGATTGATGATTCTAAGCCAATACATACGTAAGATACAAAAATACAGCCATAAAAGGGAAAAAGTATGTCACCTTCTTTTTGGTCGACATTCTCCAAAAACCCAAGATGCATCAACTGACTAAGTTTGATGATTCTAAGCCAATAAATACCGGAGATACTAAAATATATAGCCATTAAATGTCGAAAGTAGGTCAACGAGACATAATTTTTGGTCGTCACTCTCCGAAAACCCAAGATGCATCAACTCACAAAGTTTAATGATTCTAAGCCAATAAATTCCTAAGAACTTCTGCCTGGTGGTTCTGGAGAAGTTTTTTTTCAGTATTTAAAAGATACTTAAATATAGCCATAAAATGTCAAAAGTAGGTAACCGTGACCTACATTTTGTTCGACACTTTTTAAAGTCCCAAGATGCATCATCTGACCAAGTTTGATAATTTTAGGTCTGAAGGTAATCAAAATATGCCTTTTAAACAATTTGAACACATATGCCTGCAAAATTCTAAAAGTAGGTCACAGTGACCTACTTTTTCCTAAATATGTTTTAAGGTCACAAGATGCAGCAAGTTACAAGATTTGATGATTCTAACCCCTTCAGTGCCTGAAATAATGGGATTAAATTTTTTAAAAGGGATAAGTTAAAGTTAAAAAAAATAGGTCACGATGACCTACTTTTAAGTTGACGTTGTTCAAGGACCCAATATGCATCAACTGACTAAGTTTGGTGTTATAGGCCTTATAGTGTCCAAAATATGCCTTCAATCAATTTGAAAACAAATGTCTGCAAAATTAAAAAAGAAGTTCACCGTGACCTACTTTTGAGTTAATATGATGTGAAGTCCTAAGAAGCATCAACTAACAAGATTTGATGATCTTAGTCCTTATAGTAAGCAAAATATATTTTTATTAAATGTAAATTTAGGTCAACTTTAAAGTGACCTTGAGACCACGCCCTTTGCCCGAGGGTCATGCCTTGAACAATTTTTAATCTTCAACATATCCTGATCTTTGTAGGTAAGTGTGAAAATCTGCCTGGCGGTTCTGGAGAAGGTTTTTTTACCTCCTAGTACTTTTGGTTTTGTTTTCCTGATTATCTCCCCTTGTTTTAAGGTCCCAACCCTTACTTTAATAGAAATAGTAGCCCTTGGGCCAAGGATACGCTGTGACAAATTTGGTACTGATTGGTCAAAGGGTTCTTGAGTTATTGCCCATATCCTAAAAGGTTAACGCACACAACACAAATTGCCATAGCATTAGCTCTTTTAGCCTTTGGCTCAGAAGAGCTAACAAGGTAAGAACTAATGATACTGTGAGCAATGTGCCCACTGAATGATAACCCAGCCTCGATCCCACGTGAGGAAAAACTGAACAGCGGCATAAGGAAAAATCCGCAACAGCTAATTCTCTCATAGAGGTTTTGAAGGAATTGGCAAAGAATAAAAAGTAGTAATTTTTAGTAATAAAAACGATTCATACACTATGGCAATATAAAAAAGTGCATACATGTGCTGAATTTGATAGGCTGGATTCCTTTTTACCATTGCAATTTAGAGAAATCAATACATCTTAAAAATGCTCATGTATGCATCCTTTCAGTAAAGGTAGATTTTTTCAGAATAGAAAACCTGGAAAAGTGGAAAGCAGAATGTATTTGTACTGATATTTTGTGAGTGTTAGAAAACGACTGCTGTCCCACTCATAGATCATTAGTTTGATCCAGTTCTTAATAATGTCTACATAGTCAGTCCGAGGCAATTGTATACATTTACTTATTTTTTTAATCAATCAAAAAATATGCAATAAACAAAGCTGAATATAGATATTTGTTAAGCTCTAGCTAACTAAAAAAAAACGTCAACCAAATTTTAGAATTGGATTTCCAAGTAATGGAGACTATAAAACTAAATTCAGGGAAAACTCCTGGAGATGTAAACATTTCTCACTTTTTGGTGCAATCCACCTGAAAACAATGCTGTAATTTTTTAGGAACTTTTGGTCAAAAATACTCTCCCACCAGTGGAACTGGATCCTGTTTAGTTCGTACTGCTCCCAGAAGACATCCAAAGATAGAAGGTTATGTGTTATCGCTGTATACTTGTAGATTTATTAAACAATATACTTAATACATTTGTGCTGGACTTGATATTGTTATGGGTCAGAATAACCCTAAATGCCAGCAAAGATCAATCACACAGTTTAAACTTAACAATAATTTATTTACAGTAATAAACAAATCATTAAAAACAAACTTAGCAAAAATCTAAAAATACATACATCAGAGTGTCCGTTGCTGCACACAATGTCCCAGTGAAATTATATCCCAGTAATACCTCAATGATGCTTATACGACAATGCTCTCTATGCATCCTTGGAGGTCCAAATATAATCATTGATGTACAATTAACAACATCTATTCCCATCCCTAATGCTGTTGTTGCAAATATTATCCTTACATTACTTTTCTCTTCGCCTAGCACTTTAATGATTTGACTTTTGTTTTCGTCTAATGTTTCTGAATGAAACATATCTACTAATTTTTGTAACTGATTATTCTCTGAAACAACATAACAGTACAATTTTGACGCATCAGAGATGGAATTACAGTAAACAAGAGTTCTTGGAAATTGGTCTTCTAAATTATCTAAAGCCTCAATCAGCCAACACATTGAGGTCTACATGAAATGTTAAAAGTAGGTCATCGTGAACTTCTTTTTGATCGACATTCTTTGAAAACCCAGGATGCATCATCTGACAAAGTTTGATGATTCTAAGCCAAGAAATACCGGAGATATTTACATATTGCCATAAAAAATAGAAAGAATGTCACCGTGACTTTATTTTTGGTCGTCGCTCTTCGCAAACCCAAGATGCATCAACTCACAAAGTTTGATGATTCTAAGCCAATAAATACCTAAGATACTTAAATATAGCCATAAAATGTCGAAAGTAGGTCACTGTGAACTACATTTAAGTCAACATTTTTCAGAGTCCCAATATGCATCTACTGACTACGTTTCATAAATACCTAAGATATTCAAAAGTAGGTCATTGTGATCTACTTTTTGATCGACATTCTCTGAAAACCCAAGATGCATCAACTGACAAATTATGATGATTCTAAACCGATAAGAGAGATACTTTAGTATAGCCATAAAATGTCGAAAGTAGGTCACCGTGACCTTCTTTTTGGTCGCCACTCTCCAAAAACCCAAGATGCATCAACTCACAAAGATTGATGATTCTAAGCCAATACATACGTAAGATACAAAAATACAGCCATAAAAGGGAAAAAGTATGTCACCTTCTTTTTGGTCGACATTCTCCAAAAACCCAAGATGCATCAACTGACTAAGTTTGATGATTCTAAGCCAATAAATACCGGAGATACTAAAATATATAGCCATTAAATGTCGAAAGTAGGTCAACGAGACATAATTTTTGGTCGTCACTCTCCGAAAACCCAAGATGCATCAACTCACAAAGTTTAATGATTCTAAGCCAATAAATTCCTAAGAACTTCTGCCTGGTGGTTCTGGAGAAGTTTTTTTTCAGTATTTAAAAGATACTTAAATATAGCCATAAAATGTCAAAAGTAGGTAACCGTGACCTACATTTTGTTCGACACTTTTTAAAGTCCCAAGATGCATCATCTGACCAAGTTTGATAATTTTAGGTCTGAAGGTAATCAAAATATGCCTTTTAAACAATTTGAACACATATGCCTGCAAAATTCTAAAAGTAGGTCACAGTGACCTACTTTTTCCTAAATATGTTTTAAGGTCACAAGATGCAGCAAGTTACAAGATTTGATGATTCTAACCCCTTCAGTGCCTGAAATAATGGGATTAAATTTTT
>PRKT01000324.1:226010-254451 GCA_003671525.1 Saccostrea glomerata
AACAAGAGATGTTTGTAAAACACTTATGCCCCCCCCCCCTCCCCCCATATTGGAATTTTTTCAAGTCAAAGTGGCAAAACTCTGTCACAAATGGCACGATTGTGCCCAAAATAGAACTTGACCTCGATATTCATCTGATAAATCTGTATACTAAATTTCATCTCAGCATGTGCAACGGTTGTGAAGAAAATAAACAGAAACTGCAAATAATTGCATAAACAATTACATAAATCTGTGAAAAATGGTGTGATCATACCCAAAACAGAACTAGACCTAGATATTTATCTAATAAATCTGTATACTAAATTTCATTTCAGTACGTGCAACCGTTGCAAAGAAAATGAACGGAAACTGCAAATAATTGGAATTTTTCCAAGTCCAAGGGGCATAACTATGTCGAAAATGGTGCAATCGTACCGAAACCAGAACATGACCTAGATATTCATGTGATATATCTGTATACTAAATTTCATCTATGTATGTGCAATGGTTGCAAAGGGGTCGATCATTATGTATTAGGAAAGATTTCCACGTTTCTCCGTGTATTTCTACGCGTGAGTATTCAGAAAAATAACTTTCAAATCAATTTCACAGTTGGCTTAGTAGAAAAACACTGCGAATGTGAATATATAGATTTACATATGTAAACCGTGTCAAAAGTTTACATTTGTCGGTTACATTATTTAGATGTACCTACAAAATATTTCCGTTAACAACAACGTAAAATTATTTTTTGTGTTCTCGAATTAAAAAAAATACCCCATCATGTACTTATAATTATGACCCGTTTTAATGCTGACACTTTGTGCAGTGTGAGTATACTTTTTAGAATATGGACCATAACTCAAAAAACCCCTTAGCCAATCAATATCAAATTTGTCACGGTATCGTTAATTAACCCAAGGGATACCCTCAAACAAGGATAAAATCACAGTAAAACAATGTAGGCTTTCATGATAAAAACAAATTTTGATGAAATTGTATTTTATAAAACTTGGTTAACAATAAAAAAAAATATTTGAATCATCTTATTTAAAAAATCTTTCAGTTGGCGCAATTTGATTGGGTCGGTCGCGTTAGGGGAAACAAAGGTATTTTTAATTTTTGCCTTGTACTCTCACTTTACTCTCCAAAAATATAAATTGGTGTAATTTTAATGTTTGAATGTAATGTATTTAGCATTTGTAATGGACAGTGTAATCCAGAGTTATATTAAATCATGAAATTCTTTTAATAACTTTATATACGCCTAAGCATGCTACAGGGTAAATATAATGTTTTACAGTCTTCTACATGGGTTTGTTTACAGTGTGAATGACAAGGATAGAGATAAGCTGCTAAAAGAACGGGGACGTTGGTTTTGCATTGAATGCAGAAAAAACCAGATATTATGTGCTATACCCTCACTGATTGAAGAAGAAACTTCCTTTTTATATTGACATGTATAGGTCAGTTCAAGAACTGATCATGTATATTGAAACTATAAACATTAATAAATTCAAAGGGAACACTACATACAGCACTGTACCAGCTGCACAATTATGACCAATTGCTGCTCAAAAACGCGATTTTTTACCCCCTCCAAGGAGAGGGGGTTACTGTTTTACCATTGTGTGTCTGTCTGTCCATTACAAATTTTATTCGCAGTTTTCACAGCAGTTACTCATCTTAGGTGCCACCTTACGCCCGGAAATTAGAAATGACTCCTGTAAGACGTCTCTTTTACTGAAGCGTGACTTTGCGAAAACTCTGTCTCTGCCTCAAGAACGCCTAGGATTTGCAAATTCCTGCTGAAATTCCAGATGGAATCCGCCTTTGAAATTCAAACATGAGTCCCTACAGAAGAAAAAATAACAACAACTGTAAACCAATTACAAGTTTGGCTTTCCAGAAAACCTTGAATGTCATCTCTTTGGCTCTATCTGTGTCAAAGAATAAACAGTTGAATTTAACATTTTTCTATTAAAGACAGAATATTTTAATAATTATTTTTAGGGGAATGGTACTATTAGATATTGAACAGGAAAAGGGGTAGCTTTCAAACTCCAAAATCGTATGTTGTAGATGGGAAGGAAAAGTTTAAAAGTTTTTGATTTTTCCTGAAAACCATTTAATTGGAAAAGACATGACTATACTAAAAGAAAAAGTATTGATAAGGGAGAATCTGACTTGCAGTGAACATGCTTTTACAACAGTGAAAGGTTAAAGGGCCGGGCTGGGACTCAGATTTGAAGAAAATATATTTTTCTGAAATTTTTCAAATAATATCACGATTCATGCTTAAGCATTTCACACTGAACTATATATATATACGTAAATCGTGTTTAGAAAACTCTTTTATATGGAAAATCCTAAAACTACTAATTTTGGGACACGTTTGATTAAAACGTATTCTCATACTTTAGTATGTGAAAGGATTATAATCTTCATATAGGCATGTATCTAACTTTGGAATAATTACATTTTCAAAGAAAATTTGGATGTCAATTTAAAATACGTTAATTATAAACATAAAGGAAAGAATGAATTGGCCATTCATTTCATACCTTCGTACTATTCTGATAGAATCAACTAGCAATTCATATTTTCTGAGAATTTTTTTTAAATCACATAATATTATTATAGCTAAAATAAGGATATGGAAATAACGAACAGTATTCAATCTCAACGTCCATTAAACAAATATACAAAATAAGAGCAGAGCAAACACGGACCTCCGAAACATCAGAGGTGGGATCAGGTGCCATGGAGGAGTGAGCATCCCCTGCTGACCGGTCACACCCGCCGTGTGCTCATTGTCATAATCAGGAAATAACGGAAAAAATCCAGCTGACCAAGTTCCACTTAGCGCAATACGATAATAAAATTTAAAAAAGGTATCAGCTAAAATTAAGCATTCACGAATTATCTGAAAAAAAAATCCCAATTTGCCAACCCTGAATTTACGACTGTTTTAGGAATATATTTTAATTTTGCTTCATTTCAATAAAATAGAAAAGGTGATTTGATAACTTTTTTGCCATTAATACAATTGAAAATTGTATAAAAAATGATTGCAAGTTCTTTTATTATACCGGGGTATATGATTAAAAAGAAAACTGTAAACATTCAAGAAAATACTCGTTCATAATCTTTGTGAGTTTTCTTCCAATGCTCGTAGTTTTTCAAATATATTCTTGTCTCTTCTTATCCCCATACATGTATTTTTTTGTGGAAAAATGGCAATAATTTATAGAATGACAACCATAAAAAGTTTTCGACATCAATTCATAGCAGTTTATAGTACTAAATGTAAAATGCATTAACTTTGATGTTGTTTTTCTGTTAATTCTTGGATCCACGCCTCAGCAGATCATTTGTGATTCAACGCGGTGACCTAGTTAGAATATTCCATCTGGTGTAGACCATAGATCACTTACGCAGTAGCCTACATGTAAACATGTAGATGATTAAATAAATACATATATTTTGAACACCATGCAAACAACCAGCAGGCGATATTGTTTGTCTGGTCCTCTGTGATTCTTGTGCAGCCCTTTTTCTTTCTCAATGTTTGGATCGCTCCTTGTTTACCGCTCTATATTTAGAAAATCGCATCATCATCAAAGTGACCACTCGGTGCTCCTCGGATAGTTCTTGCCCGAACGAGGGTAATCATCCGAGGCTTACCGATTTTTAATGGCATCTTACACTGGGACCTCACATCCGGAAATCAAACTTAATGTGTCATCTCTCGTGAGAGATGACAACAATACGCGTCATTTTTTATTCGCGAATGGCCGCTAGAGAACTAATCAGAGACGATTTATTTCCGCGATTAGTGAAATAATCATTGACTTATAATCATTTTTAGACCAATAGTTTTAGATTTGCCATTCGTTTATATATTTTTTCTAAAACTTTGTAATTAAAGTTCAACTGCTTCTAGAACACTAAAGGTGCTTCCGTGATTACTTTATTGAATTGTCGGATTGGTACACAAAAAGGACAAATAACTCTAATCATAATCTAATGATTAACGGGTTCGCGACGATAAATATCTGCGAGCAGAGGTTACTTGCGGAACTCGCCGCGTAACTCGATTATATTTATCGCACGCGTATAATACTTGGTTTACAGAAATTATATTGTACATTCTACATCATTTAGTATTTTCCACACGACACACAGTGTCCTAGTGGGCACTGATAATTTTCTTTGTTGATCCTTTTAACATGACCCATATCTCCTGCTTTATGGGGTACGTGTGTAAGCTTGCATATATAGATGACAGCCTGTGACGAATCTTTCCTGCTGTTATTGGAGAGTCAACATCAGTTTCGATTGACAAATGCAAAAAAAAAAAAAAATGGTTCTGAGGGGAAATCATATAGAGAGTTCTATTTTCAATAAGAATCCTTATGCCTAGAATCACATCTGTTGGAACCATAACAGGAACAAACATTTTCCTTTAGTTTTTAAATATACAAGCTTAAATTGGCTATTCAAAAACTGTTCCTCTTGATCTTCTTCCTCCTCCATCTGAGTCTCCCGCGTGGCGCAGTGGTTAGAGCTTCTGCTCAAGAGTTGCGAAGCAAAAAGTCAATCCTTACGTCGAGGGTTCGAATTCTACTGTGGGACGTTGAGGCCGGTCCTTCAGATGAGACCGTCAAACCGAGGCCCCGTGTCGCAGCAGGTGTTTGCACGAAAAAGATCCCTCACTGCTCAAAGGCCCTAAGTGCCGAGCCTAGGACGAAATTTGTATCCTTCCACCGGCAAGTGGTGGCGTCTCCATATAAGTGAAAAAATCCTCGAGAGGGACGTTAAACAATATACAATCAATCCTCCATCTGATGTTGTTGATCCATGCACACATCACGCTCATCTTGTGGGATCCATGCCCACATCTCGCTCAGCATCTCTACATTCTTAAGGAATGTCTTGGGAACAATTTTTTCAACAAAATACAATTGGTTTTAGTTTTTTCTTTCATTTCATCTTGGAGATGTCGAACAGGGCTTGGTGTAGGTCTGGTGACTTGTGGATAAAGTCTCATCTTGGCTCTCCTGATTCTCTTCAAGTAGTCTCTGCCACTGACATTTGTCCATCGTTTCTCGACTTTGTCGCTGGTCACACCCTTATTCATGGGGAGATAATTCAGAAATAGTGAAAATTTTGTGGTATGTTTTAAATTTTTTGTTCTCAAGAACCACTGTGCCAGGAAACTTGGAACTGCTATGGAAACATCCTCAGTGTAGTGTAAATTTTACGTTTGTTCAAATCATGCCGCCAGGTGTAGGGCAGGATCACAATGTAATATTTGTGAAAACCCAGCGGGAGTATTTGTCCCTATTAGACAGTTCTAGCTTGACCTCCTCCTCAGAGTGTTAGTGGAAAAGGGCTTCTGTAAATCAAGGAATCATAAAGCTCCTTTTGCTGTTGTCTGTGGTTATATTTATATGCTTATAGTTAAAAGTTAGTCAAAGCACCTCAGGTGAGCAATGTGGGACATGAGCCTTTTGTTTAAATGTACAATATCTTTTTTAAAGGTTTGAAACTCCATGGGGTACTAGAAATATAACAGTAGTTTCAAAACGAAGGGACTTCCTTCTTGGTTACATGAAAGGAAACAAAGGCTTCATATGATGTACATTTCTTCATTCCTGTATTTCCGAAGAAAGAGGAGGAGAAGGAAATGGAAGACATTCTTATATATAACCTCCACAAGCTTTTAAAGAAAATTGAGCATGTGTATATAATTTTATTCTAAAGAAAAAAAGAATAGACATATTTTACTTTGAAAACTAGACAAAACACAATATATTTTGCAAACAGAAACTGTCTGATGAATTGTCCATTGTCCATAAATGTTTTCTTTCAGGAGGAAGTCTCAAAACTCCATTGATTGATTGTGAGAGTGGGATACCAGTTGATATTGAGGTCACTATAACAATGTCTCATCCCATGAGGCTCTAACAGGAAGCCCGTCACTACCTAGAAATATTGACAATGGCATAATTAATTTTGATCACAAGAATACAAAAGTTTCTTTTGTAAATACCTGTGCTCCATCAATTTGTTTTTCAAATTGTAGCATTAACCGGGAATATTCAAAATTTGAGGTATCCTTTTTGAATATAATCGTCGGAGCACCTGGGTTTGGAATCGAATAGGCCAATGATGCACAGTACATGGATACTGGAATCATTATTTGAACAATTTAGAATCTACACTACCCTAGAATGCTTCTACATGTGTTTCAGCTTTTTTGACCCAGTGGTTCTTGAGAAGAAGATTTTCAAAGATTTTTCCTATATATTTCTATGTAAAACATTGATTCCACATTGTGGCCCCGCCCAACCCCTGGGGATCATGATTTGAGCAATTTAGAATCTACACTACCCCAGGATGCTTCCACATAAGTTTCAGCTTCACTGGCCCAGTGTTTCTTGAGAAGAAGATTTTTTAATAACCCAACCCTATTTTTGTCTTTTTCTTGATTATCTCCCCTTGCTAGGGGATATGTCCCTTCATTTTAAAAATTTAAATTCCCCTTCACCCAAGGATGCTTTGTACCAAGTTTGGTTAAAATTGGCCCAGTGGTTCTTGAGAAGTCGAAAATGTGTAAAGTTTACAGATGGACAGACAGCTAGACAGACGGACGGACAAAATGTGATCAGAAAAGCTCACTTGAGCCCTCGGCTCAGATAAGCTAAAAACATAACTCGAGAGTTGTTTACATAACAAAGAATTGTGTGCTCTGTATCTCACAACTTGACGACCGATGTTCAAATTTTGGTAAGGCATTAGAAATGCCTTACTTTATAGTATTAACATTATAAATTTTTAAGCACCCTTCAGTAGTGTCACATTTTCAACAAGTTGTGAAATTGTTATCTTGGAGGCATAGTAGTAAGTTGCAGGACTCTTTAAATTTGCATTCACTGGTTAAAATTCCAAGTTATAAAAAGACACATTAAAAGAACTACTGGATAATATGAATTAGAATTCAATGCATTGATATTTTTTTTAATTTTGTTTTTCATTTGTACATGTTTTACAATTCTCATATAATATGTTTCCTGATGATGTACAAAGTACATGTTCTCGATGTGTACAAACAGATGTTCATAATTAAACATACACAACCCGGAATTCATACAATATATCATGAATTATGAGAATAGGATATAAAATGTCCCCAAAAAGCAAAAAAATTAATGATATATCTGGTGTTCCAATCCATCTTTGAGAGCAATATACATAGTTCTGGCTTCTAATATTGTTGAAGGACGGTAATAGTCTGAGATGATGTCAAAAGCTTCCTTAATGTCATCATCCAAGTCATTTCCAAAGCAGCACTGAGATTTCAGAAAATGAAACTGCTCATCATTAACATCGATATAATGAAGATAATTTTGGCACTGCGGATTGCCTTAAATAAAAAATGAAATAAAACATCATACACAATAAAAAATGAAATAATACATCATACACAATTAAATAAACATGTTTTTCAGTTTTCAATATAAAACTCCTTTGGAAAAATTCTTACATTTTCATAGGAAAATACTTTGTATATATTACAAATTATAATATTATATTATATATATTATATTATATGACCTTGTTGTTTTTAAACAATGTGTTTCATAGGACATAGGTAAACAATTGCAATTTTTTTTCTCTTATAAAAGCATTTCAAACAAAAATTTGATCACTTTGTAAATGATTCCAGAATCAAAACAAGTAAACTGACCTAACATTTAAGGAACATGATAAAGGAGCTCAGGTATCCCAGGAACAATATCACCTGATTTTTGTCTCCTGATTCTGTGGTTATTCCAGACAAATTTCACTTCTTCTAAGTCTTCCCTGATAATCTGCATGTAGCAGTACTGAACTAAAGTTCTGAAACGAAACTTGATATTAGTTATTTGGCTTCAAACATGGATCTGATTGATTCATTAGCCTTTGATACTTTTAATATTTAATTTAAACCACACATATATGTGTGATATACTGACAAACCGGTAGCAACTGACAAAGCAAAGACAACAGAAAATGTAAACAACAAGAGGCCTTGACAGTTACTTGAGTCCCATAACCCTTAGATTGACATGTCAGAGTCTCATGTTTGCATTTTCAGCTTCATGTTGAGTTCTACACCCTTATCTTAGACTCCTTAGAATGACTGTTACCTTGCCTTTATTTTTTTATATTCATTCACATGGGGGAATAGTTGAAGAGTCGGAGGAATTTTGAATCGTCTATACCCTTATTGCTACAGAGGCCTATTTATTTTTAATCTATTAATGATTGAATAGTTGGCCTATTTAATCTGTTGGTTATTTCTAAATAAAAAAGCAAATTTACATATGAAGATCATCACCAATTGTTAAATGACCATCTTTTTCTAATTCCTGAAACCGTATGAAAAATAAATAGAAAAGCAGAACAATAATGCCTAGCTTGAATATCCATCTTTAACCATTTTTTTACTCAATCCTTTGCTTATTTTTAGGTTTTATATTTAGTATACATTATCCAGTATTGATATAAATCTACTCCATATTTCAGAATCAGGATTCAAAACGAGATATCTGTGAGCCATTGCTCACTAGCAATACCACCGCTCTAATGTGAATATACAAACTAAGCAAAGTGGACTTAAACAGGAAGTTGACCTCCAAAAAATGTGTACAAAAATATATCCAAGTGTATGGAATTCCTATACAAATAGTGTGTTAAAATTTCAAGCATCTGCGATGAATTGTTGCTGAGAATTCTTTGACGAAAATTTGTTTGAAAATACAGGCTAAAAAAAGTTTTCATTTTTTCAAGTTGACGTTCGATCCTTAGAAAATATAACCCACAATATGGCATGCCTAAACAAACAGTTTGTTAAAATTTTAAGCACCTGCAATGAATAGTTACTGCTGAGAAAAATACGACAAAATTTTTTGCTACGGACAGTCAGACAGACACACAAGGGTAAAACAGTATACCCCCTTCTCCTTCAGAGCAGGGGTATATTAAATGACTTTTATCATATTAATAAATGGTAACCACAAATCAAATCAGATATGATCAGAACATACACATTAACAAATTTCACAGCACTTCATTAAAATTCATATTCTTCACAATCTAAAATTTAATTCTTGATCATCCGAACAACTTAGGAAAAAGGTTCATAAAACTAAACCTTGACCGTCAACCTCCTCCGCACCCCTGGAAAAATTTCTGCATCTGAGTCGGTCAATGCACTCTTTGTTTTGGTTGGCTTAATCATTCCATCAAATTATATTGTATGCCATATCAAAAGTTGGCACAACATTCCCACCCTCCATATCCAGATTATCCCAGTGTTAATATATGCAGTCCATCTTTTACATCCTTAAATATTGTTAAATAAGAGATGCTCTTCCCATTAAAGAATGAGATGGTGTTGCTTAATTGAAGAGTGAATGAATATGAAATTTTTACAGCAAAGTTATATAAACCTCCTGTCTATCCATTAAGTGAACAACAGAAAGTTCTATGCAACACTGGTTTTATTTTTCAAAGTTTAGAAATATATTTATCAGCATTGTCAACAGGTTAACTTGATTGTGTCCATTCTTAAAACAATGAAGGTTATGTTTTAAGTTGGATATTAGCCTCAAGCTGTCCATTCTGTGAGAGAAAGCTTGGCCCTACAGGCCTTGATCAGTTTTCTCTCACAGAATGAACAGTGTTCGGCTTATGTACTTTACTTAAAGGATGGAAAAAAACTTGTATTTTTCTAACCTTAAAATGATGAATCCATCGATCTGTGCATTTTCTTCTCAAAATTCCCCACCATCTCTCTATCCTCTTCAATTAAAAAAATTAAAATTTAGAGGCTATGTTGCAGATTTAATGTACAGTCATTCAGTCAAAATTCAAAGTGAAAGGGCAGTGATTTTAAATAAGTCAATAACCACTAATATTGGGATGGGTTTGAACAACTTCACATATGACACAATGACAAGATCTGTGGTAAATTAGCTAATAGTTCATAATAAACATCACTTGATTATGTGTGGATTTTCCATAGAGGAAGGATTTCTTGCTGAAGCAGTCATCATCATCTTCTCTCAAGAAGTTTTGAATGGCAGCTACTGTCCCATTCTCTGTTCCTTAAAAATAGGTGGGTATTTCAAACAGGGATATAAAGAAACAAATACATAGTTTACACATAAAAGCAATAAAAAGAATTCTAAGGTTCAAAATAATGATCCTCAAAAGATGAAGACCAAAAGCTCACAATAAAATTAGTTTCATAAGCATGTTATCTCCTAAAATGGGTAATCAATTTCCCCCACGCTCAACTATTATTTAATTTTTTCAAACTTGAAGTATCAAGACCAGAGAATAACAAATCATTAGTTTATAAACAAGACATTGAGACGTCTCAAAAGGACTGGATGAAAAAAATGGACATAAGGATGTAAAGTTCTTCAGAGAATTTGCTTTCACTTTAGAAATATTTTCAGTTGGCATAGAACTTTTAATTCAATGTCATTAATCACACAACAACATTTTGAGGTAAAACTTCCTCAGAAGCCCTCGGTTAATACTTCACCTGGGGTGCCAGGAGCTCCCTGGATCGGTAAATAAATATTTCAGTAAATAAGAAAAATATTTCATATTTAATACATATATAGATAAAATATCAATTTAATTACAACGTATATAGAAAAATAAAGATTATAATTCGTCTGCTAACTTTTTCAAAAGATAGTAATTAGATTTAACACTTTTTGCATTCTTTGCTATTACATAATACTGATATAAAGACGATTTAAAAAAAAAAAAGCATTTCATTTTGATTTACTATTTCGTTTTGCAGCCTACATTTCATTTTATATTTATATAATTTGTATCCCACAATTGATATGACATTATTAAAAATCAATGTTGTGTTATTGAACTCATTATAAAATCCTACAACAATATTGTTTCCAGGATAGATTTAAATTCAATATTTGAGATATTTTTTCCCATACTACTTTTGAGTCCGTACATTCAAAAATTAAGTGTTTAATATATTCTACTTGTCCACAAGATGTACAATTTTTTGCCACTTCTTTATTCCATTTACTAACATGATAATTACAATTCAGTTGGTTGTGTAAAAGTTTAAAATTGAATTCTGCTATCTGTTTATCAAAAATATTCAATATCTTAGCTGTATAGATATCTTTCCATTGACCATTCATTATATTGAATTCTTTTGACCATTTAGCTTCCATTATTGGTTTTTGTTTCTTTTTAGAAAGTAAAATTTTATAATAAAATCCCGATTTTTCAAATTTTGGGTTTATACTTTTCCCTTGGAAATAAAAATACGGGTTTTGAATATTGTATTCTTTACATTATAAAAATCTATATGATATTTTTTAATCGCTTTTTTCATGATAAGATATTCACACAAGTAATTACTCTTTGATTCAATGATCTCTTTTACTTCCATAATATTTTTTATACCTTCTGTTGTAAACATATCTTTAACATATAAAATACCACTTTTTGCCCAATTTTTTAAGTATAATGGTTTGTTATTTTGTGTAATGAAACTATTAAACCATAGGTTTTCTGTTATTTTATTTCGTGGTGATGTTAACATTTTACACTCGTTAAAACTACAGAAGATTTCTTTATAAAAATCTGGGAATTTATTTAGAATATTGAAATCAGTTGGATGTTTTATATTGCTGCGTAGCAGATATTCAAAATTTATTCCATAAGATTTTAAAGCGTTATCTAGGAAAATTCTAAGTGAGGAATTTTTATTATATAGTCTTTTGATCCATCCCGCTTTTACGCTTTTAAGTTTGCAATCTATATCAATTAGACCAAGACCGCCTTCATTTACTGGTCTTATGAGTGAATTCCGCTTAATTCGCTCTCTCTTATTCCATAAAAAATTATAAATAATTATATTTAAATTCTTAATGTAGTCAACATCTGGATTTTCAAGAACTGTGAATGCATATACTAATTTAGATACTATTAGTGAATTAATAACGGTACATTTTCCGAAAAAAGTTAAACTTCTAGTTCTCCATGAATCTAATATTTTTTCGAATTCCTTAAGCTTGTTTAGCCAATTTCTTTCATTATTAGATACTTTGTCGTGTCCTAAGAAAATTTCCAATGATTTAATAGGTTTATTTGTCATTTTAATTCCTTCTACGGCTTCCCATGTGTCTTTAAGCGGTCCTAAGAGAATACCCTCTGTTTTTTCTAAATTTAACTTTGTACCGGACATTTCCCCAAAAGATTTTATTACTTTAATAGATTCTTTTAAGGATTCCTGATTTTTCATTGGCAATGTGCAGTCATCTGCATGTTGTAAACATTTTATCTCTCTTGATTGTCCGATTTTGAAACCTTGTATATTTTCAGAAGCATTTATTTTTAACACCAGGATTTCAATAACAAAAAGAAAAAGCAGTGCTGAGACGGGACATCCTTGTCGAATGCCTCTTGACATCGTACATTTTCTAGTTAACCAGTTATTATTTTTAACATGAAAATAAGGATTAGTGTATAAAATTTTTATCCATTGAAGGAAATTTTCTCCAAAATTGAACTTTTTTAGAGTTTGAAACAAAAAGGTCCATTCAACTGAATCAAATGCCTTTTGAATATCAGCAAACCATAATATTCCTTCCTCATTATTTTCTTCGCAATAATTGTATATATCCTGTATTAATCTTGCATTTTCACCGATAAATCTTCCCTTAATATACCCCGTTTGATTATCATTAATGAGTTTGTCCATAATAGTTTGTAGTCTTTGCAAATACGAAAGCTAAAATCTTATAATCGCAATTTGTTAAAATAACAGGACGATAGTTATCGAGATTTATCAAACTTCCTTTTTTGTGTATAAGTGATAAAACAGAAGATCTTTGTGAAGAAGATAATTCACCTTTTTCAAATGATCTCATTAGGCTTTCATATAAATAAAATTTTACATATTTCCAAAACATTTTGTAAAATTCCACGGGAATTCCGTCTAATCTCGGTGATTTATTTAATTTCATATTATAAACAGCTTCTGCACATTCTTCAATTGTTATAACTTTATCGCAATTTTCTTTATCTACATCAGATAGGTAATTAATAAGTTCGGTTTCTTGTAAATATCTTTTTAAATCGTTAATTGATACATTGCTAGATGAGTATAGTTTTTCATAGTATGAACTAAGTGTACTTAAAATTTCTTCTGTTTCATATACACATTTATCTCCTACCGATAATTTATTTATAACATTATGTGATTGGTGTTTATTTTCTAGTCTTAAAAAATAGGAGGTGTTTTTTTCACCATCATCGATCCAACGCGCTTTGGATCTCACCCTTGCTCCTTTTGATTTATATGTATATAAATTGTCTAATTCTTTTTCCAATTGATTTTTATGTAGCATATTTATATCATTTGAATTAGACATTTCAATTTCTTCAATTTCCTTTTCTATAACTTTAATACGATTGTTTATACTTTTGTTTTTCTTTTTTGAATAGTCAATGCATAACTCTTTTATTTCATATTTAATCATTTCCCAACGTATTTGTGGATCTGGTTGGTTATTTATATTTTCAGGCATATTTTCGAAAAAGGTTTTGATAATGTTACAAAATTCAACATCTTGTAAAATTGACGTATTCAATTTCCAATAAAGTGCCACGCCACAGCATGATACGCCCGTCAAAATATTACACAATTATCTTTAACAGTTTAGACTGCAAGAAAATCACTTCAACCTTGATTCTAAGATTTTAATGATTTTTCCATTAAAAAAAAATATTTCTTTATCCATCCCCTGTGCTGTAGGCATAATTATAAGACAGATAAGGCAGCGCTTGATCAGATAGCCTTCCTACATTGAACTCATTAATTAATTTTTGACTGGATGCTTGTCTACTCATTACTCCCTAAATATTAATGGATCTGCACTTTTTATCCTAAAACACTTTTATAAAATACTCCATGATTTCTTTTTAGATTTAATGCCAGACAGGTTTTATATTTAATTCATATGGTCAAGTAGGCATGCTGATTCAACCCCACCCCATAAAATTAGTTTTTAATTAATTAATATTATATAATATCAGATTATTAGTTTATTATGCAATATCAAATAAGTTTTAATTACTTTTTATCAATTCATTTTAAAACTTAAGCCCTATTTACACGGTCTGACTTGTAAGATGTGATTTCAGATATGATTTCACATCTGACTCCAGTGTTTCATTTACACAGTATGATTTGTCAGACATGAAGTTCAATAATATTTCTTCAAAATTTTTTTGTTTACATTTCACAATGGAGAATGATGATAGTTTAATAGCCATTTGTGTTTTAATAAATCTACTTCTTTTTGATATAGTTATACTAATCTTTCAGTCTGTTCTGTAGTTAATTTCAGTTCTCTCTTCTGTCCAGCCTAAAGAAAATGTCCTCCCAGGATTTCCTCCACATTTTAATTGCAATAAATAAGATTAATTGATATTGAATTATCTCTGGAGAAGAAGTGCGGGAAAAATTCACATGTTAGTTCTTCTTTATATAGATCAACCTCTCTGACCTTGTCCATGATTGGTTAAAACCATCTGACTTGCCAGACGGAATAGAACATGTCTCTATTCCATATCTGACTCCATCTGACTTCATATCTGTCTTATGATTTTCCTATTTACACGGTATGATTTGTAAGATGTGGCATGTCACATCTTACAAATCAGATCGTGTAAATAGGGCTTTAGATAGCAAGCCACCAAGAGCTATTTTTAATCTAACAGCTAGGCTGGCTGTCCATTTGCCCAATACCCAAGGGATAACACCAAACCTCCTCACACTAAACTCATTAATTTCTCTCTAATTTGACATGCAACTTTCTGCTATCAAAATTCTTCCTGACCAGTGCTTGATAATTATGCCCATGGGACAAACTGAATTCCTCTCATTAACACTGAAATTTCTTAAAGATTGCTGTAAAGTATATGATGAAAAAATAAGTTTTTACTTGATTTAATACTTTTAAATAAGGATACAACTATTTTTTACATTTTTAGGATTAGGAAATTTAAAATTTAAAAAAACTTAATTTAAAAAAAAAATCACTAAAATTAAAGGTCACAGTGACCTTGAAATAGGTCGCGACACACCTTCTACCTAAGATGTATACTTTTGCCAAGTTTGATAGCTCTAGGTCTAATAGTTTTCTAGTTATGAGCCGGACAGGATTTTTCCATATTTGGCAATAGCGTCTTTATTAAAGGTCAGAGCGACCTAATTTTTGTGCGCAACACACCGTCTACCCAAGAAGTATCAGTTGACAAAGTTTGATAATCCTAGGCCTTATAGTATTGAAGTTATGAGCCGGACACGAATGGACAGACGGACAGACGGACACGAAGCCTATAACATAATACGTCCCGTCTTAAGACGGGCGTTTAAAAACCATTACCTCTTTCATTTTTTGAGAGGGTGCAGTAAAAAATAAAAGACCTATGTATTTGAAACATCAGGAGGTTTTCTAAGTAATATTTTTTCAACAGGATAACATAAATTCTCGGAAGTGAATATGTAATCAATTCTGCTTTTAGGCTTATTATTTGAATCACACCATGTATTCCCTTCTTTTTCAGGATTAATTTTGTCCCATATGTCATCAATCGAAATTTAAATTTTAAATCATTAATTATTTTTGCACATTTACTCTTTGCACCGTGTACTGAATTAAAATCCCCTACAAATATAATGTTTTGTTTATTTAAACAATATTGAGAAACCCATGAAGCAAGTTTTTTGAAAAATTTACATCTTTCCTTTTCTGAATTTGGCGCATATATATTTACTAAAGTTATAATGTTCTGTTCATACTCAATATTAATTAAAATTCTCCTTCCATCATCTAAATTGTGTATGTTATGAACAATAATTGGTAAACTTTTATGAAATAATACAAATACCCCTCTACTATGGGAAGAGTTGGAAAAACAATGATAGCTTGAACCTTGCCATCTAGCATTGTAAATATTTTCTCTTTCAGTTATATAATGAGTTTCTTGTAGAAAAACAATTTTGCAATTAGTATCATTAAGCCAATCATATAAAGTCTGTCTTTTAGAATAATCATTAAGCCCTCGGGCATTTAACGACAACAGCTTTAACGATGACATAAATATAAGAGTTCTTTGTGTTCATACATCTTAACTTAAACAGTTACTGTTAACGTTTCCGTTGATCTTTTTTCTTGCTTTTTCTAAGATTTTCAGCGGCGCAACCAATTATCTCCCCCATCATGTTTTTCCCTGGCCAGGCCGTTGGTGATGTTTTGATTGTTCCTTCATAAGACAGTCCAGTTCCCCAGTATAGATCATAAACTGGGTGTCCAAAGAACACAGACGGCTTAAAGGAGAGTAGTTCGTCTCTCATTTTTTCACACTGTTTTACCTTTTCTGCGATGATTTGCTCCATGACTCCCTTTTCCGTTTCCTTCCATTGATCTGATTTTTGGACAAGATTGCCGATACGTTTTGCTACAGGGCAGTCTTGGCGTTACGAATGCGCTCAGCTGCACCTACATCACCTGATCTTAGTGCCTTCGCTGTTTGAAAGGCTTGTTCTGCCGACCTAAATGACTTTCCAAAGATCTTAATCTCACATTGGAAGAAATTTGACAATACATTGGTTTCTCCTTGAAAAGTTTCCAAATTTTTGGGTTTTACGGGAATGTAGAAATCGCAATCTTCAGATCCTGGTTTGTGTCCCGGTTTTTTGCATACTGCGCAGCACGTCTCATTTTCACAATGGAATTTATTGTGCCCATTTTGCCAGCAATTGGTGCATGTGAGTACTGGTTTGTCTATATGCTGGTCTAGATGGTATAGCTTACATTTCAGCCCGGCACAATATACATTTCTGGGTAGGGTTGCGTTGGGTGGTAATGGATCTATGTATAGAAAACGATTTCCATTTAGAACACTTGTCATTCTTTTTGTTTCCGGATTTCCAATTTTCTCGTAGTACATTTCGGTTTTGGGTGTGACTTTAAGTTTAGACAACATTTCAAAGACGGCACTATCATCCACCGATAGAGGGAGGCCGCAGATTGTAACTTTTAGAGACTTATCATCGGGAGCTTAAAGGCCTGTCGAATATGGATTTGAGTCATATACCTTGACATGTTGGTCCCCGATATCTAAGCCCTGCAGAAGAATGCCATCCCTTCCCTCTTTAGTATTCAAATAGATCCGCCACAAATCTCTATCTAATTGGATACACCGAATGGTGTCACCTACTACCTTTGAAGCGCATTGTACAAGCAGAAAATTAGTGACCTTGCCCTCTTTCGAGCCAAGTATTTCACTGTTCTTTAAATAGACCGGCTTTAAGAACTGTGCCATTGTTCGATGAACTCAATTCACTGATCTCTCACTCGCCGAATTCCGCACAATAAACAGATGAACAGGATAAAGAAGAACACATAAATCCAATACGATATTTCACAATTTTTCACAAGAAAATATATCTATGTAGTGTTATGTCCATATAGACCACACAGATTTACAAATTATGGAAATAATTCCACAGAACTCGATCAAAAAAGCGAAGCTCGAAAAATTACACAACCTTGACCAAAGGCAACCAAAGGTTGAGGTATAACTTAGATTAATATTTAAGAAGGTATGCTCCTGACCAGTTTTTTTTTTTGTTTTTGTTTTTTTTACATAATTCTAATAGGACATTCACATCTGACCTTGAAAGATTTAAGGTTAATGCACACCCTTTACCTTAACAAGATGCCCAAAGGTCTTGATGGTCACCCAAGTACCAAAGCTCTTAGATTAATATGTCAGTCTTATGTTTTTATTTAAAGCTTCATGTTGAAGTTTAAATGCAAATCTGAGCTTCCTATGTTACCCCACTTTTATCATTCGTTGTTTAAAAAACCCCTTTTTTAATGAAAATGTTGATGGGATGGGAGTTGAGGAGTGTACCTATTTGACAGCAACCCACCCAAAATTTTAACCAATTTAATAATAGGACTTTTCTTTGGGAAAACTCATTTAACCAGAAGTCTCTGTCAAGACTGTAGCTCTACTGATTTGCACTTATCAAAAACCATTTCAATATTTAATGTATCTTTGTGTAGTCTACTTGTGTACCAACTTATTTCGAAATCAAACTAAAACTGAAGAAGGAGTAGCATGTTAAAGGAATTTCACAGATAATTCTATTTTTAGTAACCATGGTAACACTGTTCATCAAAATCAAAAACTGATGCACTATTCTATGTATCTTGGTGTAGTCTACTTGTGTGCAAAGTTATATTGAAATCAGACCAAAACTGTAGAAGGAGTAGCGTTTTTAAGGAATTTCACAGAAAATTCTATTTTTTGTAACCATGGCAACACCGTTCATCGAAATCAAAAAACGATGCACTATTCTATGTATCTTAGTGTAGTCTATTTGTGTAGTATTTAAATAATATATTACTGTGAGCATAAATACATGTAATGTACTCTTAATATTTTCTATACCTGTTTTAGGTGATGAGTTTGTCACAGTTTTTTCTGGATCTGACACCAACAGAAGCTTATCGATACTATCCACAATACATGCCTGCTGTTCCTGCCGCAATTGCAACGTGTTATCACTGGCCGTTCTGTTCCTAGGGATGTCGGAGAAGTCATCACTGTCGGATATAATGAAGCATTCCATGGACGTACCTGGATCACTTGCGCTTTCTACATCCGACTCTGTTTCCGCATCCTTGTTCCCTATAATATGAAAACCTTGATCAGTTAAATTATATTTACAGTTTATTATTTAATACTTAAAATTACTTTCATATTAACTCTGTTAAATTATTAAATTACTAACTTATCAGTTTAACATATACTATGTATAAAATGTACATAGTATGTGATTCATGTTACCTTAATTCCTTTGTCTGGATTTCCTCTGTGGTGTTTCACGCGTCTACCAAACAACGACTCATCAATTTCGATTGTATCATAAAGTTGTTTACGTTTGATGATAACCGCGAAATACTCTTTAAATAGATTCCGAATGAAGGACCCCCAGTGGACTGCTGTAGACCTGTAAGCTACCCCTAGCAGAGGACTTCTAAACCATTTCTCCCTACCGATCATCCACGTTGCATGGAATGATGGTGGGAAGGAGACCTTGCATCCGGATCCATTCGTAAACCTGGCTATCTGGCAACATCATCAGGGAATAAAAATTCTAATGATTGTTGAAGTCCCGCGGTGTCATCTCTATTAAACTCCCTTTTTCCTCTCCCTGAAGTTTCCCCCGCTTTTTCTACATTCGGCCATTATTCAGCAGTTAAGAAACATACAGTGATTTTGTGAAGTGAAGTTCTGCTTTAAATACTATTTACCTATAGCTAGCACGAAGTGATTTCTCGTGAGTGAAAATGACGGAAAATTACTCACAAACCAATAAAATCATTACATTAAAATACCCCAGGGTGTCTGTACAAGCGGGTCTAAAATTTTTATGAAAATACTACAAACGCAAAAACTTAAAAAAAAAAATGAAAGAAGAAGGAATAATAAAGAGCATACTTTTTAAATTCCTTTTCTTTTGTTACATATTGCCTTGGTCTGCCATCCAGGAATTGGTATTGTTTCATGGCAACGTTCCAGGCATATAATTTGTAGTTCTTCCCCCTTCAAAGAGTCTGAAAATGCTGATATGTTTTTACTTTCTCGTTTTAAAGTTTCTTTTACTTGTTACTTAAGTGCATTATAATATTATCAAGGCAGAGAAGTGGTTCTTAGAAGCATTGTCTCTACATAAATGCAGCAACTCGGCCCACTGCATAAAAATCTCCGGATTCAGCCCGTTAACAAAGGCAAAAGTTGCAAATATGTTCCTTTGAAAATGTCTTAAATTGGCACTCCAAAATGATCTCCTTATCATAATAAGCCATAACTTAGCTTGTTAAAAAAATATCTCTTTGTAATTCTGGCTTGTCTATGAGTGGTTCGTGCATAGTGAATACTTCTCAGTGGATAAAAGTCTCCACAATGAGTGGCTATTTTTAAGCTCCACGTACGAATCAAGGTCACTCTGTATAAACTAGTTTTTGGCACAAATTGAAATACGGAATAAACTGCATCTAATATCAATTTATTCCGCAACAGAAGGTGTTATGAATATAAAACTACATAATACAAAATAAAATCAGATAAGATTATTGTTTATTCCGTAAAGGTATTCAAATAACAGTGCGACATTTAACTCGGGGCACGACATAATCCGGACTTTTTACTACCATTTCTAATTGCGATGTCAAAAAAAAAACATAAACTTGTTGGGATTTTCTAGCAGTAGCACATAATCTCATGTTGAACTCACAAGCTTATCTAGTTTGAGAAATATTAAGTGCCATATATCAGAATCTCATGATTTCAGTATAACTTGGCACACAAGTAGGCTATACTAAGATACATTATTCTTTGCATTGGTTTTTATTTTGATAAGCGGCAAGGACCATTTTTCTATTAATTGCTGTTTTAAAGTTTCAAGTCCCAGCTGTTACTTTTCTCTTCCTTTGTTTTATGTACAAACCAGTAGAGCTACAGTCTCGACAGAGACTTCTGATAATTTTGATGAGTGGCAAGGATTAATTTTCTATTTATTGCTGATTTAAAGTCTCAAGTCCCAACTGCTACTTTTCTCTTCCTTTGTTTTAAGTATAAACCATTAGAGCTACAGTCTTGACAGAGACTTCTGGTTTTTCTTGAAATGAATTCTTTATCATTTTCTGTTTTTAAAAATACTTAACTTTTGCTCGTATCACGTAACATAACGTTTTCATTAGATTTTTTACAACGCATATAAAAATATTGATAACGTCTTTTTTAAAAAATCATAACGTAAACTGAATTTCAAATGACGTCAAACAAAATGTCGAGTCATATCGTGTGTTCTCTGCATCTTCTCATTATACATGCAGTTTAAAGCAGTTTTTTAGAACCGCAAAAAATTTCCTATTTTTATTTTCACAGATAATTTAAAGAGAATAGTCCTACATTTTCCTATACTTGTATATTTTCATAAAAGATCAGCAACATCAAATGTATTACATTTCAGAGCAAATTCAGTTTTCAGTATAATTCAACGATTAAATGAACGTTTACATGATTTAATGAGTGTCACCATCAACAAATAATTATATACAGGAATAAATGAATAAAAGATCATGGGCATTATCGTCTTCTTCAGTTATTCCTCGGTTGGAGTGGGACATGTAGCCTCTTTTGCATGTTCCTTTACAAAAAGTCTCACGCTTTTGAAAAGGTATTGAATTCTCTCCGAAGAAAGCCCGCCTGTAAAAAAAAAAGTTTTAAGTTTTACGAATGTAAGCCATTGCGTTTATTTCCTAAATTACATCTTAAGTCAAATACGAATCTTTAGCCAAGGTATGCGGGCGTCCCCTGCAAGATATAGTAGTTGAAAGACTAAGTAGGGTGACTGGTCTTTCGATCATTTTCAGCCGATGTCTCCCCAACAAATACAACACTTTAATATGTTTTGAAAAAATATGTCTAATAATGTTCATTTTCAATTCATTCAGTGAATCATATAATAAAACAATTCATATTATACAATTATTGCTTTTTTTCCGTCAATACAATGATTTAGCCATCTTCGAAGTACAATATTTACCTCGCCCTTCGGGCTCGGTGAATATTGTACTCCTCAGATGGCTAAATCATTGTTTTCACCTCAAAAACCAGCAATAATTGTATAATATTGTTTTAATGATAAACATGATTGAGGTACATGTAGTTGGAAGTCCTATACATTTTGGTAGCAAGTCTTACCACTGTGGATTATAGATTATCATATTTTTGGAAACATTGAAGACATAATTTGAAAGCATTGCACAAATAAAAAAATATCTTGGAAATTGTTCATTACTGATTTATTAAATATATATGCTTTAAAAACTGAATACATTGTAGGTAGGGAAACATTATAAAATTTTCTGGGGTTCTTTTTAGAATTTGACAGTTTTGATAGCTATTTGTTTTCATTTGATTAATTTAATTAATGTGAATTAATAATTGGCCAGCTGCAAAATGTTATAATTTATCAATATTCATCTGTAAATGTGTGTTTTCATCTATATTTTTTTCAAAGTGATTCTTTCTTTGGACCGTGTTGACACAATATGAGGTATATTGCTGATTTTTAGCTGTAGCTTAATGCAGTTGAATCAAATTCATATAGAAGAAGAAGAAATCCTATAGGAATTTAAAATTTCCTACAGGATATTTTTCTCCCTTAGGAGCAAGTAAATAATTCAAAAGTGAAAAAAAAATTCCTACAGGAATTTCTGACCGAAAAAGAGAATCCCACAGGAATTTAAGAAATCCTATGGGATATATTTTTCCTAAGGGATTTTTTCTCTCTCCTATAGGAAATTGTATTCCTACAGGAGATTAAATTCTCCCATAGTAATTTAATTTCCTGTAGGATTTCTTAAATATCCCACAGGAAATTAAGAAATCCTACAGGATTTTGATAATATCCCTCAGGAATTTTCTTTTTCCTATAGGAACTTTATTTTTCCTATGGGAATTTTTTGTTCAAAGGGGATTATCTCACCTAACAGGTGAGATTTACCTATAACAAAGGTAGTTATGAACTCTGTGAATGATGGTCTACCACTTGGTATACATGGTTTTTATGTGAAATGAGAATTTGGCGGGCGCCAAAATGCCACTTTTGAAGTGGCATAATTATCCGGCATAGTGTTCAATAATCATACATGACATTTTATGCCCTGCTATTAATATTGCCAAGGCATTTGCTGTTTGTCGGACGTCTTCCATCCTTCCTACTTTCTGTCCTTCCGTATTTCCTTCTGTCACACTTTGCCTTTAGCCCAGTTCAAAGCTCAGTTTCAAACAAACTATCCAAGATATTTTTATCAATCTTTATATACTGAAAGAAATTAATTAGAGTTATACAATTACATTAACATTTTATCAGACTTGACTTTCTATACATGTACATGTATATACCTCACTTTTCCTAAATTAGTTTTTAGCTCAATTTTAAACATACAATTTAAAATGGTGTTATAAAACTTCACATGTTGATGCATATTGATGAGAGCTATTTAATAGCATCACCATTTTTGAACTTGGCCTTTCTTTCGACCTTGACCCAATTCTTTTCATCTCAATTTTAACTCTAACGAGAGTTAGTAATTAATTGCTAAGCACAAGGTCATTTGAAAAGATCAAGGTCACACATACAAGTATTCCTTTAGTCTTTTTCCTAGCGAAACATTGTAAGTTGCTTCTCTTACAAGGTTTTTTTATGCCATGTTCACACGGAGAGTTTAATTCGAATTAAACGTGAGTTTACTGCTAATTAGCTTCGCTGAGCGTTCACACGGAGAATTTTATGCGAATTTGTTTACTTCGCATTAGTTTACTGCGCATTAAATTACTTCGCATTAGCTCCGTGTGAACGCTAAGCAAAGCTAATTCGAATAAAATTTTAGTGCATGCGTAATGGCAAAATTAAGTCAAATGCATCATGTCGGTGGTCAATTTCAAGTACTTGTGCTATTTATGAGTCAAAAACTAAGAAAAAATGTCCTAAACAATAAAAAAAATATGTCTCCAGACACTGTGACATTATGTAAAATGCATCTGCTTCTGGAAAAGGTGACGTGATTTTCAAATGACGTCATAATAGCCTTCCTCACGCTTGACTGTCGAAGTAAAATTTTAATTGGCATTAACTGCGAATTAAACTTGTCGTGTGAACAGGGCATTACTTTTATATCTCTAGTATGTGGCTTTTGACCTCGACTCAAGGTTACGTCTTCTACACTGGTTCGTAGCTCCAACGGAAGACCTATTCATTGCTTTGCAACAAGCTCGGCTCTAGTTTTATCTATTATTATAAAAGCCGCTAAACCCGAAACAGGCACATAGATAATGTATAAAAAGAAATTATAAGATTGATTTTATAGTTTATTACAATAATCCTTACATGGAAAACGCAGATCAAAAACCTTATTGACAAACAGTACTGTAGTTCCTGACGGAAGTTAAAATCTGTTTTGAAGTCAATTTTGAAAAAAAAAACTTTATCGGATATATCTAATAATGAAGATAATTCAAACCGGAGTATTTTTTTTCTCTTTTATAAGAAGCCTTTGTCATGATACATCTTTTTAAAATTAAGAAATTAATTGAATGTAACCTTTGTAAATTTTATATTAATATGCATATTTAAAGAATAAAGGAAGATCAGATATTTTAAATGATTTTTTGAAAGGAGCTAAAATATTGTCCGTGTACAGGTTATATATATGTACTTTGTCGTGAAAAAATCCTCGGGTTCGTTCTTCATGATATAAACATTTAAGCGATAACTTTAATTTTTTGAAAGTGATTTAACGCAATATACTAGTAAACAATGATCAATATAGTATTATTTTTTGTGAGACCTAACAAAAATTTTTTTAACTTTTGAATTTTGATATCTTTTAAATGAAAACGACTTTGGGGATATAATTTGACAAAAGTTGAAGAAATTTATGGACAATTATTAGTCAAGAAGAAAATCTTATATATATTTTTAACGATTAGAATCGGATCAAGCGACTTTAAGGAACGTCTCGTCTGTCCTTAAGATGACCGAGGCGACAGCAGTTGCTGAACTTGACAGGGTTTCCATAGAAACAGGATAGATTATCCATGTATGTATCTCTTTTGCTCATAAGAAAAATTAGACTCGGATAATTAGCAAACAAATAAAGGATATTTTATGAAACAAAATCCGTAAACATGTATAAAGACATACACAATCTCAAAGTATTGAAGTCTTTTACAATATGATAACAAAATTCAAGATATTTCAACACACACATGGGAGCTGTCCTCCAAAATCTATCACCAGTTTATATACATGTATGCATCTAAGTGATTTATGCCTAAAATTACAAGAAGGCTTGTAGTTCGATTGATTAAATAAATATTGTTGGATTTGAAAAATTAATCAATTAATTGTTAAAAGTCATAATCAAGCAAATATATGAAATGAAATACTGTTAATTTGATATTTCATTTTTGTTTAAAATCAGAGGGGAAGTGTGAATGTGTGTGTGAATGCGTTTAAAAATCTTATTATGTAACTTGACATGTAAGTTTTGGCATTAAAGATGTTCGCTCCTGACACTTTTGGATCCACTGCGCAAATGTCTTAATTCGTTCAATCGGAGAAATGTAGTTAAATATTTTGACAAGAATTTTTCAAATAATCAAAATGTAAGACACGTTTTATATACAAAATAAAACATCGTTTTTTATATGCTGATATTTAAAAACACGTTTATTTTAAATTTAAGTCGACTTCTTCTAAATGTGTTTCGCGCAATTTACGACATGCGCACTATTATCGTCTGTTTACACGGAAGTCGGAATGTAATAGTCAACAGACTATCACGCCGCTATGAGAAAAGTAAACAAGAAAAGCTGGTTCTGCAGCGCTAAGGAGAGAGAAAGAAGAGAAAGTTTCCTGGCAATTTCGAATCCGATCTGCTATCAGGAAGGATCATAACTATGCAAACGAAGGAGAGGGAAAGAAGAATCATGAGAATCCTCAGACTGTTTCCCCAGACATTGGTCACGTTAACGAGGATATCATTATTGATGGTGAAAGTTCCTCTGAACCGGATAATACCTGGTCCACTGGTCGCCGGATTGTGGAACTTGGGGTACTGGCCGAAGCCCTCAAAGCGTGCGATAATCATTTTTACTTTAAAAGTATCTGTATTACATTAACTGTACTCATTTGTTTACTTTCATGTACAATGTAAAATTGTATGTTAATTTATAATTTCTAATTATACTTATTATCCACACATATTTATTTACTGAAAGGAAAAAGAAACGCACTTGAACATGATGTAGGACAATTTTCTGACTATGTGACCGAGAATTATGAAAATAGGTCAGATGTTTATTTTGGTTATCTTGCACCAAAATCAATAGTAAAAACTACTCAACCATGAAATGTATGGCATCACGTAGGGGAAATGAACAGAAGTCAAAAACACGTGCATGTTAATGATGATAATTTTGTTATAAAATTTGGTAGTACCATACTATGCATTAGACTTATAGACATTGTTTTTGCATATTTGCAGACAGTATAAATTTCTTGCAATCGTGGTATGGCTGACGGAATCTACTGTGGGTTTAGTAATTGAATTCAATATTGCATAAGTGAATAAAAAGGCAAAAACTCGCTGATGTTCAGATTGTTTTCAACTTTTCAACCAAATAAAAGTGGTTTTTGGTTGTCTGAGAGTAAACTTAATATGTTTCCAACCAACCTTGACGGTGACGTTGACGCTTACCAATGTCACAACAAGATAGGGCTTTTCATCACGCCACCTCGGTTATTGTCAATGCATTATCACCGAAACTGATATTTATACAGCAGACAAACATACTCACTTTTTTTCACCCTAAACTGACAGAAACTCTCTGCTCTAATTTGGGCCGCAAGCTTGGCCAGTTTACGTCGATTTTACTCTCAAACACGCAGGTATGTGTCGTTTGCGTAATATTTTTTAGCATGTTTACACTGGAAAAATGTTGCTAATATTTGTCGATACTTTTATGCAAACATTAACAAGTACCAAACCTGCTGGGTTCTGTATATTCTATCCTAAATCGAAAATTCGCGGGATTCGATTGAGCGGGGGGATTTGTTGACTTTGGAATAATACAGCCAATTTCACCCATTAAGACTACCTCAGAAGGGTTGACTAAAAATGCTATAAAAAAATAAATACTTTTGTGAACTCAATGCTTAGGAAAATCAAGTTTGTTACTGATGCGAAAGGGAGATTATGAGAATTTTTAGTTTTATGTTTGATCTAAATCTAGAAGAAACCTTTTTAGAGTCACTAGGTATGTTATGTAGATGTGCGGAACGAAGGTCATTTTGCGCGCACGTGCGTGCAGGTGCGCGCACGTGTAACACGTGAAATGGCCAATATAATAGATTTAGCCGTAACTTTTTAAATATTGGATGAAATGCTTTGAAACTCATAATATAAGGATATAATAGTAGTATAGACATGATGACATGGTCAAAATAGCAAGATCTCACGCGCATGCAGGTGCCCTTCGTTGCGATTGGCTGAAACTTAAAGTCTAAATATCTATTTTGTTTTCTAACAAAATCCTTTGAAATTTTGAACATAGTCTTACATTATGAAGATCTACAGCATGATATATAAGAATAATCATGAACGCACACACATGCACGTGTGCTGCAATCTGATTGGCTAAAACTTTAAATGCCTACAACTTTCTTGGTTCTCAATAATACAGGGTGAAATTTCAAATATGAATTGATCTAATGATTGCCTACATTATACTACTATCAAAAGTAAATGCATGGACGTGCATGCACATGAGACCGCACACAATGTATTAAAAGACAGTATACTTGAGTGTTTGATGTTCATGCAGAATTAAGAACTTCTAAATGTCAAGACATGTAACATACTGAAGCCGGCAGATCTTTTAACCCTTGACCTTGAAACTTAGGTCAAGGTCACTGGTAACCTGAATAAAATGTTGTTATTAGCTATTTACCAAAATCATCTTGACCTATGAACTTGAAATCCACCTTAATCTTAAGCTTTGTCCTTGACCCAAGGGTAAAAAGAAACATGAAGTACATGTACATGTATCTAGAAACACCTTTCAGAGTTTATTTCGGTTGACAGGTTAGAAGTTAAAGAGGTGGTGGTTTTTAATTACCTTGACCTTTCATCCAAATGTCGAAATCAATCTTAAGTTCTTGGAATAAGATACAAGATTCAACTCCAACGTTAAATAGGTTAAGAATAAAAATAATCCCCCCACCCCACACATACACACAAACAAATCAAATTAATGGCAACGTAGAGAATCACTGTTAAACTCAAATAACACCTCGGACCCACATAAAATTTCAGGAAAACTGCAGAAAAGAGTTCGAGGAAAGTGTATTAAAATATTTCATTTGAGTTTCCAAAGTATATAGAAATTATTAATTTATACAGAAAAAATTACAAATCCTGTCGTGTTTAAAATTAAAGTGCAGATGACCAAAGTTGGCATATAAGCCTTTTATAGCCTATTTATTCAGATGCCGTTAATAGCATTCAATTCTACTGATTTGAAATAATATTTTAATACCAAGCATCCTTTGTTTAATTTACCTTTGAAATTTATTTGAATTTTTTTAGAATTACGCAATCCCCAGAAATAGCGATTTTCGGTATATTAAAAATCAATATACATGTACGCTCCTTCGTAAAATAATCAGATATTTGCATTCATGAAAAAA
>PRKT01000324.1:266008-277211 GCA_003671525.1 Saccostrea glomerata
GATCAAAAGTAAACGATATCTTAGGTATTTGATAGGTTTATTATTGTTGAAATATTGAAGTATTTTTCAAAGTGTTAATTTGAGATCTTTGATAGCATATTGCTTAATTAAAAACAAACCCCTTTTCAAACTTGCTTTCACCGGGCAACATAACAAGTATCATATTCAACCATCTGCCTTCCTTCACTAAAACGGTCTATCCAATCATTGATTGAATTATTAGGAAGTCATTTGTCTTAATAAACTATGAACAAATTCTTTTACGTTACTTCAAAGGCAGTTTTAAGATATACCATAATTATTTTAGTCGTTTGTTGAATGAGTTCCACTGAGACAACCATTTTTCGTCACAAGTACCTGCATAATGACTTTATTTTCACATTGTGAGCAAATCTTTATTTGGCATATGCTATTTATAGAACTTGAGTGTGCACCAAATTTGTTTCTAATCTAAATTGTGGTTTTGTAGAGATAGTTCGAGAACTTTTTGATCACCCCTCGTACTAGTAGATACTAACACAAGGTTTTTCATATCGATTTTAGGTGTTTAATTTCTTTGTGTTTCATTGGTGATAATTAAACTTTTGATAGATATTATAAGTTATCTGTGGCAAACTTACAAACTCTTAATTTTAAACTTTGATGGTGCTCATTTTTCCTTACCTGGAATCAAAAAGGTTTTTTCAATACGTACACTATTTAACAACTGTTCGATAATAATACTAAATAAATTACTTCAAGCCACACTATAACACAATTCCTCTTTGAAAAGTGTTCATATTATTTGAAATATTTTGCAACTGTAATTCTCTTCTACGTTTAAAGATTGTTATGTCCCTCCATATTAAGAAGAGGTCTGGAAAACAAAATTCTGTGCTAAAAATAGACCACGTGCTGCTATCAATGAACTACTTTCAGGGTTCTTTACACTCTTTTTGAAGACAACGATACCTTGTTTTGAACTTAAAATTATCATTTAAAAGTGCAAAATTTAGACATTTTCTCAACAAATGGTTGTAGAGAGAACATTAATGCACACTTTGCGTATTTTTTTTGGATTTTTTAAGGCTCTGCTGAATTCTGTAGCTGCGCAGTTCTTAGGAGCATATCAAAAGCATTTTTCTGCAAAAGTATAGATTATATATGCACAACATGCATTCAGTTATGCATATTTATTGTATCTTTATCATAAGGGTTTAGAATTTGATCAAAATATAATGTACTTTAGCCATTTGAAGAAATGTTTACATTTTGTTCTCACTGCACTAAATATGGCCGTACATCCCCCTTAAGGTAAAGACCTAGTAAATAAGTTAAGGAGAGATTCTTCTTCTAGGGTATCTTATTAACTCAAAAGTAGTCATGTAAAGTACCAATATGATACAAAAACCATTCAATAAGAGGGAAAAATATTTTGTTACTAGATTTTTACTCAAATCTTTTCTCAGAAATCTTAGCTTTCAAAGACTGTAAGATTGGCAATTGTTTGGAAAATCATATTTTAATATTTTTTATATATTTTTAGAACTAAAGTCAATTTTAATTAATTTCAGTTACTGCGAAAATTTTTCTAAGCCTTTGATTGTTTAAAAAAGCCGTTAAAATTCATTGTTCTGTTTTATTTTTGAGAAGCAAAAAAGGAGATACACATGTTATGGTATGTTTTTTTTTTCAAATGCCACCATTACACCAACATTCTATGTAAATAAAAATTTACTAGATCTTGACCTTAACAGCAGGTAGTTCAAATATATACTGTATATATGGCCAGATTTTTTATTATTATGATTCCTTTATATTACTTATATTTACATTTGTATTATATTCATACTTTATATTTCCCTGATTGTGACTTTTAACGTGTGAAATGCATTATTCTTCAAACCCAACAGCATGTATGTAATCCACTGAAGGTGCGTCGATCCTTTATGACGTCACTGAGAAATTACGCAAACATTTATCCATACGCACATCTTTGACATCTTGACCCTACACCGCTATTTATACAGTTATAGATACGCATTGCTTTCAGTAGTATTATATAAAAGAAAAAAATTGCAAATGTAAATATTGTAATTTACCCAAATGAATTCATTTGTATATTTGTTATATGTAATCATTTTACTTATCTTGGTCTCACTCTGATATATATATATATATATATATATATATATATATATATAGGTAATTTTCATAAAGCTTGGTTAAAATTGTAGTCCATGACCATTGTGCATGTTGATTATGTTACTCTTTGTCTTTGTTTAATACTTATAAAAGTAGTATATTGAACTATACAAGTGAAATATGTAGATTCCACAAAGGTGATGCTATGGAGAAAATACATTTGAAATACATGCATCTCAAAATTATGTTGAAAGTGAGAAGAAATACCTCATCATTAATGATCTATAATGAACCTGGTTGCTTACCCCTTTTAATTCAAAGATATATTCATATATAGTTTTGGTTAAAATCTTTGGAGTAAGAAAACTATGTATTAAAAAGTATTTACCATGATATGCTTGACAAATTGAGACTAATTCTTATACAAAATATAATTGGTTACTTAGTGAAAAATACTTATTATTTTCAGCTTGGAATTGTCAAAATATTACAAACCAAAAAAAAAAAACATTTTTTTTTTAAAGTTTTAAAACAAAGATTAATTATTATCAACAAGAATTTGAGGTTTTTCTCCTTCAAATTCTTTTGTTTATAGATATTTAACAAATTAGCTGTGCATGTAATCCTATTTAATGAAATCAATTCCATTCAAGTATATTTAATTGATTGCATAATACAGATTACACTGTAAGTGCACATTTATTAATCATTGTAAAAAGGACATTTACTCACATTCCTAAGGAGAATAGATTTTGTTTTAGTATTTTGATTTTATATTTGTAGCTAAGTGGAGGTTGAAGATGAGTACCATTTTACTTTAAAATGTCCACTTTTTGATGAGTACAGGATAGTGTACATTAAAAAGTATTTTAGGTTTAGACCTAGCATGTATAAACTACATAAATTACAATTATGATCAACTGAAAATGTGAGTTAAGGTAGCAATATAGGGAAGTTCCTTCAAACATGTAAAAAAGCAGAAGCACTTAGGGATTCACATATGTACACTAAGGATTTTTTAAGAATGTTTAGTTGGAAATATTGTGTACAAGCAATGTTATCTTAAAACAAGTGTATGAAGATATTTCATTTATTTATTTTCCTTTTGCGCTTACATCCTGTATTTTATAAAAAGTTATCTGACTATGTTATCTGAAAAGTCATATGACTACATTTGGGTTAAGGAATAAATAAACAAACTGTTGATAAGTTGTCTGGAGAATTATTTATATCTGTACAGTCTTTAACAGCACATTGTGTAAGTATATTTACTGTATATGTCAGAAAGATATTTACATCATTAATCAACCATTAAGTCAATAGTCAAAGAGTCATGATAATGACACCTAAGAAAAGAAGGTCCTCACAATGTGAGCCCTCATGGCATAACCATCACCCCCAGCAGGGCAAGGGTCAACGTCATCCACCTGCTGTGCAACATTCTGCTGGGCATCCAGCACCTCACCCCTCTCTATCCCATAGTTGTGTAGGGTAACTGCAGCCTTGATATACATAGCTGCCACATCTGGTTTTGTGCGAAGCAGACACAAACATTGGAACCTCTTTTTCAGAAAGCCAAATGTCTGCTCTATGAGCACTCTGGTCCTACATAACGAATTGTTGTATCTCTTTTCACATTCATTTGCAGGACTTGCAAAAGGCGTCATCAGAAAAGGGCGGCACTGGTAACCCGAATCACCAAGTAGAAAGCCATCATGGTCACCTGACAAAAACAAATCATTTCGAATATGTTTCTTGCATGTATGCACCACTGCAGACAGTTAACTACCATGAATGTAGGTAAATGGCAGACAGTTAACTACCATGAATGTAGGTAAATTATAAAAGTCATGTTTCCTGAATACCTTGCTCAAACTGCTGACATAATGCAGACATTTTAAATATCCTGTTGTCGTGAGTAGCCCCTGGCCAGTTACAGCTAATGCTTGTGATTTTAAAAGAGGGATCACAGACCATCTATAAGAAAATGAGGGAGTGGGGAGTGTAAAAATGATACTTCCTAAGAAGTTTCTTGTTTGTTTATTTGATCAAAGTTTATGATATCAGTAAACATAAGAAATATTTAGTGGTGATGTCAAAAGAATTTAAGAAGTCTCTAAACTGATGCAAAGGTACCTGGACATTTAGAGAATGGTACTGCTTCCTGTTGACAAAATCTGCCTCCTGGGGCCCAGATGGTTTGGTTATTCTTATGTACGTTCCATCTATGCATCCCAAAACTCTTGGAAATCCTGTCAATTGGGGAATTAAGAAAATTTGGCTTGTTTTCATTGCAATACGTGTATACTTAGTAAAATGAGAAGTGGTCTTTTTAGGGGTATTATTGTACTGTATACAGTTTAATACAATGACAATTTTATTGGAAGCTTATCTTAATGTTGATCCATTCATTTCCCACACTCCACCCACCTAACATACAAACAATCTCCTGTGATTTCTATACTTTTTTCAGATTTAAAGTAGCATTAGAACAAGACTTAGAGGAAGGATATGGAGATAATGAACAGTATTCAATATCAAGCAATACAAAATAGGAGCAGAGCAAACATGGACCTCCGAAACGTCACAGATGGGATCAGGTGCCATGGAGGAGTGAGCATCCCCTTCCGACCGGTCACTGCCCTGTGTGCTCCTTGTCATGATCAGGAAATAACGTAAAAAAATCCATCATCAATTCAGTGTGTAACTAATGGACTAATTTTTAGTATGAAGAATGTCAGTCAGTGTTTGTCTCAATGATAAATTGTATTTGCTGACAAGGTCTTTGTATCGACCATAGAATTTATGAAATGATGACTTTAAATGAGACTGTTGATAATCTTGTTTCATCAACTTGCTTGTTAATAATTTATCTTGTTTGAGAAATTGTTCATACGTAGAGAATGCACATGCATATAGAATCAACACAGATATATATATACTTCGTATGCAGGTGATGAAGGTATATTGCTGCATAAGTAAGGGAAGTTGAAGATAGGGAAAAGTTAAGGTCATCACGTTTATCATATAGGTTGGTTGTTAGATTACCATTGATGTCTTTTTCAAATACAATATCCCAGTATGAAACAGATGAATCAGTGTCTGTGGTATGTTTTATCTCATTATACCATTGTTAATTGACAATATGTCATTGATCTTTCTAAATATCGAGTAGATGGCCACAGTAAGTGTTTTCTTCTTTTCACCATCTTCACGCACTAGATTTTGCATAAATTCTGCTTCATATGAATATAAAAATAGGTCTGCTAATAACAGAGTGCAGTTGGTACCCATGGGAATTCCAATAGATTGTTGGAATACCTAGTCTAACTTGGAGTTATTTCCCTTTAGATGTACCAAACTCTCGCACATTCAGATAATAACAATAAACATCCAACTTGACTTGAATCAAGCTTTTCTTATTGCAATTTGGCTAAGTCTTCAAAAAATGTAAGCAATGATTAAGGTTTGCAAATTTCTATTAACTGTTAATATTCTTAATCATTGAATCATTTATTAGAGCAGGGATTGTTTTGTTTTCAGAATGTAATGAATTAGTCATATGACAAATATTAAATTGATATAACACTAATTAAACAATAAAGCAGCAATACTATACATATAATTTTTTTTTCAGATGGGGCATACCTAGTCCTCACAGGTAAATGCTTTGATTTTATGAAAGAGTAAAGAGGTGTATAATCAAAAGTTGTCTCCCTTTAGTTGTGTCATATATAATAATCTATTGTTCTTCTATATAGTCAATGTATATTATTCTTTAGAAACCTGAAATGTGGGAAAATTCCACCATGACTTGTCGTGCCCGGTCTCCTCTAGGAAATGAAATAAACTGTGGTGCCAGTTCCGCAATGAGTGAAGATACACGCCTAATGCACCTCCCAGCTGTTGACCTCGATATTTTGATATCATCACCAACTAGGATATGAGTGGCACCCGTTCCGAGAAATCTTAGGGTCACTAGCACCTGGAGAAGGGGTGGCACAGGAAGGTTCCTCTGCGTTGGTGAAGATAGGTCAGGCAGGCGTCGCAGGAGATCCATTATAGTGTCTGGGTGAAAACGATATCTTGCGAAAACTTCATCTGCAGTCAATTCCTCCAGAGGATTTGATCTGTCGCGAAAATTACGCGGAATACGTTGTCTTTGAAATATTTGCCTGTGTGCAGCCATTCTTGAAAGAAGCAGACGACACTTGGAGCCAAAATTGAAATCTCGAGTAAGCTATTATGCTTACTCGAGATTTAAGCAACACATACTCCGTTTGGAGTATGTATTATGTACTCGAAAGTTTTATAACCTATATTTCGAGTACGTGCTCCGGCTCCAAATTTCGAGACAGCTTTCGAGCTAGATTTGGAGCTGGAGCTGGAGCCAAGTTTTATAACCCTGAAATATTTCGAGCCATACTCGAAACCTCTAAATTGGAGTCCGAGTTGGAGCTGGAGCCCGAGTCAAGGTTTATAACCTCCTAGCCTGAGATACCAAAAGAACACATACAATGTGATGGGAAAATTAACAATGTTTCATTCCATTTAACTAGTGAATCTATACCGGCATGGAAAAAAGCAGTACTTGATTTCTTCGATGAGAAAAAAACAACGGCGACGACCAGTGATATTTGTTGTGTTATAAAAGTAGTTTTTGACTATGAAGGCTCGGTCAATAACTCCGTGAAAATAAATTTCTACCAATCAGGCTCCGTAGTTATTCAAGGCGCCAAATGTGTTCAATTTAAGGACAAGTACTTTGCCTCCCTCAATGAGAAGGCACAGAACATGCATGAAATTCAAGAATCACTAATTGCTGATGATGCACAAATTCATGAATGTGATGACAATAGTAGTCAAGGGAGCGACATGAATGACACACTTTTAGAACTGACTGATACCGAAGAAACAAAAGAAAAATGGGTCACACACACCAATATCATAGACAGACCAAACCTTCTAATGCAAAAAGTGGATGCTAGTTGTAACACAGAGCAGAGTGATCTAGCTGAATTCCAGTGTGTTACACCCAGAGAACAAGCAGAAACCCAAGTGATGACATTTATGTCTAGAATTGAAAGCCATTTCACAGGTGCGATTGAAAGGATATTTAATCAACACTCAGCAATATTAACAACAAAGCTAGAAACAATGCAAAAACTACACAATCAAAGCATGCAAGCCAATGAAGTGAATTTCACACAACTACTGAACAAATTTGATGAACTTATGAATAAGACATCAAAACTTGAAAAAGAAAACACAGAACTCAAAACAAAAATGAACAGTTTCAATCACATGTCAACGCTTGAAAAAGAGGTATTAAAATCTAACCTAGAAGCAAAATGTTCATCTCTGCAACAACAGAATGACACATTCTCAGAGAAAATGAAGAGGTACACAGACCTACAAAAGACCATAAATATGGCAGATAGATCTGCCCAGATAGATACATTAGAGACAAAAATTGCATCAATGAAGACACAACTTGATCAAAAAGATGAAGAAATTGTGAGCTTAAAGTAACATAATTGCCGTCACGGTCTGAAAGTATTCAAAATATGCCTTTTACACAATTTAAAATCATATGCCAGCAAAATTCTAAAAATTGTCACAGTGACCTACTTTTTCTTAAATATGTTTAAAGGTCCCAAGATGCAGCAACTTACAAGATTTGATGATTCTAACCCTTTCAGTGCCTGAAATAATGGGATTTAATGTTTTAAAAAGGTTAAGTCATAAAGTTCAAAAAGTAGGTCACGGTGACCTACTTTTAAGTTGACGTTGTTCAAGGACCCAAGATGCATCAACTGACTAAGTTTCATGATCATAGGCCTTAAAGCGTCCAAAATATGCCTTCAAATCAATTTGAAAACAAATGCCCGCAAAATTTAAAAAGTAGGTCACCGTGACCTACTTTTGAGTTAACATGATGTGAAATCCTAAAATGCATCAACTTACAAGATTTGATGATACTAGCCCTTATAGTAAGCAAAATATAAACATTTTTATTTATTGTAAATTTAGGTCAACTTCAAAGTGACCTTGAGGCCACGCCCTTTGCCCCAGGGTCATGCCTTGAACAATTTTTAATCTTCAACATATCCTGATCCTTGTATGTAAGTTTGGTGAAAATCTGCCTGGCGGTTCTGGAGAAGAAGATTTTTTAGCAACTAGTACTTTTGGTTTTGTTTTGTTTTCCTGATTATCTCCCCTTGTTTTATGGTCCCAACCCTTATTATACCCCACGCAACTAGTTGCGGGAGGTATAATGTTTTTGACTGGTCCGTCAGTCAGTCAGTCAGTCAGTCAGTCCGTCAGTCAGTCCTCTTTTTTTGTCAGCGCAACTCCTCATAAACCGCTGCACAGAATTTCGTCAAACTTTGCAGGTATTTAGGACACAATGTGTAGATGTGCATATTACCAGGAAATTCCGATTCCATTATTTTTTCCGGGAATTTCCGCACTTTTTAACTTAGGCATTTGGCCATACCTTGAATATAGAGATGAACAGTTTGTCAGCGCAACTCCTCATAAACCGCTGCACAGAATTTCGTCAAACTTTGCAGGTATTTAGGACACAATGTGTAGATGTGCATATTACCAGGAAATTCCGATTCCATTATTTTTTCCGGGAATTTCCGCACTTTTTAACTTAGGCATTTGGCCATACCTTGAATATAGAGATGAACAGTTTGTCAGCGCAACTCCTCATAAACCGCTGCACAGAATTTCGTCAAACTTTGCAGGTATTTAGGACACAATGTGTAGATGTGCATATTACCAGGAAATTCCGATTCCATTATTTTTTCCGGGAATTTCCGCACTTTTTAACTTAGGCATTTGGCCATACCTTGAATATAGAGATGAACAGTTTGTCAGCGCAACTCCTCATAAACCGCTGCACAGAATTTCGTCAAACTTTGCAGGTATTTAGGACACAATGTGTAGATGTGCATATTACCAGGAAATTCCGATTCCATTATTTTTTCCGGGAATTTCCGCACTTTTTAACTTAGGCATTTGGCCATACCTTGAATATAGAGATGAACAGTTTGTCAGCGCAACTTCTCATAAACCACTGCACAGAATTTCATCAAACTTTGTAGATTTTTAGGACACTATATGTAGATGTGCATATTACCAGGAAATTCTGATTCCTTTATTTTTTCGGGAATTTTCCACACTTTCCAACGTAGACTTTTTGGCCATATTTAGAATATAGAGATGAACAGTTTGTTAGCACCACTCCTCTTAAACTGTTGTACATAGTTTCTTTTATCCCAAAGAGTTTTGCCTATTATTCAAAAAAAATTTCTCCCCCCCCCCCACCACTTCAAATTAATGTTTGGATTTGTATAATGCCAAGAAATTTTGATTCCATTATTTATCTAGAAACTTCATTCCACATTTAAATGTCCTCATATGTAAGACATTTTGAAGTGAAGATTTTTTTTGCAATTATTGCCCTTTTTGATCTATACTATGTATTTAAAGTGCACTGTGCCTTTCATTATGTGTTTCACCTTCAAGTTTTGGGGGAGCGTGGGGTATGTGAGCTAGCTCACTTTTTCTTTCATTTTAGTATAAATGGTAGCCCTTGGGCCAAGGATACCCTGTGGCAAATTTGGTACTGATTGGCCAAAGGGTTCTTTAGTTATAGCCCATATTCTAAAAAGTTAACGCACACCGCACAAATGGCCATAGCATTAGCTCTTTGAGCCTTTGGCTCAGAAGAGCTAAAAATATGGAACAATATCATCGTCATCATATTCTATGTCCTCTTCCTCAAGAAAGTAATCGACCGCAAACACTAATCCGACGTTATCAGCCATATTTGTTTACATTGGAGCTCGACTCGAGGCATTCGATTACATACTCTATTGCGCATGCTCAACAATGACACTAGTGTCTGAAGAGTTCTTATAATCGAATGCACCCCTTAACATACCTGCGGATAAAGATAGCTGACATGGAAAAACGAAGCCACGTGGAGGTATCCACACAAGAGCAAATTCTCATCTTGAGAATCTTCGCCAAAAAATCGTAGTTATTGGCCGCAAATAATTATACAAAGAGGTTAAAGCTGCTGAGCTGGAAAATCACCAGATAAGGTTCAGCTCTTGTATACAGAAAAGTCATACGAGAAAATTTAAAAAAAGAAGATTGGCGGACCAAGTCCAGAAACTCACGCACAGAAATGAGGGTTAAATTGAAAACGAAAGATTAAGAACTCTGGTAATGTCTAGTAAACACATCAAAATACAGCATGATAAAACACCCAATCGAGAAAATAAAAAGAAAGATAGGTACATCTTTTTTTGTAAATTTATCATACTATACGTACATCTTTACTTTGTCGTCGGAACCATACGAGGTGGAGGTGAATATCCGGCCCTCCACCCCCCATCTTGACGTACGTAAACAAGAGTTCTTTTAAATCATCTAATGCATAATGAACCATTACAGTGAAATCTCAAAGTTCTTGTCAACTTTTTAAAAATCCGTTTAATGTTTTGTTGGGTGATACTGTCAGCGCAGTGGTGTGGACAGATCTAATCCTGAGACGCTGTATACTCGTCTCTTGATGTTGCCTCATAATTTACCGTTTGGGTAATTTCTTTGTTCTTCTGGAATCTGTTTATCCTGACTTCTGGAATCTGTTTATCCTGAGGTCAATCTCTGTCGAGTCGGTGTACTTTTCATGACTTTATGCATCATCAACATAGGAAAGCGATAGTTTAATAAAGCAAGTCTTTAGTAACTATTGTACCGTCTACAGAATAGATGCCAGATGAATTGAAAGCATTTTGAACTGTCAAAAATTCATAAAATTGTAATAAAGCCTCCATCACTTTTTCTAAGAAATTTTCCTTTCCAATACACATACATTCTGAGGCGAATGACTAAAAAGAGTTGCAAGACTTCTCTCTTTATATGTATCAGTGAAAAACGGCATTTTTAAAAAGAGCTTGTAGAGACAAAAGAGTTGCATTTTTGATAACATATAGTGCATATTAGAATAGAAAAATAAGTAAAAGGTGAATCGAACCCAGATTTAAAAAGAAAAAAA
>PRKT01000324.1:277323-290973 GCA_003671525.1 Saccostrea glomerata
GGGGGGGGGGGGGGGGTCCATACCCCAAGTGCCTATGTTCAAGAGACCAAGCTTAATCAATATTGTATACAATAATGTCCAAGAACTATCAATTGAAGTTCCTGGCTCCAGGATTTTATTATAAAATAAAGATTTTGATCGACTTAGGCTTAAAAAGTTTCAAGACCAGATCCCGGGTCAGTATTTTTCAAGTGCGTAATGTTTTTCAGTTAAATGACCTAACTGATTTTTATTCAACTAACAGAATAAAATAAAGGTTGTATATGACGAAATCAATTGGAAGATCTCTGGCCACTTAATGGGCGTGTATAACCCTAACCCTGGCGATAAAAATCTTGGCAGAGCGTTACACATGCTGACCATTCCCCTGCTGTTCTTTAAAGCTTTCATTCCTTCTCAAACCATTTGGTGTACAATGATTCTCTCCTTAACACTGTTACTTAATCGATTGATGAAATTCTTAACTGAAGCATCTGGGAAAAAAAACAAGAAGATGCAAACTAATTTTCAATGTAATATCGTCCAAAATATGATTGTTGGATAAGAGTGAAGTATAACAATTCAGCAACATAAATTCTATTAACACAATAAGAAATAAAAGCTAACTTGAATAAGACATTTTCTATGTTTAAACAGCATTTTTCTCAGGCATTGTTTTATCAGTTTTTATCACAACTAAAACAAAATATTTGACCACGTGTCTGATGTTTAGGTACATGTACTAGGAATTCAATGTCAAGGTATAATTTTACTGAAAATAAACAATCAATTATTTAACCATAACATGTATTGTTATACCTTTGATAAATTGTTCCTATACAAATCTGTACAGAAAAAAGTCCAACATTTTTAATGTTTTGCTGAGCGGGCATAAAAAAATCGATGTTGGACCGCTGAGTGAGATGTTGGACCGCTCGGAGAGATGTTGGACCGCTTACGTCACAGAATGGGCGGAGCTTAATCTCATTTTCATTCTTTGGCTTTAAACAGTGACAGATCAAATGTTACATTACGGAATATAGTACAAAATACATGTATGTTAAAAAATATAAAATAAAATGAAAGGTATAACAAAACATTTATTGACAGAGTTCTCGGGCAAAATGCGTTTTGTCGGACCCTCGAACCAAACTGTCTGCCTTCGGCCTAAGGCAGACAGTTTGGTTATTGGGCCCAACAAAACGCATGTTGCCCTCGAACTCAGTCAATAAATGTATAATATTACTTAATCTTTGATACATAACACAAAACAGTGAGGCATTTTTGTGAAAACTGAAGCGGACATGTTCAAATATGAAAACACGGATTATACTTAAGACAAGAACATTAAGTTAAGTAAATAAATGCTCATTTCCTCCTGGGACGAACTACATGGGGCTTTGCAGATTATGCATGTATCGAAATTTCCACCTTCGAACTATCTAAACAATATCATGGAACGAATGCATGAATTAGCCCTTGTTAAATCTAGTACTATCGGACGCCGTGACGTCAGACAAATTGAAATTTGCGGGAAACAAGCATTTTTGATCAAGCTTATGTCAACGGCACTCAGTGTCAAGTCCGTCGAAAGTCGAAAACACTGAATTACTGACATATGCCCTGTTCTTTTTCGTTACAGACAGTACCCTCTACTATTATACAAATGACAATATCATATCGAAAAATCTTACGAAACATTAAACAATGTTTAAAGAAACTATTTACAGGAACAAGTCTTTCTCTAATTAAATGGTTCTCAAATAAGTAAATGAAGGCAAACCCTAATAAGAAATTAGTATTAAGTGGCCAGGTCACTAGGAACTTCGTGGAAACATATCAAATAAGTTCAGAAAACATTTTCCTAATGCATAATTGACTGCACAGAAATATTTATTGATAGATCAACACGATGACTAACAAGGGTCCAGACTGGGTCAAACAACACGAAATATACAGGTGTCTCATTATATCGCGGTACTTAATTCTTTTGTAAAAAACGTGTCATTTCTAATTCTTATTTTAACTTATATCAAATAATAATTATGATTCTAACTTTGGCCTAACTTTTCAGTGCCCAATTATTTTCCAAGCTAGCATCGTTTAATTAATGGTCTACTTTTAAAACAGGAATTCTTATTTACTTTCTAAATTGGAGAGTCTCATTGTATCGCGGTATGGGAATACATGGAAACCACAGGCCTTTAGATCGCTTAGAAAAAAAATTTGAGGTGTGGAAAATAAATATTTTTTTTTGTACACACACATTTTTTTAAACGATACAAAGTTCTGAGAGAATTGAAACATGTAAATGACACAGACCTCAATTTTCATTTTTGAATTTACGATGTAATTGTACATGAAAAGTGACCAATTATATAAACTAATAACTTAAAAAGATGAACTTTATTATAATTTTTACGAAGTTATAATTCAAATGGTTCAAATATAGATAGTTTTCATATGACCTAACCGGTCTCGGTAGCCTAGTGGTAGAGCGTTCGCTTCGTGATCAGGAGGCCCGGGTTCGATTCTCGATCGCGGCGCCGCGTCATACCTAAGACGTAAACAAAGGTAGTGACTGTTCCTTCGCCTAGCGCTCGGCACAAGAAGTGAAAATCACGGGTCTTTCGGATATGACCTTAAAAACGTAGGTCCCGTGTCACGGTAGGCGTTGGCACGATAAAGAACCCTCACTGCTCAATGGCCCTGAGTGCCGAGTATAGGTCTAAATTTGAAGCCCTTCACCGGCATCGGTGACGTCTCCATATGAGTGAAAAATTCTCAAGAGGGACGTTAAACAATATACAATCAATCATATGACCTAATTTTAGCAAAAGTTAGCTCCCGTTGGCCGCCATACTGGAGGTCCAAATGATCATATTCCTTCATTGTTCAATCAATTTTCAATTTTTATATTTGCGATTCTGGATTAGGAATCATTATTTTTCTGAAGTATATAAATTTTTGAAAGCTTCCTTTATTAGGAAAAAATTATTAAATAAAGATTTTCCACCAAATATTTCTGCTATATTTTCTTAAACTTGGTAAGATAAAGAGGAAAACTCACCGTGTCGACCTCCAATATGGCGACCAAAGGGAGGAAACTTTTGCTAAATTTGGGGCCATCGAAAAGGGTACTACTAAACAGAGAACTCTAGAGAACCTTAGAGAACCCCCTATTGATATTTAATTATTTCTTGTCTGCAAATGAAATTTTTATATTCTAGAAACTAATATATCATGCCAAAACAAAATTAAATCAAAATATAGTATATTTTGACAAGTTTTTTGCTTATTTAATCATGTTAAACAGAGTACTCTATTTTCTCTTAACACTTCATCATAGCTTTTATAATAAAACTAGTAAGACATTTAATAATATGTTTAACATCAGAGTAATTTATTAAGAATGATACATTTCAATAAAATTGAATATTAAATAATGTGAAAAGTAATAGAAAATTGTGTGAAAATATTATTTCGATTAAAAATGTTTTTGAAATTCAATCGGGATCGGGATGTCATAAAATATTTTGCCTTCTATTTTGTTACGTTTAAACTGCTCAAAATTTCCATTAAATACCTTTTTAATTGATTTTATGAATAAAATATACTTTATTTAGTAAAAATATATCCAATTATGCATAAATAATATATAAATTCATAATATAAACCTTGGGTTCTCTAGAGTTCTCTAGGGTTCTCTAGAGTTCTCTGTTTAGTAGGAACGCATCGAAAACTATCTATAACTAAAACCGGTCTGGAAATCTGAAAATGTCTTCTTTTTTTTCAAACGGATGTTCCGTACTTCTGAATCACCAAAAAAATAAACCTTCAGACATCATTTATATTGTCTATCAACAAAAAGAATATAACCTATGTACCCACATTTTGCGATATACCGCGATGCAGGGAAACCTGCGATATAATGGGTATCGAGTATACAGCACGTTCAAGGTCATTGTTGCTGTTATACAGACAAATCGGACGAAAGACCTGTACATTATCTCTCACAAAGAAATATTGTAGCTCGAAACGAGATATAATCTAGTTCTTTTTTATATCTGGTAATGATAGATAATTCCTATTTTATTTCTTTTTCAAAGTCTCTTTCCCAGTTAAGGACAGATGATACAAACAAACTTTTATCAAAGAATATGAAAATAACAACTTGGGTCATGTTTAAATGAACAAGAGGCCCACGGGCCTTATAGGTCACCTGAGCATTATGCAACAACTTTCCAGTTATTGAATTTTATTCATGTTTTAAGCCAGATGCTATATGGCATTCACAATTTTGAAAGAGGCACCATTGATCATCATAACAAAACACTTAGCAGTTGCTTAGCTTGGTTACTGAATACCCATACGCAGGGTAGGGGAACAATATTGCATTCCAATTAATCAGTAATATTCAGCAATAGTAAGTAGTGCCCCTAACACTGTGACGTAAACCCCTGACCCTAGGTCCACACATTGCACAAATTTTAAAAAGGTACCCTTAAAATTGCCTATCAAAAAATAAATACATGTTTTATAAATATAAAGGAGCAGATTTCAAACAATTAATTCATTTTCAGTATATAACACACACTAAAACCCTTGACCCTGGAGCCATAAAATTCACAATTTTGGTTCAGGCACTCTTGCTCATCATAACTATGCACTTAGTTAGTTTATTTGATACCTAGGAGCAGAGAAGAAGAATTTTTAAAGAATCCATGCATTTCACTATATAATCAATAGAGCCCCCCCACACACACACACACACTAAAACCCTTGACCCTGGAGCCATAAAAATCACAATTTTGATTCAGGCACTCTTGCTCATCATAACTATGCACTTAGTTAGTTTATTTGATACCTAGGAGTAGAGAAGAAGATTTTCAAAGAAATCATGTATTTTCACTATATAATCAATAGAGCCCCCCTTAACACCAGAACCCTTGACCCTGGGGCTATAGAATTCACAATTTGGGTTAAAGTACTCTTGCTCATCATAATGAAAGAAAAAGTGAGCTAGCTCACATACCCCACGCTCCCCCATAACTTGATGGTGAAACACATAATGAAAGGCACAGTGCACTTTAAATACATAGTATAGATCAAAAAGGGCAATAATTGCAAAAAATCTTCACATCAAAATGTCTTGCATATGAGGACATTTAAATGTGGAATGAAGTTTCCAGATAAATTATGGAATCAAAATTTCTTGACAATATACAAATCCACACATTTATTTGAAGTGTGTGTGTGTGTGGGGGGGATTTTCTTGAATAATAGGCAAAACTCTTTGGGATAAAATAATGGAATATGTCCTAAATATCTGCATAGGTTGACGAAACTATGTACAACAGTTTAAGAGGAGTGGTGCTGACAAACTGTCCATCTCTTTATTCAAAATATAGCCAAAAAGTCTATGTTGGAAAGTGTGGAAATTCCAGGAAAAATAAAGGAATCGGAATTTCCTGGTAATATGCACATCTACATATTGTGTCCTAAATATCTGCAAAGTTTAACTAAATTCTGTGCAGCGGTTTATGAGGAGTTGCGCTGACAAACTGTTCATCTCTATGTAAAAGGTACAGCCAAAAACCTAAGTTTTTAGAGCGGAAAGTCCCGGAAAAAAATAAAGGAATCGGAATTTCCTGGCAATATGCACATCTACATATTGTGTCCTAAATATCTGCAAAGTTTGACGAAATTCTGTGCAGCGGTTTATGAGGAGTTGCGCTGACAAACTGTTCATCTCTATATTCAAGGTATGGCCAAATGCCTAAGTTAAAAAGTGCGGAAATTCCCGGAAAAAATAATGGAATCGGAATTTCCTGGTAATATGCACATCTACACATTGTGTCCTAAATACCTGCAAAGTTTGACGAAATTCTGTGCAGCGGTTTATGAGGAGTTGCGCTGACAAACTGTTCATCTCTATATTCAAGGTATGGCCAAATGCCTAAGTTAAAAAGTGCGGAAATTCCCGGAAAAAATAATGGAATCGGAATTTCCTGGTAATATGCACATCTACACATTGTGTCCTAAATACCTGCAAAGTTTGACGAAATTCTGTGCAGCGGTTTATGAGGAGTTGCGCTGACAAACTGTTCATCTCTATATTCAAGGTATGGCCAAATGCCTAAGTTAAAAAGTGCGGAAATTCCCGGAAAAAATAATGGAATCGGAATTTCCTGGTAATATGCACATCTACACATTGTGTCCTAAATACCTGCAAAGTTTGACGAAATTCTGTGCAGCGGTTTATGAGGAGTTGCGCTGACAAACTGTTCATCTCTATATTCAAGGTATGGCCAAATGCCTAAGTTAAAAAGTGCGGAAATTCCCGGAAAAAATAATGGAATCGGAATTTCCTGGTAATATGCACATCTACACATTGTGTCCTAAATACCTGCAAAGTTTGACGAAATTCTGTGCAGCGGTTTATGAGGAGTTGCGCTGACAAACTGTTCATCTCTATATTCAAGGTATGGCCAAATGCCTAAGTTAAAAAGTGCGGAAATTCCCGGAAAAAATAATGGAATCGGAATTTCCTGGTAATATGCACATCTACACATTGTGTCCTAAATACCTGCAAAGTTTGACGAAATTCTGTGCAGCGGTTTATGAGGAGTTGCGCTGACAAACTGTTCATCTCTATATTCAAGGTATGGCCAAATGCCTAAGTTAAAAAGTGCGGAAATTCCCGGAAAAAATAATGGAATCGGAATTTCCTGGTAATATGCACATCTACACATTGTGTCCTAAATACCTGCAAAGTTTGACGAAATTCTGTGCAGCGGTTTATGAGGAGTTGCGCTGACAAACTGTTCATCTCTATATTCAAGGTATGGCCAAATGCCTAAGTTAAAAAGTGCGGAAATTCCCGGAAAAAATAATGGAATCGGAATTTCCTGGTAATATGCACATCTACACATTGTGTCCTAAATACCTGCAAAGTTTGACGAAATTCTGTGCAGCGGTTTATGAGGAGTTGCGCTGACAAACTGTTCATCTCTATATTCAAGGTATGGCCAAATGCCTAAGTTAAAAAGTGCGGAAATTCCCGGAAAAAATAATGGAATCGGAATTTCCTGGTAATATGCACATCTACACATTGTGTCCTAAATACCTGCAAAGTTTGACGAAATTCTGTGCAGCGGTTTATGAGGAGTTGCGCTGACAAACTGTTCATCTCTATATTCAAGGTATGGCCAAATGCCTAAGTTAAAAAGTGCGGAAATTCCCGGAAAAAATAATGGAATCGGAATTTCCTGGTAATATGCACATCTACACATTGTGTCCTAAATACCTGCAAAGTTTGACGAAATTCTGTGCAGCGGTTTATGAGGAGTTGCGCTGACAAACTGTTCATCTCTATATTCAAGGTATGGCCAAATGCCTAAGTTAAAAAGTGCGGAAATTCCCGGAAAAAATAATGGAATCGGAATTTCCTGGTAATATGCACATCTACACATTGTGTCCTAAATAACCACAAAGTTTGACGAAATTCTGTGCAGCGGTTTATGAGTAGTTGTGCTGACAAACTGTTCATCTCAAAATTCAAGGTATGGCCAAATTCCTAAGTTAAAAGTGCGGAAATTCCCGGAAAAATATAGGAATCAAAATTTCCTGGTAATATGCACATTTACATATTGTGTTCTAAATATCTGTAAAGTTTGACGAAATTCTGTGCAGCGGTTTATGAGTAGTTGTGCTGACAAACTGTTCATCTCTATATTCAAGGTATGGCCAAATTCCTAAGTTAAAAGTGCGGAAATTCCCGGGAAAAATAATGGAATCGGAATTTCCTGGTAATATGCACATCTACACATTGTGTCCTAAATACCTGCAAAGTTTGACGAAATTCTGTGCAGCCGTTAATGAGGTGTTGCGCTGACAAACTGTTCAACTCTATATTCAATATATGGCCAAATGCCTAAGTTAAAATTGCGGAAATTCCCAGAAAAAATAAGGAATCAGGATTTCCTGGTAATATGCACATCTACACATTGTGTCCTTAATACCTGCAAAGTTTGACGAAATTCTGTGCAGCCGTTTATGAGGAGTTGCGCTGACAAACTGTTCATCTCTATATTCAAGGTATGGCCAAATGCCTAAGTTAAAAGTGCGGAAATTCCTGGAAAAATAAAGGAATCAAAATTTCCTGGTAATATGCACATCTACACATTGTGTCCTAAATACCTGCAAAGTTTGACGAAATTCTGTGCAGCGGTTTATGAGGAGTTGCGCTGACAAAAAAAGAGGACTGACTGACGGACTGACTGACTGACTGACTGACTGACGGACGGGTCAAAAACATTATACCTCCCGCAACTAGTTGCGTGGGGTATAATTAAGCCAAAAAATATATACCAATCCAGGCATCCATTTTTTTGTTTGTATCATCTGTCCTTAATATGTGAATTTATAAATCCGTAGGAATTAATTAAGAACGACCTGTCATTTTGCTATTCAATTTATTAAGAGAAGTCGTTTAAGTAATATTCGTTTTTACATTGGCGAAAGGCATGGTGGTGTAGTTAAACCTTCTCACAGCGCCGTTTAGACAGTTCTAATTAATGAAGAAATTAACGAGAACTTTAAGTTAACGGAAAATTTTTCTTAAAAAAAGATTGATATTTTTTTAAATTTTTTTTATAGAGATATTTTATTTTCACAGTAGTTCATGTTCAGTTCACGAATCATGCTAATGGAGTTGCCTCCAATGTATAAGGAGCACCTGAGAAGGTGGGTTCATAAAAGACATAAAGGGAAAAAAAATAAAACTTAAAAGGAATGAAGTGATAAAATTTATTCTACATAGTGCAGTAATAATGAAATTAGCTGCCTTTTTATTTCTAATTCCACAGGACAGTCAACAACGAACTTTATTCGGTAATAACCGATATTTGCCCCCCAAATCAAACTTCGATGGAAATATATTTCATTAAGTTCTTAAAAAATGGAGCATATGCTGAATTCAAAGCAATGAATATTTAAAAAAAGCTCTCTCTGAAAATTCAAAGGAATGAATAATTTCTGCATTGTTTCCAAAATCTTGTCCGGATATTCTCTTTTCAAAACCCCGTGGGGATCCGGGTTAGAATAGGTCCTCAGTACCCCTTGCTTGTCTTTAAAGGCGACTAAATGTGGCGGTCCTTCGAATAAGACTGTATAAATCGAGGCCCCGTGTCACAGCAGGTGTGACACGATAAAGACCCGTCCCTGCTCAAAAGCCCTAAGTGGCGAGCAAAGGCCTAAATTTGCAGCCCTGCACCGGCAATGATGACGTCTCCATATCAGTGAAATATTCTGAAGACGGACGTTAAACAATAAACAATCAATCAATCTCTTTTCAAAATCTGCTACAAACATTTCGTCAACTTCAGAGATTATCCTTTTATTAAAAATTGGGATTTGCACAATCAGCATTTGTGCTTATTGCTCTATTGTTCATATGTGGTTTCATGACTTTCTATTGTTTTTTTTATGTGTTGTTCTATATAATTCTTGAAGATAGATCTTTCGTTGATGGAATGTTGTCTGGTGAGTTGATAGAACGAAGTCTTTGTGTTCTGTTTGCAACACATCCCACTCTTGGATATCAGTGGGCTGCATACATCATTATATAATTACCTATTGTGGAGAATCATTTCCCTGTACAATTCCTTCACTGAAGAGACAACATGACCGAATTTGCGATGGTCTAATGTAATTTGTCAAATCATGGGGAACAAGTTTTTTTTCATTCAACCTTTTCAATTAACTTGTTACTGACCGTAACTTAGTTCGAATATTGCAACAATCACTTTTTCTTTGTTCATCTGTTGTTCCAAGCCTCTCCATAAGCGAGAATCCAAACTCTCTTATAAGAGTATCAGAAAGGCAAAACTCCTTAAAACCTGGGTTCTTCTTTGTTTCTTTCATATTTACAATAAGTTCATACAGTCTACAGTCTGATTCCTCTCAATCGGACATCAATAAAAGTAACAACATAACACGACCATTTCTGACATAGTTGTTGGGCGAATCTACTGCAACTGTTCGTAACTCATAAGTTTTAACATGTAGCCATATATGTTTTTCGTGGTAAAATCCCCAGCAAAATTCACACGGCAGGTAGTTACTGGCTGACGTACCTTCTTTCAGTCTTCTGTACACAATCAGCGTACCTTCTTTTTTCAGGACCTAAATGTTAAAAATTTAGAGGAACTGTTATGAAACAAATTCTTTAAAAAACAAGAGATCCACGGGCCTGATAGATTACCTAACAACTTTCAAAGAATTAAATTCTATGACAACGGGTAACAAGTTTTTAACTGGTAAAATGTTTTATGGGGGGAAATTTACAAGAAGCTACTTAGTTACCTGTTGTTGCCTCTTACATTAATTAGACAATACGAAATCCAGACCCTATGGAACTTCCGTTGCAGCCCTGTCCTACCCCCGGGAGTCATGATTTGAACAAACTTGAATTGAAGCATGATTTTAATCAGCAACGAGTCCTCTACCAAAATTGTGAAATTCATGGCCCTGGGGTCAGGGGTTCTAGTGCTAGGGCGGGGCTAAATAAGTAGGTAGTGAAAATGCAATATTTCTTTGAAAATCTTCTTCTCTGCCCCTAGGTATTAAATAAACCAACTAAGTACATAGTGATGATGAGCAAGAAGGCCTCTACAAAAATTGTGAAATTCATGGCCCTGGGGTCAGGGGTTCTGGTGTAAGGGTGGGGCTCTATTGATTATATTGTGAAAATGCATGACTTCTTTGAAAACCTTCTTCTCTGCTCCTGGGTATTAAATAAACTAACTAAGTACTTAGTTATTATTTGCAAGAGTGCTTCTACCAAAATTGTGAATTTTATGGCCCTAGGGTCAGGGGTTCTTGTTTTAGGGTGGGGCTCTAATGATTATATAGTGAAATGCTTGTATTCTTTGAACATCTTATCCTTTGCTCCTAGTTAATATACTAATGATCAAATTATATATTTAAGGGCATGATTTATTTTATTTTCAGTTGTACAAACCCTCCGCTCAAGGTTTTTAATTTTCAGAAAAAAAACAACAATTTTTTCTTTCCGATGTCAACTTTGAGTCGGGATAGAGATTTCAAATTTACGAACTCGCACTTCCGGTTTTAAGATGAAACGACGGCCCGGCGGGTAAATAAAGATATATCTAAGAAGATTGCTTGGTTAAGTGTAAAATTCTTCGATACGAGTGCCATTCAAAACATTTCACCCGTTCAAAGGACAAATAAAATGCTGACGACTTTGTTGCACAATGACATGCTGGTGAGATAATTAAGTATTGATTTCAAAAGTATCTGTTAATTATTTTCGTCTTCCAGGTTTTAAACTACCCGTGGTAACTATTGCATATTGCCAGCAACATTGTTTAGGTCTCTGTTATAGCTTACAGTCTAAGCATCATTCTTCAGAAAAGGGTTGCTTATGCATCAGATGTAATGAATAAAACTACGGGAGAAGTTAAGTCCTTTAGGTATTTGAGGAAGAAATAAACAATAACCCGAAAAAAATATAATAATAATAAAAAAATTCAACTATTAAAAGGCAAGAATATATACAAATATATACAGGCATGTAGTATCATTTGTATAAGCCAGAAAAATTATTTTACACTTAACTTAATGTTCCCCCTACTCCCCAATACTCCCTGTCTGTTTTATGATAGGAATTATATTTTTAGGCAACAAGTAAATTTTAGAACAATGTCTATACATTTACCTAACACATATTTAAAAAATGAAGTTATATTGAAAGACTTTTAAGGAATTGATTTTTTAAAATATATTTTGACCTACATCACAAAATTTATATAACTGGCCCAAACTTGCATATGATGAAATAGGCAATTAAATGTTCTACTTTCCTATTTGTAAGCATTATGTGTCCAGTGGTAAGGAGCCTATTAGAATAGCATAAAAAAGAATAAACAAATTGTCGTGGAACCGAGTTGGTTAAGACAATAATATCTTAAATATAAATTAGGCTGGCGTCTTACCTTAATCAGGCGACAGCAAGCAACAACAAACAAGGTAAATGGTAACAGTAAAGGGGGTGAGTCCAGGTAACATCAATGGTAAACAAACAGGTATCAATAAGGTATCAGGTAAGGTATAGTGTTCTCACTTCGGAATCAGGACCAGGACTGGAGCTTCAGTATTGGTAATACGGGGTATCACGTGACATACCCTGTATATGGATAGACCAGGGTCAGAGGTCATAACATTAGGGAGAATGTAAACATAGCAATTTCACTACATTCCCCCCCGTTTTATTTAACAGGTTTCCATTATAAATACAGATACATAAAATATGTTAAATATACCATTAACATATTTGTAGATAAGAACAATAAATACAATATTCTGCAGTAATTTGATCGGAAAACAATCCAGACCTATAATTCTGCAGAAAATAACATAACATATGACATTCCACATGAACTTAGTCGGAAGATAATCCAGACCTGTAATTCTGCAGGAATAGTCCTTTATATATAAATATATATCATCTAACACTTAAAGAGACGACGGCTATTCTTAACGGTTTCCTTCAGTAGGTACCGCACGTTAACTTGTAGTTTTGATGCAACCTCGGCGGCAACGTCTCCAATGAACGCGGGGGTGTTTACAGTTCCTCCTCCTGGTTTCATGTATGGGGAATCTGTTTCCACAAGCAAGCGGCTCATTGGGACGGACTGCAAACCGGAACTTGATCAGCACTAAAGTTCGTCACAGCACCTGTGAATCCGAAATAGACGTTAGAATAGTTATCCATCCATTCCTTGACTAATTCAGGGTCACCAGTAAAACAGTGAAGATGTATAGATTGGTCTGGATCACACGATTTCCTAAGTAGTTGGATGCAGCGTGCGTGTACATCCATCCCAATCCTGTCTGCAGCTATTCCACGCAAGTGAAGGACGAGGACTTTATCCTTACGGGTCAACTTGAGCACTTGGCGGAAAACTTCATCTTGATGTCTCCACAGCTTCACAGGGACAGTTCTGTCAAGTCCATCTCACCTAATGCCACCACATATGAATTGTCCTACAATTTCTTCATATGGAGGAATCTATCTGACGTCAACTCATCAACATGCTTGGGATGAACTCCAAGAGCTATTCTCCAAGGACCACGCATATCTGCAAGCTTGGGGTGTGTTGATGGTTCGCTATAAACAGCTACTCCTCCTAAGAGTGTTACATCAAGGTTAGGACGACGATCGCTGGAATAAGAGTAAGATAATAAGTCCTCCACGGATTTCCCTGAAGAAACTTTCCATATGCGGGAACAAGTCCGGTCTAGATGAAAATGACTGTCAAAGGCTTTATATGTGGAAGATGACTCTGAACTACAAATCTCATAGACAATACAAGGGTCACTCTGAGATACTGGTTCTCTGGGAATGTCCACATCAGATCCATAACTGACGTCTATACATGTAAGCTCATCTTCCGTTGACGAGTCAACAACCGGCACTTGAGTCTCCTCGGTATCTGGAGTACTAGTAATGTCCCCTGTAACACGTCCAAGTTTACGAAATTTTTCGCGCTGCATGGGCTGCAAAGGTGACAAAAGTACTACCAGACACCTCCAGTGAAAAAGGGCTGCTGGTGAGTTAAGTGGTGATAATGTAAAACCTTC
>PRKT01000324.1:302180-316908 GCA_003671525.1 Saccostrea glomerata
ACCTTAAAAGTTCATGTTATCAAATGATCCAATGATTTTTGTTAGAGTGTATAAGATACCGATAAATATTCATTTACATTTCCTCAATTTTCATGTTTTCATTTCGTCAAAATGGGCCAAAAATGGCCGAATTCAATGAATCCGTCTCCATGGCAACCAAGTGCACGTGTGGAACTTCCGACACCATATTTACTAGTTTTGTACCAAGACACACCTATGGTGAAAATTTCACCAAAATCTGAGACATGTCGTTTCCAAGATTTTTTGGTGCTTACAGAGAATGCGTGTTAAGTACTTCACAAAGATCCGAAAATAGTTTGTTGTTGAAATTGGTTCCCTGGTCTGTGAATATTTGTATAGGGTAACCAAATCTTGTGAAGAACTCATTCACTGCGGCTCGTGCTGTTACCTCTGTTGTCTGTGATGGCAGGGGAATACACTCGACCCATTTTGTAAATTGGTCTACCATCATAAGGATATATGAGTTATTCCTTGGTGTAACAAGCAACGGCCCCAGGAAATCTAGGTGTACGCGTTCCATTGGTTCTCCTGGTCATGCTGCACCTGGCGTGTCTAGTTGGATACGATACCAGATTTGTTTAAAAAAAATCAGGGAAGATGGTAGTGTAGATGCTGCTGACATGGTCTGATTTTCGTTCTTCCACCAGTGAATTGACTGAGAATCTTTGGAACATCTTGCTATCATTTTGCTATCAACTTGAGCAAATTTGCAGTAGTTCATTTTGATAAAGAAAGTTCATTATTTGTACCTTTTATCGATCCAGAATTTTGAAAATAATTGTAGTCTTTTATGCTTTTGTATATGCAACTTGTCAACTTAATTATTTTTTTCAAAACCAGTAAACCAGTTACAAATACATTTTCTTACCACATTTTTTCACTTTCTTTGCAACGGGTTGCAGCTTCTATTCACTTGTGTCACTGGAACGCTGGGCATCTGAATTGCCTTTGCCTTAATGAAAAAAATCATTTAAGTTATTGGAAATAGATAGGATTGATATCATGATATAGAAATTTGTAGGCAGGTAGAACAGCTAAATTGTGCACTCAGAGAAATTAATTCCAGCATCAATGAAAGAACAAAGAGATAAAACGATGGAGGTATTTTCTCTCTATTTTTTGGAGCAACAGTGTCTTTACACCAGCTAATAATTTGTGTGAACACTTGTCGTTGTTTTGTGTTTAGACTGTGGATGATCTCTCTCAGCTGCACATCATTGAGGGCATTAGGTTTGGTTGTGACAGCCAGTGTAACAGGTGTTCTAGCAACATCAGCTGCATTTGCTTCCCTCCTTTCTTCTTCCTGCATAACCCTTACTTCATCAGCTCTGGATTGCTCTGCCTCAGGATCAAGGCAATCCCAAGCATGTTGAGGAGGTCCATTAGCACCATAGTCTCTTAAAGCATCTTCCACCAGTTCACTGTGATGCTCAAGACGGGCTTTAGATAGAAGTATTTCTCATCTCTTCTTATTTCAAATGTTGCCTCAAATGTTGAAAAATTTACATTGCATCTTGTTATTTGATCATTTAGCTTGAGTTTTGTACCCATAAAATTTTCTCAGTGGTTGAAAGGTGACATTTTGCTTACAAAAATAGAATTGTAGGCAAAAAATGCCAAAATTCAATTATTATTTTTAGTTTATTAAAAAGTAGCAAAACAGTAATATATAATGATCCCAGAATTTAATTTTAAAACCTGCTTGGCAATCCTACATGATATACTTGTCATTTTCATTACTTTTAAACATAATATGATTCTCATCATGTCCAGCACAATACCCCGATAAAGCTATATCGCTTGATAAATCTATAAAGCTTTATCAAGGTATTTAAAATACCTTGATCAAGGTATTTTATGTAATGAAACTTCAAAGATATTCTTTAAAATTAAATTAAAGTCGATTTCTGAGTTATTGTCAGTAAATTCACCCATGCATATAAAGTACTCAAACACAAACAAATCAGTATACCAAGAGGCCCAGGGGCCACAGAGCTCACCTGAGCACATCTGCTAGATAAAAAGCACATCAGATCAGAACTGAAAGTTTACAGGGGGGGGGGGTGAATTTTAACCTCCCAAGGGGCATGATTTGAACAAATCAGAATCTAAACTACCTTAGGATTATTACATTTAAATAGAAAAATTTCGATAAACATGGCTTTGGAGTAACTGAAAAGAAGACTTAAAAATAAATATATCCCTATGTAAAGTTTAAGTCGGCCGTTTTGGCCCCACCCTACCCCCAGGGGTCATGATTTGAACAAACTTGAATCTACACTAACTGAGGATGATTCCACATGAGTTTCATCTTTACTGGCCCAATGGTTCTTGAGAAGATTTTTCCTATATATTCCTATGTTAAACTTTGGTCGGCCATTTTGGCCCCACCCAACCCCCGGGGTTCATGATTTGAACAAACTTGAATCTACACTATCTGAGAATGACTCCACATGAGTTTCATCTTTCTTTGCCAAGTGGTTCTTAATCAGAAGATTTTAAATTTTTTTTCCTATATATTCGTATGTTAAAATGTGGTCGGCAATTTTGGTCCCACCCAAGCCCCAGGGGTGATGATTTGAACAAACTTGAATCTACACTACCTGAGGATGATTCCTTATGAGTTTCATCATTCCTTGTCCAGTTGTTCTTCAGAAGGAGATTTTTTTAAAATGCCAATAATTTTTCTCTAATTCATAATTATCTCCTCTTGGAAAAGGGCGAAGCCCTTCATTTGAACAATCTTGAATCCCCATCACCCAAGGATACTTTGTAGCAAATTTGGTTGAAATTGGCCCAGTGGTTCTTGAGAAGAAGATGAAAATGTGAAAAGTTTACATCGACTTCGACAACACCGACAGACAACGGACAAATTTTTATCAGAAATGCTCACTTGAGCCTTCATTGACTTTGTCTCCGACTTTGAAGACTTTCTCCTCCCCCGTTTCACCAGTTTTTGGATCCTCTAATTCATCAGACCTTAGGGGTGCACTTAATTCATTATCGGAAGAAAACCGAATCACATACCACTCTACAAAAATTAATTGAAGCATGAAATATTAAGTTTTCGAAAACTTAACATATAATAAATTTAAAACAGAAAAATGGTTTAAAAAAAAATATGCAGCATATATTGAACGTGAACAAATAATTGAATAATCATAGCTAGTGTACATGCATATCTCAAAAGCTGACGCGTGGATGTAAGCTAATTTGCTTGTAAATATTAATTCTCATGGGTTTGTAGCAATTAAAACAAAAAATCAAATTCAATTACAAAAATTACAATGTTTACTCCTAAAGGATTTTTTTTCATGTTTTATAGCTCAAATTAATAGTAACAAGTAACAGTATTTTAAAAAGCTTGCCTGACTAAACCAATCAATATCTGCGTGAGGAGTGATAAATATTTGAGAAATACATCTGTGGGTTAAAAAATGTCCTTACTTTACATTTTGAAAAATTCGTGTAAATGAAATTCATTTAATTTACAGAAGAATAATCTTTACACTGCACACTGAAGAATTTTTATTTTGTTTGAGGTGGGCTGGGGTGGGGGTGTCTGCAAGTGGAGTGATTGATTGTATATTGTTTAACGTTCCTCTCGAGAATTTTTCACTCATATGGAAACCCCTGCAAGTGGAATGATCTCCTCTTGGATGAAAAATTAAAAGCTGTATTACACCTGTTCAGTTGTTATTCATGTCGGGGAAGGTGGGGGGGGGGGGGGNNGGGGGGGGGGGGGGGGGGCTGCAAGTGGAGTGATTTGAGATTGGATCTATTACACCTCTTAAATAACATCTGTTGAAATCTGTTATGAAATCATGCATTGTAAACAATTTAAAAGATGGATATTATTAAAAATACACATTTTGTCGGAGTGTATTTATTCCACTAAAGTAAACAGTGGTAAAATGTGTTTATAATTTTTTTCTTAAAAAGGGGGGGGGGTGTCAATATCATTGAAAGAGGATGAAATAAGAAAGTTCAATATTTTTAGGCCTTTTTGCTAAGAAAAATCCAAAATGTTGTACTGGTTTTTTATCTTTTGTGTGCATCTGAAACGGGATACAAATATTCCATTACTTAATTGTTGAACTGCAATGTTTAAAAATGGGCTAGTCCATAAATATACTAAACAAACTGCAGGATCGGGAAAAGCAGAAAAAAAATCATTTCTCTAGTGTTGCATGTCCATATACCGATATATACGATATGTTACTTAAAAGAATGAGATAAAATTTGTAAAAATAATTTCTGAAGTATTAGAAGGCGGTTAAAAGAAAAAAAAACTTCATTTTATTCCAAAGACTACATGTATATAGGTCCCTGCATAGACGTACGTTAGCACACCAATTCACACAATAGAACAATTCAAGGAAAAGACACGAGCTTACTTTGACATTTGGCGCGAAAAGAGCGATTCACTCCTTTTGTAGAATATAAATGGACTGATCCAGTAGTATACAAATGCAGAAAAAAGGTACACGGACATGTTGAAACGGTGAATCACTTAGGATAATTGTTCCAAGCAAAAAGATTAAAGGAAGTAAACACTACCATATTTTGCATCAGTAATATTCTTTTTGCTAAAAAATGTTTCTTGTATAATGCAGGTAAATAATTCCAATGAAAAGCAGCTTGCACAAAATCTAGCTCTCTAGGTATGATCTATTACTTGCAAATATCAATCCTTATACAGCTTGACGCCGTGACGTCAGGCAATAAACATGATTACACGCCCGTGCACAGGGACCTAGCTGTAGCTGTGACCATGCATATTTACCGCCAAAAAAACCCCAGAGAAACAGAGTTTATAGACATTATCACATTTATGAATGCAACCAATATGTATTATTTTTTTTAAAATAAACTTACTGTTATCATCAGCAAATCTCCCTGGCAGTTTCACTCTTCTTTTGGACATATTCGATCAATTCAAAGTTCAATAGATTCAGCTGTTGGACGATGGCTTCGATTCGATCTTCGAATAATGATGAATTCTTTGCGACAATCTGATTGGTCTAAAAAATCTTCAGTATTCGGATTGTATTTTCGACAAAACGAAATAAGTTAAAGCATGTTGTTATGCTTTGTTTTTATCAAATTTGTTTTACAAAAAAGGAAAGCTATATTTATTAAATAATTGATTTAAATTTTGTTTCATTACTCAAACACAAAGAGTATTTAAAGTATTCGGTTTACAACTTTAAAAATTCTTCGCTTACGTTTACTTCAGGTTTCAGGTTTCACTTTACAAACAAAGGAAAATTTTGTGCATGAAAAAAAAGTTATCGCAACACAATAAAGAACGAGAATGGACGATTCATTGCAAGGTACGTATAGAAGTTTCTTATATTTATTTATTTTATTAATTTACTGCTCGAATCCATATATTAGTAGCGCTGCAGCTGGTGAAAGGGTTATCAATGTGCACTCAGCTGTACACGTAGTATGCTAAAGCTGAGTGCAGGTTAGTAGTTGCTATTTATACTGCATTTGGACTTAACAATAGTACTTTTTGTCATCTAATTTTCATACAAATACAATAAAACTGCAGTATTCAAGAAAAAGAAATCCTCTTGCAATGGATTAAGGGGAAGCTATTAAAAAATACTGTATATATTTATTTCAAATGATCCTAAATAGTGTAGACACATGTGTAGACAATATTCATCAAATAAAATATGTACTTACAAATATATAAAGTCACAAATACGTAGTTGTTAGCCACCCTACAAAGCATCAACATGAAAGCATTAATATTATGCTAATATACAATGTTCTAAAATCCATCCCCATCCCAAACTAACATTAAAACCCCTTAACATATAAAAACCTATTTCTTATCGCACCTTACTACTGTTGACTTGACCTTCTTCTTTACTGGAGAGTTGGATCTTGCTTGATCTTGACCTTCTGAATAATGTCTCGGCACGGGTTGTCCTTTCCTGGCGTCTTTCTTCCTCCAGGTTCCTTCGGTACGGTGAAGCACTGCCTCTGGTAATGAGGCGAGGCCGATACCATCCTCGGCCCCGGAACGCAGGCCTCTTGGGTGACCTTGCTCGGATGGGTGTCGCAGGTCTATCCTCCGGCTGAGGTGTAAGCCCTCTCTTTGGGCCGCTACTATAAAAATAGTCCGTCAAGGTCTTCGTTAATTCCCTGACCGCTACGCTTCTCCTCTATGCCCTTAATCTGCCGGTCGCCTTGCCTCTTCACCTTAGCTTGTAGGTCCTTAATTAAGTGCCCTTATCAGATCTGCCTTCTCCGCCCCTAGTTCTGGCTCCTCCTCTCCCAACAGTTGGGGTAAAATGTCCACCACTTCTGGAGAGGGGCTCATCGCTGGCGTAGGGGGAACTAATTCCGCCACCTCCTCCAGAAGTGTGGACAGTGGGACCAATTTGTCCTGAGCCATCTTCTCTTTCTTGGAACCTAAATTCATCCAGTACGCCAGTAAAGCCGCCTGCTCCCATCTGTATGTACACATTTTCTACACCTTGTACACATTTTTTGACTTAATTTTTAAAAAAAATCTTGTGTATAAGTTCACATGAAACATCTTATTATTACTATTACATTTATTTTAATAAATTTTTATGAAAGGAACTGATTATTGTATGACTTTGAAAAAATAAACTTCTTAAAAATTATTTTTTTTTTTTTTACATAAATTTCTTTTGGTCAAAAGTTGTTTTGGCCCCCAAAAGAGTTGTTGCCCCTGATGAGCTATTTTTTTTTATCTGTCATGACCCATATATTAATTTTAGAACATAAAAAAATGGGGTCACCAGGCTCTAATTTTTACTTATTTGTACATCTGATACCTAACACACAGTAAAAATAATTTTATACTGTTCCTGTCTTGGTTCTCTATAATTTCTTAACAGTCTGTCATACAAAATTTTCTTTGTTAGGTGTTCCTGGCAGCTGAATTTGCTGAAACAGTCATTAGAATTACAGGACATTTAACAAGGCTTCGCAGTTCCCCTAATCGACCATACCGACGTCTGAAAGGGTCTTCATCGCTCGCAGACTCTCCCCTAAAAATGAGGGGAATAATTTTAACCCTGTTTGAATTGCTCAAATTTTGATAGATTGTAACAATCATTGCATCATTTTCCCCCTTCAGAAAAAAAACTTACCAATGTAACACTGTGTGGGCTTCATCTACAGCTATTAATCTAATGGTTGAATTGTTTGTCACCCAGTCTCTCCACTTTCCATTTAGCACACTCTCAGGTGAGGTGAAAATTGATTGCATTTCATTTCTTAATATGGAATCGTCGTTTTCACCACCTATATCACGAAGGAATAGTTAAATTAACAATATTATGAATATACTAATACATTACTTGGGAAAAAGTTTGTTGTGATATAATTTTTAATTAATAAAAGTGTCAGAAAAAATCAATGTTTATGTTTCCTGTCATATGAAAGTCAGTATTATCGAGTGCTATGTCTTCTGTATTTAGTAACCAACTCATTAGGCAGATTAGCTGGTTTTCGTAGCTTTTCAATTGAGTTTTTGACACATGTCTATCTAGCACTGGGAAAAAATTCGCTTGACATGTTCTCATAAGCAGCTTTGAAATATTTAAGTTCTTTCTTCATTTCATCTTGCTTTGTCTGAGCATAGTGTCCATCAAAACTTTTCAAGGATCTCAGAATAACAGTATCAAGAAATAATTTTTGTCCGTGCTTTTCTTTTTGGTCATTTGTTGTTACCAATTGTTGCAGGGCTTCAATAAGATCATATAGATAATCTCTGTTAAACATATCTTCCACAGTCCGATCCTCACCACTGAAACTGCGAAATCTGAGATACAGTTTACTGAGTTCCCTCATCTCAGCCATGACAGTTTTACGGACCTCATCTTATTTTCCCTCTTCATGGCGTCTCAGATTGAAATGTCTATACCCAATCGTTTTTATGATGTTGTTGGTCCTACAAAGATCTCCAACCTCGCCAGATCAAAATCTGTTTAAAATTTCGCATAACTCTGCATCTGAACTTATTTGTCTGCAGAGGCTTTCTGTAGAATTTTTGGTTTAATTAAATCTAGTTGGCTATGAATATATTTATTGTGAATTGCTAAAGAGAAAACACCAGACGCTCTTTCAATTTGAGCATAGTACTTATACATACTGTAATTTTAATACTAATCTTATATGTTTCTGTTAAATGTGTTTCAATAAAATTTTCCGATGTCAAACATGCAGCTCATATTGTTTTAACCTTACATTCTCATGTTCATTGTTGAAAGCGGGGCCCTTTGAGATGGTCACCATCTCAATGATATCTAGTTTGATCTGCAAATGGGCTGAAAGCGCTACTTTCTTGGCACTCTGGTAGGTTAAGTTTCCTCCTTGTTCTTTGGTGAGTTCTATGGTCCTCAGATCTCCATCTGCACAGTCCATAAAACTTATAAACATACAAAGCTTTCATAAGTATTATGCCATCTGGTGCCATCATTAATCAGATTTATGGGGAGGTAATACAGCTGACAGATAAATTAAAGAAAACCACAGTTGTTAGTCATTGACCTGGGTGTCATTTAAAAGAAACTTATTAGTGGAGTTTGCATACCAAATAGGAAATCTCTATCTCTCATGGTTCAAAATTAAGATGGAGGTTATAAGTTGAAAAAAGACAGAACAAAACAAAATATATGCTCCGGATCTATCGATCCAGACCAAATAAAGTTAATTGAACTTATGTATACTTCATGTAGTTGATGGATGGTTTTAATACTGAAAGGCCGTCATCTCAGTACTGAGGGACTCTTCCCTTCCTTTGGGGTGGTTGTACGGGTCCCATATTTACCTTGGCTTCTATAGGTCCAACTGCGCCAATATAGCCTTGAAAATGTTGGTTAAAAACGCTGTCATACTTGTTTACAAGTTCTCTGAATTTGGATCTTATTCCTTCAGGCAGCAGCTTGTCTGGGTCAACATTAACCTGGTCAGAATTTTGAACCTGAAAACTATGTTGTGTCAGTTTTACTATGGGTGAAGTTGAAGAGCTCTTTTCTTCATGCACAGATGTAGATCGGACTTTGCAAAAGTGTTCCTTGCGTTTGAGCACACGTGGTGTGCTTGTGAGATTAGGTACACACAATTTTCCAGCCACACTTTGAAGAAGACACGGTTCTGGCCATTCCTCTGCCTGAGTTGCTTTGATGGGGTTCTATCGCTAATGTAGAATCAGTAGGAGCCATGTCAGTTGGTAACTCAATTTCAACAAATTCGCCAGGCCATACTGTTGTTGACTCTGGTGGGGCACATGCAATATGTGCTCGTCGTACTGCATTTCAGCATCTGACAACCTATATTGGTAAGTATAGTCATTCCCGATAATCACCTCACACATGGATAAGAGGACTTAGTATCTTCACTCGTGCGGAGTTCCTCCACGAGCAGGTCTAAAGCCTGCGAAATTTGAGGCTTAATAGACGCAAGGGTTCTAGCCCGCAACTCTGTTCCATATCTTTGTTTTACAAGCTTGGGGAGGCCAGGGTGAATAAGCCTTAATCAGGTAAGAACGACAAAATTTTCTAGTGATGGACTGAGCTCATCATCATCCTTTATGGCTTCACTGTGATGTGTGATCCCCATGTCTTTTCTAAGTAAGTTATCTTCCACAAACTGTGAGTCTTTGAAATAAGTCTTCTGGGCGTTCATTAGGGTCAAAACGAATAGAGTCAAAGTCTATGAAGTGAGCCCCTGTCGTTTGGAAACCATAATGAAGTCGAATAGTTTGCCAAATTTGATCTATAGATGTTGAGTTTTTCACAATGGTGTTACGAGATATTGTAGGGCAATAGTTCGCAATATATTTATTGGAAAAAAATAATGAAATTTAACTTAATTAATTAAAAAATAAAAATTGAAAAAACTTGAGATATTCTACGAAATCTTGTAGAAAAAAAATAAATAGAAAATGAAGACATTATTTTTGTTGCAGTTAACCTGAAGGATATATCAATACATGTATTAATTAATTTTTTATAGGGTTCCCTGGTGTGTTGGGATGTGTTCATTTCATTTGTCATACCGGCGTACGCCGAACTCGCCGCTTGACCTTTCGTAACCCGGCTTGTTACTTCATTTGACCAGGGAAAATTCGCCGGCGTACGCCGAATGCGCCGGTCTGAAGGATATGGAAATAACGAACAGTATTCAATCTCAACGTCCATTAAACAAATATACAAAATAAGAGCAGAGCAAACACGGACCCCCGAAACATCAGAGGTGGGATCAGGTGCCATGGAGGAGTGAGCATCCCCTGCTGACCGGTCACACCCGCCGTGTGCTCGTTGTCATAATCAGGATATAACGGAAAAATTCCGTGGTCAATTCAGTGTATAAATAATGGACTAACAATTGGTATGAAAAACGTCAGTCAGCATTTCATTCAATGATAAATTGTATTTGCTGACAAGGTCATTGTATCGACCATAGAATTTACGAAATGATGACTTTAAACGAGACTGTTGATATTCTTGTTTCATCAACTTGCTTGTCAATAATTTACCTCGTTTAAGAAATTGATACGTAGAGCATGCTCTTGCGTATCGAATCAACTGAGATATAAATACTCCGTATGCAGGTGATGAAGGTATATTGCTGCATAAGTAAGGGAAGTTGACGATAGAAAAGTTAAAGTCATCACGTTTATCATATAGCTTGGTTGTTAGATTACCATTAGTGTCTTTTTCAAGTAAAATATCCAAGTATGAAGCAGAAGTGTCGGACTCTGTGGTATCTTTTATTTCAAGCTCACCAGGATATATCGTGTCGACGTAGGAATGGAAATTATCATTATTAATAATTCTGAAATGACCGGCGAGAAAATCGCCGGTATTAGAAAAATGGCGGGAAGAGAAACAACTGTGAAAATGCAGACAATTTTTACCTAATCGACACGTTCCTTTTTTTGTTTGCATATTTTGATCAAGTCTGTATTCATATATTTAAAATATGTTTTTATTTTTTGAAAAATATTTTTTTTCATGAGGTTCATGTTTTTTTTTTTTTAAATTGAATTTCGATTTATTCTCCTAAGACATTACGTATGTAATAAGTGATAAAACTTAATTAATTGATTATAATTTAGCGTAATTATTCATTTTTAAAAAATGTTTTCGCCGGTTTACTGACAAATGAAACTGGCCCCATGGAACGTTTATCCGGATCCGAACGCTCAATGAAAATGAACCCGATTACGTCAACAGAAAAGGAAACAGTTCCTTTAATGTCACGGTAATTATTATTTTTTATTTTTTTTTTAAATTAATTTTGAATGAAAATTGTTTTATATAAAAAGAGGTGATAAATAAGTATATAATTCAATACGTGATAACATAATAAATTTATATAAAAAGATATGCAACAAATCCACTTATACAAAAATAATTACATCTTTAACGCTAAGAAAACCATTACCTACATTGTATATAGTAATATATACAGGATTTTTGCATATAATTTTAGGCTATATGCCTGACATCACAAAAGTCGTATCAGCCCTGCAGCGCTTATATGGATTTGTGGGGCTGAAATGCGGATCAACATCCCACCCCTGTTCTGGTTTGCAAGAATATGCAAAAATTCCTGCCTTTCAAGCAAATCAAGAATATACTCAGCATCTCATGACAAAGGGAAAACTTGATGAATAACTACAGACGCGCCAAAAAAGTGAATATATTTAATGAATTTATCCATTTATGAATGAAGTAAATGAGAGAGGAAATAATACCAGTTGGTACTCGTGTGGACATTGTGACATTCTCCAAAGTCAAAGAGAATGTGTGTGTTATAAGGAATTCGAGCATTATGCGGAAAGTTACATTTCATCTCTATGTCCGTGTATTTCACAGCATAGTAACTATGACAAAGTGAATTTGACATACTAGTAGTGTGTTTGATAAAGTAGTTCTTGAAACAGCATATATTGCATTTTAACGATAAAAAGTGGACAGGCGTCCCAAATTTTAATTAACAGAATAGAAGTTGTAAATTAATCATGATTTTATAAATATTAATTTCTCTTTGGAGTAAATAATTAAGTAAAACAAAATAAGAAATTTCAACTTAAGAACTTACACCCATTTGGAAGTACTGAAATTCCTGTCGCTTTGGAACATATTTCAGCATCATAGAATGGTTCACCTCGATTTATCCTTTGTGACAAAAATTATTGATATTTTTAAAATTCTTTTGTTTTCGTTTGTCCATTACAATTTTTTCTAGTGCTTTGAAGCCTTTGCGTATCTTTAAAAAGAAAGCGGAGGACAACCGCATTCAGTGGGCATTCTGAATAAGGTGTAAAATGTGTGACCACATTTCAATCAGAAGCTCCCGATCTACTCTACATTCTGCAACACAATACTAAACATGACTTATAACGCTCCGTCCCCATGGCATTAAATCTTCATTTTCTTTGCTGTAACCTACATTTTTTGACGAATGCTATTTGCCATATGCCAGACATCAAATTGATGGAAAACATGCGGCAATTGCATGATCCTTTAAATATTTTCTTATTAGTGCATGCATGTCACTGCAGAAAATTTTGATATTGTTGTGAGATGAGTAGAACAATCTAATCGTCAAGAGGTATTGATATGTATTACCCACAAACCTGGTTACACACAACAAACAAGGGCCGGAAAGTAGGATATAGGTCGTTGTATAATATTCGGCACTCCGGATCCGAGCCAAACGAGGTATTTATACAAATGGTACTTGTACTACACTGTTGATGTTATTATCAATAAGAGAAATGAAAGCGCGTTTGAATCCCTCCCCAGCTCAATACGGGATGTTGAACCAGATTCTGTAATTTGAATGCAAATCGAGTATTGTGTGTGTCATTGTGATGACGTTGCATAAATTGAAATTATTTATTGAGTGTGACGTCATAATATCAATTAAACCGTCGATATACAAAATAAACATTCTGACGTCATAGGGTTCAAATCACTTCAAAAATGGTATGGCGTACAAAAAATTTAACGAGCGGGACATATTTGAAATACATGTATACAAATCATCTTACAAAATTGATTGTAATTGGACCGAATTTTCGAAGAGGATGTAATGGATTGAATTAATGTTTTTGAGAAAGCGCGCAATTGTTCGCAGAATTTGCTTTTCCCTTCGTTAATATTGTGCTTAATTGCTATGAGTGATAATGCTGTGGGTACTATGGCTAACTACCTGACTAAATCTTAGAATAATTATGGATCAGGGTATTAACTCGAGCTTGTTTACATCTTTTTCTGGACTTTCTCAATCATTTAGTGAAACTGGAATTATCACACCTAATGGAGTGAGTATACCAAGTTTTTTGAACGCGACTTTTAACAAATACAGCATAACTGTATCGTTTCAACAAGACAAATATGCCACTATTTTGAACTATCTGGAAAAAGAACTTAATGCAATTAAAGAAGTAGGGAAAAATGGCCAGATTTTCAAGTCTGAGTGTAACACTGTGACAGCCACACTCTATTCTGGCACCAGCGTCCTGCACATTCAAGGATCGTCGGCAAACTCTTGGCTGGACAAATTCCTTACTGATATAAGAAACAAAACCTCTAACAGCATTTGTAGTATGTTGGGACAATCTATTCCACAAATGTCATCAACACCTGTAAAAAATGATTTTCTATTGACAGACAGTACTGATAATGCTCTAAATTGTACACAGTGTGCAGGTACAATTCAAGCCCTACAATCGGCAGTCCGTGAGTTAGCACAAGAAATTCAGGAATTAAAAGAGAAACTCAGATGCAAAACCAACCCCACATTGTTGGACAAAAACACGCAGACACTTTTTAAGCTGGTGAAAAACAAGGAAACAGATGTGCAGGGTTTGATCTCTTTCCCGCAAAATTTAGCATCTAGACACACACAGTGTGATCTTACAACCCCTGATAAGGAAACAAAATGTACATCAGATTCCGGTACAAACACTGAACCTTGTATGAACTCCACACCTTCAAGTACACCTGAAAGATCCTTTAAACAAAAGAAAAGTTCTGGTGAGGCCAAACTTATCATAGGCAGCTCTATCTTACAAAGGGTGAGAACAAGGGGACTACAACAAGTTGTTCATGTGAGGACCAACAGAGGGGCCAAGCTTTCCGGAATCAAGTCTAAGCTACATCAAACCGCAGTTGAAGATTACTCTCACATAATTGTCCACGCCGGAGGAAATGATGCCTCATCTCGTAGAGAAATAGATGCCGTAGAACATGACGCTGTAGAAATAATCAAAAACATCAAGGATCGATCTCCAACTACCAAAGTTTATTTCTCAGAAGTTTTACCCAGACGGGACGTAGATGTTTCGTATGTGAATAACACGCTAAGATATGTTTGTGACGAGTATGGAGGTTTGTTCATTTCTAATAAGAGTGTATTCAAAAAGGTCGACAACGTGCATTACTGGAAAGACGGGATACACCTTTCCGATAAGGGAACGTCAGCGCTACTTAAACAGATGAACAACGAAGTTCCGATTTTACGTGGCAAGGGAGCATTAAGGGACAACGGAAATTCCAGCTTTAGCCAGTCCGTAACGTGTTACTTCTGTGGTGAACATGGACATACCTCACGCCACTGCAGGCACGGCCGCAAACTAGACTGTTGGAACTGCGGAGAACTAGGCCACAAGACCAAATTCTGTGTGTATTAGGTT
>PRKT01000324.1:320596-338072 GCA_003671525.1 Saccostrea glomerata
AGTTAGTCATTCCTCCATGATTTTTCGATCCCTCACTTAATTATTTCATTATTACATGTTTCATATGTGTTTTTCTTTTCCTTTTCATATTCTGATTATGTATATCATATACTTGTCCTATGACCTGAATTTATATGTTGTAAATATTCTTCATTGTCTTCATGTACCTGAAATGGTTTGAGTGAATAAAATGATCTTGAACTTGAACGGGGCCAGGTGCCTTAAACAAAATATCAAATGTATATTTTGATTAAAAATATGTTATTATTTGATTTAATTTCCTATTCAATTGTACTTGTTAGGAAAAAAATTGTATCTGTTAATTACCATGAAATACATGTAGATTCCCCGAGGACAGAACCCTATAGAATAGAAAACATACCTACTACATGTACAGTGTATATGCCCCAAGTAAAAAAAACATCATATGAACTTTTATTATTATTTTTTTTTTAATTTCTATGGAATTCTTGGTATTTTTTTTATAGTTGATAATGTAGGTTGTCCCCCCTCCCCCACACTGAAATTGCTTCCTATGGGCCTGTTACATGTATTTGTTTATTCAAGCTAAATTGTTATATTTTACATTCAAATATCTTAAAATAAGTTTTTCCTCATTCATAGTGCAATAATGCTCCACAACAACTCCCTAGGTGAAGAAAAAATGATCATACATGACTTTTTTCTTTCCATATTGACATACCTGTCACTTTTTACCCAATGATACAAAAGAGTTCCAACAAGGGGGGATAACAATTTAACTCCAGCAAATTGGTAACAAGGGGGTAAAATAAGCAAAAGAAAGTTATATGAAGTTTCCAAATCAGTTATTCCTCTTCTAAAAAATATATTAGATTAAGAATCTTCTCTTATTCTTTAAATATCATAGAAATAATCCAAAAATATGGTAAAAGACTGTTATTTATATGTGAAATTGTAGCAAAATATGGTATTTCAAAGTTAATTTACAGCATGTAGATATTATTTCCCAAGCTCAATATTTTAATACAGAGTAGACCTTAGATCATTCTTCAAGTAACTATTAATTTGATTTAATTTCAACCTTGGTCTTGAGAGAAACGAGCATCTGAAAATGGCTAAAAAATCATACTCATTTATTTAGGATCTATAAATAGATGTGTAAAAAATAAAATATTCATTTGAATTAAGTTTTTCCTCATTAATTGTGTTAATTGGACCATGACTTTGAAAATAAAACAAAATTTGAAAATAAACTGATGACAAAAGGTAACTTTGTGACTTGATCAATTTGTATACATTTTCCATTAAATTTTGTATGATTTTCGACAAATATGCAAATGAGCTGTTACTAAAAATAGATGCAGGGTTTGACATTTTTTGGTGGATATTCTGACTTCTACCTTTATGTAGAAAATTTTAAGCCACTAAAAATTCCCAAGTTGCAACCTTCCATTTGGACGATTTTTTGAATTTTGCATGGTTTTCTCGCAGACTGGCTCTTAACAAACACTTTGCGGAAATATCCTGTAAATTATTAGCAGATATGTCAGTACAAAGGTTTGATTCAGAATTATTAAATCGGTATACAGAAACTAAACTAGGGAAAGAAAATGTTTTCAGTATTAATGAAATAACTGAATTTGAAGTATTGAATATGTTGAATACACTTGATGTAAATAAGTCAGCCGGTATAGACTTTATCGGACCTCGTCTTCTAAAACTTTCGGCAAATGTCATATGCAAATCTATTACACATCTTATAAATGCTAGTATCACTAATGGAGTATTTCCATCCAGTTTAAAACAAGCAAAAGTCACTCCTATTTTCAAAAATGGCGACCACGCAGATCCAGGGAACTACAGACCGATATCCATTCTTCCAACATTATCAAAATTAGTTGAAAAACACATAGCAAATCAAATACGTAACTTTGCCTCTAACTTTGATCTTTTATTTAAATCACAATCTGGATTTCGAGAATTTCATTCATGTCAAACGGCTCTTACAAAACTTACAGATAATTGGCTACAAGCTATGGACCAAGGAAATCTAGTAGGCATAACTTTCATCGATTTTAGCAAGGCATTTGATTTGGTTAATCATGAAATTCTTATAAGTAAACTTCAATCATATCACTTTGATCAAAGGGCTATTAAATGGTTTCATTCTTATTTAACCTCAAGGTCTCAGTGTGTAAAAATAGGAACATATTCCTCTGATTTTTTGCCCGTCACAGCAGGAGTGCCCCAAGGTTCTATCTTAGGTCCCCTATTATTTTTATTGTATATAAATGATCTCCCTTTACATGTAAATAGAACAGATATTGATATGTTTGCCGATGATGCAACCTTGCATACATATCATAAAAATATAGAAGGTATTGAGAATGCCCTTAACTTTGATTTGTGTGAGATTGAAAATTGGTGTTCCAAAAATCAAATGGTGTTAAATACCAATAAGACAAAATGTATGCTTATGGGAACTCAGCAGAGAAAATCAAGAATAGATTCACCTGAACTAAATTTATATGCTTCAAACAAATTAATTGAAAATGTTGAATCTGAAAAACTTCTGGGAGTGCATATTGATGGTTCATTGCGCTATAATCACCATATTGACTCAGTTTGTAAATCTTTGACATATAAATTATATACGTTGCGCAAAATTAAAAAATTCCTCCCCTTACACACAAGAAAACTATTCTATAATGCATACATTCTGCCCTCTTTGAATTATTGCCTAACTATTTGGGGTAATGCGCCAGGTGCTGGCATAGATAGAGTTTTTAAATTGCAAAAAAGGGCAGCCCGTATTATACTAGATGTGGCTTATGATGCCCCTTCACTACCATTATTCGAAAAACTTGGATGGCTGACTATTTACGAGTTGATTGATTTTCATAAATATATATTACTGTACAAAACACTTCATGGTATGGCACCTACTTATTTAAGAGACTCTTTTGAATTTATTTCTTCTAGTAGTTATGCTCTACGATCTGAAACAAACTATGACCTTCATCTACCGAAATATCGAACAAATCAATTTAAAAATTCTTTTCATTATTCCGGTGTTCATTTATGGAACAAACTACCTTTGTACATACGTTTTTCACAGAATTTACACATATTTCGCAAAAATGTAGAAAAATTCATAAAAACATGCCGCAGCTAAAATCTCCTGAAATCTATATGTACTTGTATTTTTACGTCATGTTGTATTATTTATTATTGTACAATGATTTCATTATTGTATTATTGTGAACATGCTTAGAGGGCCCCGAGGAAGACTAGTGCATTGCACTAATCGGGTCACCCTCTTAAAATAAAGTATTATTATTATTAATAGCAATGACGGCGGCACTTTGCAGACCCAAAACTAGAGTTCTCGGGAATGGAGAAGCATTTTCGGCACCTTTAAATTCATTTATGTTCATTGTCGCAGATCCTGGTGCGGGGAAATCTACGTTATATGAAAAAGTTATGGAGACTGTCTTCGATAAATATACAGAAATAACGGGGAAAAAATTCAAATTGAAAATTATACGACGGCTGGGGTTCACAAACAGCAAATAGAAAACAATGGATATGGAATAATTACAAGTGATGAAGGACACATATTTCTTTCATCTGTTAATCCCCAGCAGGGGAAAGGTGATGGCGAGAGAACGTTTCTTTGCAAGTTAAGGAATGGAAAGGGAGATTTCACGAGCTTAGCAAGTGGTACAAGACGGTTCAAGGAAACATCAATGTCACTAATTCTCATGATTCAACCACAGCCATTTCTCTCGGTATTAAGATCAATGATTTTCGGCGATGGGCTATTAGACAGGATCCTTTTATTTTCTACTTGCCCAACGATGAGCAGTAGTGCCACTGTTAGGAATTTTTTTTTTCATTCTGAAAGAAAGTTCGATGCAGTCTTTCATAGAGGTAATGATGAACATCTAAGGATTGAATAATATATAAGCTTTCACCAAATGCACAGGAAATTTTTGACAAAATGTCCGATAATTATGCGGAGTACATTAAAGCTGAACACTACTCGTAAATAGGCATAGTCCGCCATATTTCTCGTTCTTCAACGCTCTCCCTACAACTCGTATATAAGGAGCAGATCGTTAGTCAGTTCAATATATTTTACTATAGAGATCCGACGAGTGCAGACGTACATCTTACAAAGCGTGCTACTCAATATCGGATGAAATTATTAAATTTTACGTATTTTTCCAAAACAGGACAAAAGTATCATGGAAAATACAGGTCAATACATAATTTACAAACGGAAAATGCACATAAAAACAAGAAATAAACGCAAAAAATCTAAGACCACGATAGGAGTACGACATGACGGCCACGAGTTTCGAGTGTGCAATCGGGTGTAACGAAAGCGAACGGTTCATATACCCGTCTGACAGGGCCTATTTAATGAGAAGTGTTCAGCTTTAAGGACAAATACTCGAATGAAGCATGCAACAGCGAAGGGATTATTATTAATTTTCAATTAAATAGCACAATAGTAGCTCGTGGTTTAAAAGAAATCAAATTCTTTCACATTTTCCTTTTTATGTAGCAATTAATTAATTGTAACTTGTTAAAAACACAATAAATTTGTTTTGAATGGATGTAAAAGGATGCCCATAAATAAATTAATTTTTTTTAATTGGTTTGTGAAAAAATTATTTTTTTTTTTTATTTTTATTTTTTGAGATTTAAACTTTATATTTTGAATTTGTATTTAGACTATACCTAATGCATAAATATGAGTTGCGTCAAGCGAAAAGGGACCTTCGTGACAAAATTTTCGAAAATCGTTTTTTCACCGATTCTGAAAAAGCTAGTTTTTCTGAATATTTTGATACCAAATTTTTTATTGTATACCTTCTAAATTCTTATTAAAACTCAAACTGAAAGCAATGCAGATTTAAAAAGATAACGCTATTTAACATTGGATAACGTCGCATAACTTTATTGATTGTTGGAACTTTATTGTTACTAAATAACCCTTTTGTATTCGTTAGAAATTATTTTTCAACAGGTATTTAAGGGTTTTAACCCCCCCCCCAATTTTAGCATCTATATGATCGTATACATTGCAAAATAGCAATAAGTCTGTTAGGAAACAAAAACGACAATTTTTTCTATATGTACATGTAGGCCAATATTGAAATAATAAAGTAAGTTGTAACAACCAAGCTATATGATAAACATGATGACTTTAACTTTTTTATCGTCAACTTCCCTTACTTATGCAGCAATATACCTTCATCACCTACATACGGAGTATTTATATCTCAGTTGATTCGATACGCAAGAGCATGCTCTACGTATGAACAATTTCTTAAACGAGGTAAATTATTGACAAGCAAGTTGATGAAACAAGAATATCAACAGTCTCGTTTAAAGTCATCATTTCGTAAATTCTATGGTCGATGCAATGACCTTGTCAGCAAATCCAATTTATCATTAAATGAAATGCTGACAGACGTTTTTCATACCAATTGTTAGTCCATTATTTATACACTAAATTGACCACGGATTTTTTCCGTTATTTCCTGATTATGACAAAGAGCACACGGCGGGTGTGACCGGTCGGCAGGGGATGCTCACTCCTCCATGGCATCTGATCCCACCTCTTATGTTTTGGAGGTCCGTGTTTGCTCTGCTCTTATTTTGTATATTTGTTTAATGGACGTTGAGATTGAATACTGTTCGTTATTTCCATATCCTTCTTGTACATTTTCAAAGAATATATTCAACGACATCATTTAATCTTTCTACAACATGAGTATAAGCATGCCTTAATCTCTGAAAAATTGGTATTTGAAAGTATCCTTCACAAGGGGATAGACCGTTGATCATGTGTACAAAACCAAACAAGTTCCTGCTCTGAAGTTATCTCGCAAGGCATTCGTAACATTTCGGAAATTTTCCATGTTCGTGAACAGAAATGACCGAGTATTTACGATTGCTTGCAAGGGATTAAAATGAATACTCATGTTCATAAAGTAATGTCTTATGGATAAATCCCGGTCAAAGTACTGTTTTTCCTTTCACCATATCAGCAAACTTAGCTCAACAAAAACAAACCCCTACCGAGTACCTGTGAGTCATTAGATTCTTATAGAAAAATTAAAGAACTACAACTTTGATGAATTGTCAATTAAATTGTTTCACTCATATCTAAATAACAGGACACAATGTGTAAAAATTGGTACACCTTCTTCTGATGTCTTATCTATCACAGCAGGAGTGCCACAAGGATCAATATTAGGCCCCCTTTTGTTTTTGTTGTATATTAATGACCTTCCCTTACATGTAAGTCATGCAAATATCGATATGTTTGCTGATGACGCAACTCTGCATATTTATGAAAATAATATATTTAGTATTGAAACGGCCCTAAATTCTGATTTAGAAAATATTGAAAAATGGTGCTTAGAAAATCAAATGGCTCTTAATATTGACAAAACACAATGTATGCTGATATCTGCTACGAATGGATATGAAATCAGAACACTGTAATGAAATATGATATACAGTTATCGGATAGTTAAAGGATAGACATTCCGGCTGAGACTCCCGATTCATGTGTTGTTTTAGAGTGACCAGTACGTGCGTCTCTTTAGTCAATCTGACCGTACCATCATCCAGAAACTGATACTGACTTAGGAGAATAGCAGAATACCAGGATTATATATATACAACTTAGATGGCTATTAAATGTATTCCTTTCCTAAACTCAAATTCACATATTATTTTTTTATACCTAGTGATAGAAAAAACATTTTTTTTTCTATCACTGGGTGTAAAAAAACCATCCGTTAAAAGGATGACTGCACTTAACTATAATCTGGCTTTTAAATTTTAACAGTAATATCGAGTGAATTGTTCTTTTTTTTTTTTTTTTACAATATCATTGTGACATAGGCTAATTTAGTAATATAAACAATTATTTTTAAACAATTTCATGTTACAAGAAGAATTCATTATTCTCTGATAATATTTATTAAAAAATAACTTTTTCAGTAACCTTTATGCAGCAGTCATAATAGCAATCACACAATTTTCAAATTATAACAATTACCTGAAAAATGTTCTCTGTGCCATAACAAAAATAAAAACTGCTAAAACAAAGACTTTTGACAAAAAAAAAAATACAAGCATCATTGCAACATAAAATTTACCAACATAATCTTTTTACTTAATTTTGTAAGTACTTATATATCATGTTAGACTGAATGAAAAATACTATTTACAACAAAGACAAAAAAAAAGAAGACACAAGCCCATTGACAAAGGACAAAGCATCCCTATAAAGCTCAAAACATCTACCACAGGTTGAAACATCCTTCTTACTAGACTAGAAAAGATGCACAATACAAAATCACACTTCCTAGACATGCTAGAAGATCCAAATCAATAGGTGCAGGACTAAACATCCTTCCAAAATCACCCAAGTCAACTGGCGCAGGACGATACATCCTTCCAAGAAGAACTACGTCAACTGGCACAAGACGAAACATCCTTCCAAGAAGAACTAAGCCAACTGGCACAGGACGAAACATCCTTCCAAGAAGAACTAAGTCAACTGGCACAGGACGAAACATCCTTCCAAGAAGAACTAAGTCAACTGGCGCAGGACGAAACATCCTTCCAAGAAGAACTAAGTCAACTGGCGCAGGACGAAACATCCTTCCAAGAAGAACTAAGTCAACTGGCACAGGACGAAACATCCTTCCAAGAAGAACTAAGTCAACTGGCGCAGGACGAAACATCCTTCCAAGAAGAACTAAGTCAACTGGCACAGGACGAAACATCCTTCCAAGAAGAACTAAGTCAACTGGCACAGGACGAAACATCCTTCCAAGAAGAACTAAGTCAACTGGCGCAGGACGAAACATCCTTCCAAGAAGAACTAAGTCAACTGGCGCAGGACGAAACATCCTTCCAAGAAGAACTAAGTCAACTGGCGCAGGACGAAACATCCTTCCAAGAAGAACTAAGTCAACTGGCGCAGGACGAAACATCCTTCCAAGAAGAACTAAGTCAACTGGCGCAGGACGAAACATCCTTCCAAGAAGAACTAAGTCAACTGGCGCAGGACGAAACATCCTTCCAAGAAGAACTAAGTCAACTGGCGCAGGACGAAACATCCTTCCAAGAAGAACTAAGTCAACTGGCGCAGGACGAAACATACTTCAAAGAAGACCTTATCAACTCTTAAAAGATCTAAACATTTCAAAGGCATATTGTTTAAGATACCAATTACATCTGAATTTATCAACTGCACACAAATCTTGACAATTAAATGGACATTCCAGTCAATGTAGACACTCAATATCATATGTTTATACCTTTGACAATAGGGCACACATATGTAACATTCTTGTAAAGCTTTCCATCTGCACAAATATATTTACAATTGATCCTCTGAACGGGAATGAATGCAGATGGCCCAAATGTGTCATAAATATTTTGTCGCCAGATCTCAACAGGTTTTCCACAGTGAAATCTATACACGTTTGGAAGTGGCATTAGCCACAAGACTTTGGCAAACAAATGTACTCGACTTTCACCTCTAACAATAAGGTTATGCTGAATGAAATACTGTATTACACCTGGATGGATATCTCCTGATTCTACATCACTTAGGATTTTCCCATCAGCAGAATGCCAATAAGCCATAATAAATGAAGAGCGCTTATGTCTGGACTGATAAGATCCATACACCTCACCACCTACAGAAACAGAACCACATTTTCTAAAAGACTTGGGCATGCAATCAATAAAATCCTGAAGGTCTGAATAAATATGACAATATGTTTTCTTTAACATATCAAAATCAACTGAACAAAGAATATGACATGAAGACTTGTGACATTTAAATAAAGAGCTAATTTGCCAGTCTTGTCCACATATATCTGCACCTTTCTTTGACATGTACAAAACCTTTAAGATCTCTGTATCAGACATGGATTTATCTGAAACATCCTGGGTCATGCATGGGAAATGTTTGTTAAATTCGTCAAAATAAAGAGAAGGTAACTCTAATGAATAAACAAATGAATCTCTCAAAAACCGTCGCATTAACTGCATTTCAATTGATCTACTATTATTTGGCATATTTCCCAAATGGCCATTATACCTCTCAAAGCTAAAAAGCCAAAAAGAATAAATAGGGCCATAGTCATGAACACACTGTGACAAATGACAATGCATGTGCATGTTAGGTGTAATTTTTGAAGAACCATACACATTTTCAACACCTTTACAAAAATCTATAATGAATTTGTCAAATTTACTTAATTCTGCTAATGAAATAAATTTGGATGTCAAAAATCTACATGCCAATACAAAATTTCTCCACACATTAAGGTCAGTGTTGGGCAGAATATCTACAAGAGCACATATTGAAAAAAATATTGTCCAGTTTTTCCACTGTTCTGCCGTAAATCCACCAAATGAAGATGCAATTTTCCTAGGAATAGCACCAATGTTGCTAGCTGCATTTACAGAGTCAACCCTTTCTTGAATTTTGATTAATTGGTCTGGATGCAAAACTTTTAAATCCAGCCACAACTTCATCATTTTCTTTGCAGTCCCTTGAAATAAGTTATGCATTGGGTCAACAATTGACATGCGCACTGGATCAAAATATTCAATTTCACTAAGTTTTGAGAATTTTACTCCTAAACAACTTTCAAGTTTTTCTTTTTCCGATTGTGTTTTGGCTGCCTTTAATTTTTTGACAGAAGACATATAATTTTCCTTTGTTCTTTGTGGCCAGTTAGCTACATCAAAACCAGAATAATTTTTCTGACCTATATCTCCTGGAAAAATTTTCAAGCATTTTGAACATCCTAATGATGCCGAGTGTCCCAAAAATCCACATAACTTTCGTGTTGCTGGTATATCACAACCAACACACAAAAGAGCCACTTTAAATGTTTTCTTCACATTGCGACTAACATGTGTAACTAACTTAAAACCTTCTGACCAACCTATTTTTAATTCATTAATTAATGGTGTAATAAAACTATTTACAGTAGGTTCATGCTTAAGATCTGGAATGACACCTATAAGCAATACATTTTTCAATTTAAATCTCTCTCCTCTGGGTAAATTTAATATGACAGCATATAATACACCAATAGAGTATTTCACATGTTCAAATGGTTGAAACCAATCTAAATTAAGCATTAAAGCATAATTATTTTTCTGATTCAAAAAAGACTGCTTTTCTTCAGTCTGAAATTCTTTCCAAATTCTCCCAACATATACATCTGTCATAAAGCCAGGTTGTTGTTTCCTAAACCTCCAAACTTCACACAAATCTTCAAATCCAGGACGACTAACTAAATTTTGCTACGACTGCTGTATGGGTTTATAACAGTATGATTTAAAGGGATATAGCTTTGTTGTTCCATCTAACAGTGTAACACGTTTTAATAACAATTCCCCACAACGTTTTCGCCTTCCAGGCTGAGTATGATTTGGGTATTCAATAAATGAACATTTAGCAGAGACGGTCTGACCCTCTACATCTAACAAACATTCATCATAAGTGTAAATAGAAAAACACTTTCTACAAACTACATACTTTGTAAAATTATCCTTCTTCAAACCCAACTGTTTCCGTAATAAATATATTGATCCTGGAAAAACAGCAGCAAAACTTGAGAATACAACTGATTCCTTACCTAACTCACAGAAAAATGAAGATAAAAATGACAATAAACTATTCATAACAGAATCTGGAAGCATAAAAAAAACTTGCCATGTACAAAAAAATATACATAACCACAACAAAAATGTTCCATATTTTACATTTTGATTGAGAGCAACTGTCTCATTGTTCACCGTTTTGTCACAGACATTATCTAATTGCAAGTCTAAATCTAATTCATCAAGAGATACACTATTCCAAGTTTCATCCTCACTGTCAGAATCAGTGTAAACTGAATTTTGAGGAGCTTTCCTCCTCATATATGAAAAAAACACATCAGACACTCTGTGTGAAGAGACATTGTCATCTGAAGAAAAATTTTCAACAAAATCATTTTCTTCCTCATTAGAAAAATTTTGAACATTTCTATAATCTGATTTTGAGCACTTCCATTCATTGTTCTGAAAATTGTCAGTTCTATGTTGTTGAAAATATCTAACTGAAAAAGATTTTTTACAACCAGGACATTCCTTTCTGGACATTTTTTTCCTTTGTGCATTATGATAAGAAGAAAGCTTATGTTTCCCAGACATAATTGAATTTATACAAGATATTGACACACTTATTAAGAAACATACAAAAGAAAAGAAACAAATGCAAAAAAAGAGAAATAAAGAAAGTGAATTACACTCATGTGTACTTAAAATGCTTCATATTCTACAATATTTACACCCCCTTAAACATTTTCTATAGCTCTTCAAAAGATGTGTACAATAATTTGTAAATTTCAGTAATCTTTCCCTTTTGTCTCGTTCATCTCCTATGATTTTTAATAATTTAACAGATTCTCGGTTATTTGACCCAAATAATTGTTTTGCTGTTCTGTACTTTTGTTGCTTTTGAATAAAATGGTCATCAATTTTTAGAGATTCACTTTGCACTATTATCTCCTTATCTACAAGAGAAAGGTGGTCTGTTGTAGCATCATCGTGGTCTGTCCTTTTATCATCATGGTCTGTCCTTTCATCATCGTGGCTTACTGAAATATTTCATAATAATTATTCAGCAATGTGAGGCCATCCTTAAAATATTACTTGGTTGTTTTCCCCATCTAACTAAAAATAACTTTTCAGTACAGAAAGATATGGTATCCAATCCAATTTATTATGCTCCTTCAAGTGACATGAAATATATACACAAGATATTATATTCAACAGGATATAATATCTTGTGTATATATTTCATAAAGCATGAAAAACAATGCCCCCGATGGTAACACAATTCAGGAGTGGGACTTAGAAGGAATGGAATACATGGAAAACAGATGTTTTAAGGGTTTCAATTATAGGTCAAAGCTAGGTCACAGTTGAGGTCACATAATAAAAAATTTCTGTACTAGTGAAAAGATCTTGTCATAATGAACAATCATGCAAAATAATATTTTCCTTACCCTTCAATACACAATAGATATTGCTAGGTTAATGTTGACAACACATAGACAAACAGACAGACAGGACAAAAACAATATACTCCCGCCCAGGAAAGAACAAAAACAAGTTACAAGTTATCCCCGGGATCTTTGGATACAGGGGGTATAAAAAGATATTTTTTGTTTTTAAGAAACAAACAAATGATGCAGGTAGACTTGTAGAATTTATATTTTTATGAGAAGAATTTTCTTAATACCGTATAAGCCCCGGGCACTTTGAAAGTTGCAAAAAGGGGGCAGCTATTTTTGTATTGTTTTATGATATTTAATGTCATATTTTAACATAAAAAAACTTTTGAAAATAAAAAATAAATACAAGGAACCACTAAAATAATTTCTAACTTTACTTAAAGTGAAGATAATTCACCCAAATGCTAAATTAATATTCATTTTTCACTGAGAAATAGATTAATCTATAGACAAGTTTTATTTTCACTTTCATTTTTTTATTTGATTCTAGAGGATTTTAATCACTGTACAGGGGGCCCTTATTTCCTGACAATTGAAAAATACCCAAGGGGGCGCTAATAGGGGCAGGGGCGGTTAATAGGGATTATACGGTAAATCATATAATCAGCAGACTCAGAGCATACTTTAAAAAAAATATTTACAGTCATTGTGATTGACAATTTCAGTCTCATCAGAATTTCCATTCAACTTCCTTGCCTTTTCCATCCTATTTTTCTGTCTTTTTTGCCTCCTCTTCTTTCTTTTGTCTTCCAGCGAGTGTCGACCCATTTCACCTGTACAATAATCATAAACACACATGAATACACAGAAGAAAAGCAACATTCATTGTTCTTTTATCTGGTTAAATTTCTGTACCCACATTATTTTAAGTCCCCCACTAACCAGTGCATTATACCAAACAAGGATTTAACCTTATATGCTTATAGGCGAGTATATACGGTAGTTCAGAACTGTAAAAACGTGTAAACTCAGCTAAAATTTTCAGTTATTACATAAATTAACTTTCATGTATTTCCTAAATCAGCCAGTAAATGCATATATTTACTGATTTAATTAGGAAAACATGAAATACCAGCTGATCTATGACTTATTTTACTGTTACACATAATTATATTTTTCATACCCCTGCAATTTTGTTTCCCATTTGAAAATATGATGAATAAACCTACTTTTTTTTTAAAACCGCCATGCCATGGAAAAATTATTTTGTGTGTGTGAAATTTGCACATGGGGAATCAGTCATCAAAGTATTTGCTGGTAGCATGAAGTCCCTTTCCAATCGCTTTTCATTTTGGAACTTTTCTGATTTTATCCAGATTGTGACGTTACACAAGTGGGAAGTAGGGTTCAGTATAAAAACACTTATTTACTGGCTATGAAGACAATAGCAAATTTATCTTTGCCCTCAAAAGCAATTATTTCCCTCAGCTGCACCTCTGAAAATAGTTGCTAGCTTGGGGGACAATAAATTGCTTTGTCCACATGGTCTGTGAATAGGTGTATTATAAATAAATATATATATTAATATAGCTTATCACTTATCGTTTTGAAATGATTAAAAAATATATATATAACCTGAGGATTATACTGTACAGTTAGGAATGTGGGCAATATTGCTGGGATGTCTAGAGGTCATGGGGAACATATGGACAGAATTGCGTAATGGCAATTTGGGGGAGTCTGGGTCATGGGGAGGTAGATAATTGGTGTTGGAGTCAGTAATTAGAGTCATGGGGAGATTGCTAGATAAGATGTAGGGAAGAGATTAAATGTGTTGGAGAGCTATATGGTTTATATGCCAGAAAAATATGGGCAATAACAAAATGCTGATACTGTGATTTATGTTGCGTTTATAATAGTGCACTGAAATAAAATATGACTAGATGGTATTACCTTTGATGTTTAAAATGACGAATGATGTTTCAATCTTGTAGCCTGTAGGTTGTAGAATGAAATGTGTGTTCTACAAATACAATACACATGTATATATATATATATATATATATATATATATATATATATATATACAGAGAAAGTAAACGTTCAGGTATAGAACTTTATTTCACATTCCATATTCACATGATATGCTTACTCAGGCTACTGTACAAAAATGTGATCAGCATCACAACAAACAGCTCCACTGAAATGTATACACATCATTACCTGTATCAGAGTGTACGACTGGTTTTTAACACATCCACAATATAGCCTTCGACGATGTTGTCACCTTCAGATGCTGCGTGGGATAAATGGCTTTGAAACAAAGACCGTTCTTCTGGGTGCGTCTGTTTACAACCGCCAAAAGTGATGCTGCTGATTGGATGATGATGCAGTTAATAGTTTCGCATATTTTTTTACGCAGTTATTAATAAAAATACATCCTCTGAATGATACACAGGTAGAAGAAATAAAAAATAATATTGCATATTTACGCTCATATATTTAAAACTGAAATATTTCTGAGTTTACATAGAATCCGAAACCACACTCACACAAAATTCTGGCGCCTTATTTCGATTTTCATTTTGGTCAAAAAAAAGTGCAGAGAAAAAGCAGAAGGTAATTGCGAGCTTCACAATTAGTAAAACATATTTTAATCGGTTTATAACTTCAGTACGGATAGTAGACTATCACTATGTCAGAATCAGATAGTTTCAACGAAATCACTGATGATTCGGGAGATGAATACCACCCCCCAGCATCCGACTCGGGCAGCGAGAATGACACACCCGCGGAACGAGAGATGACAAAGAAATTGTCGAATAAACAGCGCCAGTCAAGTGGGAATAGAGCACGCTCCAATCCCAGATCTAGACCCAGACAGAGTAGAATTGTAAGTATCCATATAAAAGAACAAAAGAACAAGATACTTTTTTTACTATTGAATTTAAAAGTCAAAATAAAAAATGGAGGGGTGCAGGGTGAGCTATGAGAAATTTTACATTGCAATTGAGTAAAACTATTATGCCTCCCCCCCCCCCCCCCCCCCCCCCCCCCGAAAAAAAAACCCACACAATTTTCATCTCAGTTCTCATTTGTTTACAGTTTGGCCAATGGTCATAATAAAGCATAAATTAATATCTTTGATCATAACAATGAATGGAAGTAGCTGATATGGAGAGGGGGGGGGGTAAATATGGTGTAACATGCACGTAAATATTATTATAATAATAGTACAATTTGTTTTGAATTACTTCTTTATCATGTTTATTCAAGAAATAAAATAGCTATTTCTATTATGGAATAATCAATTTTATTCATGCAGCTTCCAACCATGGACCAACTTATGGACACTCCAACAGGCAGACCAAAGACATCTTCAGACACTGAGGTTTGTAATACATTGGTTGTCATGTATATAAACTGTATATTTGTATAATTTTAAAAATATATTCTGATTCTCTTTCTCTACTCTGGATGATCAATACTACTATTTAATCCCTTTATCCCCAGTGGCCTCTAAAGCATGAGTATACATATCAGTTTTACATTTAATTATGTAAATGTATAAAACGATGAATAATCAAGTTGTTCTAATATTCTCTTTTTTATATATTTAAATATGATATTAACAAACGACAATGGACAAAACAGTTCTGAGAATACATAATGATAATATGTAACCACAACTTCAAAAATCGGAATTTTTATACGTAGACTGCATTTGGTTCTCACCTTGTTGATTATAGTTCTGTTCATTATTTCCGGTAGCAAAAAAAGCACATAAACATTCTTAAGTGTATACATTCGGCCCGCTCACCTTGGCTGACTGAATTACCCTACATCAAACATTGTAAACTTATTGATTTTGAAAAGCATTTGTGTTTTCGTATGTATATGAAAATAAGAGGTAAATAACTTAAACATTAACAGGACTTGGATGTGTATTATTAACAGTATTTCTAAAATTTATATACTAAGTATTATAATATATTCAATTCACTGAAACATTTGAAATGATGAACATCATATTCATTGTATTTTGTTAGCATATCATTCAGTTCTTAGAAAAACTGGACAAAAAAATTGATGATCTGGCTCAGGAAGTAAAATCCCTGAAGGAGGAGGTGCGAGGAAAGAAGAAAGATGCTAGTAGGAGTCCTGCCACCCAGAATTCAAATTTGCCTGTTCCACCGAGAATCAGAGTATGTTTGCTCCACACACAAGTACACCTATTTATATATTATAAAAGGACAATTTTACCAAATATTCATTTCCTTTCAGAATTATAGCATTCAAGAAGATATATGATTATTTTATTTTTGCTCATTTATAAAGTTAGTTACACTACACTAATTATGTTTTTTTTAAACACTTGACACTTTTCTAGTATTATTTACTCACTGAATAGGTATTTTTGTTTTTTCTGAATAATCAGACAGCTGTCCATGATGCCTATAGGCATGTCGTAGAAGATGGGACTGGAGAATGGCAGACGAAGAATGAAGAAAGGAAAATGAAGTAAGCAACTGATTTATTGATTTAAAAGAAGTTATTAAATGCATCCAGACTTCTACATGTGTTATATAATAAAGTAAAAATATCGATAGAAATATGGTATTTTTTATTAAATACCCCGGTACTCAAAAGCAAAATCAACACAGGTTTGCTATTTGAGTATTTGATTGATATAAACAATTTTCAAAATATATGGCTTAAATTGTTTTAAACTAAATATGCCAAATACATGTTATTTTATAAATTGAACTTTTCTTCTTGGATATTTTGTAACAGTTACACAATGCAAACATAAACAAAATGGATTAAATGAAAAAAAAAAATCTTAATCTGTTAATATACATGTATGACATTTTGACTGATTACATGTGTATATATATATATATATATATAGAATACATTTATAATGTCATTTTGAAGGATGTCATCAGAAGTAAACAAAAGAACAACAGAGGCTGTGAAGTCCTTTGTTAAAGGACTCTATCCAGAAGTTCAGGATGGAGTGATAATGAGTAAGTTGTATTTATTTACCCTATGAAATGAACCCTTAATATTGAGTACAGTAGATTATTAAATTTTCGCGACACCTTATTTAGTAAAATAGTCATTGACTCTTTATAAGCGAGACGAGACATAATTTTCACAAATTGTTAATATTTCTATATATTATCATAAGGAATACTATTATACGTGAGAATGACATTTTCATGCGCTCACTGTCTCACGTAATTATGCAAAAATAAAGTTCTCGTAATAAAAAGTGATTAACAGTAATCGTTCTTTTGTAACACTTGCAATAACTTGAATTCTTTTATCTTTTTAATTGTTAGTAGACGAGGCGTGACGAGTAGCTATACTGTCAATTAAAACTTAATTAACATCAGTAAAGAGCACACAATTTGGAATCT
>PRKT01000324.1:354422-364781 GCA_003671525.1 Saccostrea glomerata
ATTATTATTTTTCTTCTTCTTCTTCTTCCTGGGTACTTTTTTGTCCGGGAATGATCTCGTAAACTATACATCCGACTAAGGTGAAATGTTTTTAGGGTCAGTAGACATGTTATGTAGATTTGTGGAACGAAGGTCATTTTCCGCGCACGTGCTTGCAAGAGCGTGCACGTGCTACATGTGAAATGACCAATTTAATTGATATAGGCGTAACTTTTTTAATTTTTGATGAAATGCTTTGAAACTTATAATATAAGGATATATTAGAAGCTTAGACAATATGACTTGGTCAAAATAGCAAGATCTCACGCGCATGCACGTGCGCTTTGCTCTGATTGGCTGAAACTAAAGTCTCAATATCTTTCTTATTTTTTGAGGAAATCTTTTGAAATTTTGAAAATAGCCATGCATTAGGATATCTTACAACAAGATATATAGCAATTATCATGAAAACACGTGCATGCACGTGCGCTGCAATCTGATTGGCTTAAACTTTAAATAGCTATAACTCCTTTGATTTTCAACCAAACAGGATGGGATTTGGAACATAGATAGATACACTGGACTACTACAAGAAGGTATGGTCACCATGCACATGCATACACGTGCATGTACCTGCGCTGCATTCTGATTGGCTGAAACTTTAAACAGCTAAAACTCCCTTGGTTTTCAACCAAACGGGGTGGGATTTAGAACATAGATAGATGTAACGGACATCTACAAGAAGATATGGTCACCATGCTCATGTATGCACGTGCGTGCACGTGAAATGAGCAAAATAAATAAAAGAACACTTGAATGAGCGTATCTTTTTATTACTTTTGGATTAAATGCTTTAATATTTAGTATATAAAAATATATAGATTGTGTAGACAAGATGATATGGTCATTACGCACATGCATTCACATACGCACTCAAAATTTGAATGAACTTTGTACACTTCTGGTTAAACGTTAGTAAAGTCTCAAATGCATCGAGTTTGTCTTATTTAATGAAGCTTACAGGGAATATGGCACCAAAAGGGAGTTGGGGAGCGTTTGGGGAACGTCTGTAACGGTCCCCGTTACAATTAGCACTAGTTATTATTATTATTATTTTTCTTCTTCCTGGGAAAATCTTTTCCGCGAATGATCTTGTAAACTACACGTCCGACTTAGGTGAAACCTTTTTAGGGTCAGTAGGCATGATATGTAGATTTGCGGAACGAAGGTCATTTTGCGCGCACGTGCTTGCAAGAGCGCGCACGTGCAACGCGTGAAATGACCAAAATAATAGATACAGCCGTAACTTTTCTATTTTTCGATTATATGCTTTGATACTCATAATATAAGTTTATATTAGTAGTATAGACGTGTTGACATGGTCAAAATAGCAAGATCTCATGCGCATGCACGTGCGCTTCGCTCTGATTGGCTGAAACTAAAGTCTCAATATCTTTCTTGTTTTTCGTCATAATCCTTTCAAATTTTGAACTTAGTCACACAATATGAAGATCTACAGCATGATATATAATAATTTTCATGAAACCACGTACATGCGCCTGTGCTGGCAAGAGCGCGCATGTGCAACATGTGAAATTACCAAGATAATGGATGAAGCCGTAACTTTTCTATTTCTTGATGGAATTTTTTGAAACTCACAATGCATGAATATAGTAGTAATATGGACATGATGACAAGGTCAAAATAGCAAGATCTTACGCGCATGCACGTGCGCTTTGCTCTGATTGGCTGAAACTATAGTCTCAAAATCTTTCTTGTTTGAACTTAGTCAGATATAATGAATATCTACCGCATGATATATAAGAATTATCATGAAAGCACATAAATCCACGTGTGCTGCAATCTGATTGGCTGAAACTTTAAATGCCTATATCTTTCTTGTTTCTCAACAAAACAGGATGAAGTTTAGAATATGAATAGGTATTATGGATTCCTACATGATATTGCTATCAAAATTGAATGCAAGGACGTGCTTGCATGCACATGCGCACACACAATGTGTAAAATGAACAATATGTTTGAAAAATGGTAAAATATATATTTTTATGACTTTTTATTGATTTCTGGAATAGAAAGATATGCTAATGGATTAGACAACATGTCATGATCACTTGCATGTGCGTGCACGTGCGTTTGCGAACAATGCGTTAAATGACAAAAAGTTGATATCATTGTAGCTTTAAAAATTCTTTTATGAAATCCTGCGATACTAAGAATATTGAAAAAAGTTTTAAAGGAAATATGCACAAAAAGGGAGTTGGGGAGCGTTTGGGGAACATCTGTAACGGTCCCCGTTACAATTAGAACTAGTTCAAATTTAAAATCACATCCTTACATAAATTTTGGTTTGATTGATTTTTTTCTGGTGTCTTAATTCGAACTCTGAATGGTACTTTTGTACAGATTTTTGACAAGGACATATACTGATACAGTGTACTCGTATACAGTGTACATGTTTTGCTATTATATATTAATACAACTTTCAAAACTTAAAACTATTCTTAAAACTAATCATGATTGGTGTAGTTTTCTTTTATCCATATCAGGCTCATTAGCAATAAGAGTAAAATTTTGGAGAGAAAAAAATCTTTTGACGTTTTAGATTACATTTTATGCATTGAACATAATAACGTACGCCAAAACGCCATATTTTTACGTCTGTGACATAACATGTTGACTTTCATTTTTTGGTAGGATTTTGTCACCATTCCATTGAAATTAATTTGGAATATACAAATAACTTTTTGAAGAGATGCACATTTTATAAAATCCTCTATTTTTCAATATTTCTATTTTTAATGACTACTCATACGATTTATGTCTTAACATTTATGCAATTATAGTTAGATTTATTACTTTAGGGCAATGTGTGACATTTATTGTTGACTTTGTAAAAACCCTTTAAAACAAATGCTTCTTTATAGAAACAATTCATTTTCATATCAAAGTAAAGTTTTGATTTTGCACATTTAGTAATAAATGTTGTTTTGCAGCAAATTAGAAAAAATTCATTCTTAACATGAAAGTAATGCATGGAGTGTAGCATTAAAATGTGACGTTTTTGCCGTAAAATTCAATTGTGACATATATCTACATGTTGTACATATATGTGACATGGCAATTATTATGAACATTTAAGATGCCGCAAGTTAATATTCTCTCTAGAATTATTTTCCTTAATAACATGGCAACATTTTGTAGAATTTAAAACAAATTTCAACAATAATTTTTCACCCAGCATTACAAAATTGGGGATTTTACGAATCTTAAAAAACTTTGTGACATTGAAACTCCAAACTTTGTGACACACCATTTTTTTTCAAAATATTCAAAATAAATCGGCTTAATAGCAGAAACCAAACATACATATCCACACAAACGATCAGTCTAATTTAAAATATACTTCCTTGCACACAAAAAGGATCATTGAGATGCAATTTCAACAGGTCTGGACGATTTCTAAATAAGGAAGTAAAGAACGATAACCGTGAATTGCTATTAATACTCAGAATAAAAAAGGCACTTATCCTTCTGACCAATCAGATAACAGCATTACGACAAACCCATGAGAGAATAAATAAAACACGTGGTTTTTAAGTTTTTGCTCAAAAGATTTTTTTAAAACAAATTTTTTGTAAACTTTATGCGAATTTGGGAATAATATGATATTTATGACAATTCTACCGTGAACAAACACGAGTTGAGAGCTTGGAATACGTTTTAAGTGGGATTAAAAAATCTGTATCTAGGAGTTAACAATCTCAAAAGTTTACCCACGTTAAACATGTGTTAAAAAATGATATAAATACGGTAAATTTTCAGTTTTTAAAGCCTGCCATAAAAATCCTATCGAAAATATAACAGTCTTTATTATTTTTGAGTGTTTATTACACAATTCTAGTAGTCCATGCAATTTCTGATATGCGTTTAACGTGGAGAAAAGAAAATCCTGTCATTATACACGAATGCGTTTTATCCCAATATCTTACCTCGCATATCAGAAACTGCATGGACCACTTAAAGTCTGCATAGCTATACATTCAGCGCTCAAGAAACCCGTGATAATGCAAAACTATATGTGTATACTCCACACGATAAACACTTACAAGTGTGAGTTGATCTATACACATGGAATTTAAGCATTATCGATGAAAATCGGACTGCTAAGCAAAATTATATTTACCGTCATATAATATATTCTGGCAAATGTTATAATTGAACTTGATAAAAACTTGCTGGTGTGATCTATACCTCTGTAAACGATTACATTCTATTGTGCATTATATTTTTTTCTTTACCTACATAAAAATGTCAAGGTTGTTCACGGTAAAAATGTGGGGAATACCTTATTCTTCAAAAGTTTTCATCTTACTTCTACAGATTTTTTGTTTAAAAAATCTTTTTGAGGAAAAAAACAAAAGCACGTGTTATGTTTTTGTTCTTTTAAAATATGTTTTGGGGTGTGTAAAAATGCTGTTGTGTGATTGGACAGAAAAATAATTACGTGTACTTGATGTACATTTATAGCAACTTTCGGTTATCGTTCTTGACTTCCATATTTAGAAATCGTCCAGACCTGTTCAAAATTTAGAAAGCTCTCTAAATTATTTTTTTAAGTTACCGAAGACTTTTTATGTGTATCCCATATTTCACCGATTTACGCGCGTCTACATCTCTGTCTTGGATTTTGTGAAACGCGTTAAGAACATACGGATTGAATAACATCACAATTGCTGGAATTTACATCATTTATTATATCATATTTTGAATTTTTCTTCCACATTTTATGTTTCTATTGTTTGTTTTATTGAAGTTATCAATATCTTATTATAGCATGTGCGACGCTCATGTTACCCGTCTACATGCGGTTTTTAACGTAATTTACTGAATAAACGAATTAATATATTGGATAAATGGAATTTTTTTAACAATAATTTTATTAAAATGTATTCAGTAAACAATTACCGACCGATTGATATATATTTTTCATATGGTGAATTGTTTTAAAATTATGAAAATAGGGCAAATGCCGCCACAGTAGTGATTTTTGACCTTTTGACACCAACATCGTGCGCGACGTCAGTATATACAGATTTTTTAAAAGCATATACTTGACAGCAATCTATAAAAATGTAATGTATGTTAGAGAAATTCCACTACTCCTATGCGTGTAATTAGCAAGCACTGGTCAAGAAATATTTGATAACAGAAAATTGCACGTCAACTTAGAGAGAATATACCGACAAATCGAACGCAAGAGATATTGTAACTCGAAACGAGATATTATCTAGTTCTTTTTTTATTAGGTAATGATAGATAATTCCTGATTTTATTTCTTTATCAAGCCCTAATTGCGAGGAAAACTGTCAATATATACATGAAGAACGACCTGTTATTTTGCTATTTAATATATATATAGAAGTCTTACAATGATTATTCGTTTTAACTTTGGTTTAAGGGATAGTGGTTGTAGTTTAACCTTCTCGCAGCACTGTTAGGTTATTGACGAAAGAAATTATAGAGAAATTCAAGATAACTGAAATTATTTGTTCAAGGATTTTTATTTTCACAGTAGTGTTGTCCAGTTAAGTAACGGAGTTCCCCCTTTGTGTAAGGAGGTTGTTTCATAAAAGGCATAAAGGAAAAACATAAAACAAACAAGAGGCCCATGGGCCTTATAGGTCACCTGAGCATCAAGCAACAACTTTTCAACAATGCATTGAATTTGGTTCATATTTTGAACCAGAGGCCATGGCATACACAATTTTGAAAAAGGTGCCATTTATCATCATAACAATACACTTAGCATGCTAAATTTAGTTATTTAATACCCTTAAGCAGAGTAGAGAAAAAACACATGTCAAGTAATCAGTAATATTCAGGAATAATCAGAAGTGGACCCACAGGAACCCCTGACCCTGGGTTCACACATGCACAATTTGGGAAAAAGCACCCTTTCTGATCAGAAATGTTTGAAGGCATTAATTCATTTTCAAAATATAATTAGAGTCGCCCTCCTCTATGTTATCCTTACCCCATATGACCAAGGGGCCTTGAAATTCACAATTCTGAAAGAAAGACCATTGACTTGCATTTGAAAAAACTTAAATCTTCAATTTGTAGGTATGAACTTTTTTATATATCTTTATGTGTTTTGTGCAATTTAAATTAGCTGCAATAATGTATAAAGGGAGCCCCTCCCCTAAAAAAAGGGAGAGGGCTACATTTTTGCACCTAAATTCAAATATGCATACTTTAAAAAATAAACTGTGATATGTGATCCATGATATACTGTTAATTAATCCTTTCCTATTCCTGAAAACCTTGTGCAATAAAAGTGGACACATACAAAACAAATTATATCAGATTTATTAAGGTTTAAATTCATTCAGTATATAATGAACTACAAGTAAACTATAAAGACATTCATAATTAATCAATAAAAGTTCTTCATCATAACAGCAGTTTGCAATAAAATGTGGAATCATAAAATATATCTATGTGCATATGATATACATTGTAGTACTGTACATATTGGTTACATATAAATTGACTATTAAACAAGTGTACAACACTCACTTATATCATCATGTCATATTTAAAACTTCTGCATTCATTAATTGTGTCCAAAAGCAATTGTGTTTAACAGTGTTATGTTTTTAAATATTTTATTTAGTTTTGAAAGCTAAAAGGACTCGATTGGTAAAAACGTTTTGCAAATGTCTGAAATTTTACCATAAAACAATATTCGAAGCAATTTTCACTTTCTTTTTATATACCATCTGAAAGAAGTAAGGTTTACCTCCCTTTACGGGCTGGCCAGTGACCCCTTCTTTCTACACTACTTACCTTCCAAAAGTGTTGCTTCATGTAGGTGATTTCAGACACTTACAACATTAAAAAGATATTATGAAATTTAACTTGATACATTTGAGTCCATTATACTGTAGTAAGGTTTGGGGCATGAACATGCACATTGGTCCCCTTAGCATATTTTAAACAAATACATTTCACTGTTTCTGGACATCTTCACATGATGTAAAAAAAAAAATTAAACCATAGAGTAATTGAAGTTTTTCACAATATTATGAAAAGACTGTATTGTACCAACAAATTAAATGCAACACGACAAGAAGGAAAATATTTGAAATTATTATATTGTTTAAACCATCTTGCTCTGGCAATAGCCCATACTGAAAAAAGTTATACCTCAGTTATAACTAAAGTATATAACTTAGTTATACCTAGGCTGTGAGGTACAAAAAAAGTTATAACTATAATGTAACCTTTTTTGGAATTTGCCATTTTCATATAACTAAAACATAACTTTTCTAGACTTCATTTTCATGTATAACTAAAATGTAACTTTTCTAGAGTTAGCTTGCATTTGAAAGCATTGCAGAGAAAAAAGAAAACAAAAAAGTTGCATAAAAAATTCCTACATCATTAAATACTACATACATGTATATACTGTACTATGTGATTAAGTAATTCAACTTTTAAAGTGAAACTCATATTTTTCATATTTCAAAGAAACAGCTGCATGCATGCATTCATTCATTCATTTTTAGAACAACTTTTTTAACCTTATACATCGAAAACGAAAAGAAAGATTAAAAGTTGTTCATATAATGAGATAAAAAGACCATATGCGGTTTCAGGATCACGAAAACGGTTCCAATATTAGACTCTATTAAGTTCAAATTTCAGTCTTTATAAAATGAATACTCTGTGTATATACTAGCTGAAAAATTACTTCTAATAGGAAGTAATAAAAATTGTTATAACTTATAAGGAGAAATGCAACTTTACTGATCATTAAGTTTTTAATTACATTTCCAATGAAAGGAATATTGAAAAAACTATCAGTGTAACTCTTCTGTGTGGGAGATTAAAAAAAACATTGTGGTATGTATCCTTAAAGAAACAATAAAGACTGTTTCTGAGGGGAAATGTGGTACTAATATAGTTATACTACATTTATCACAATTAAAACATTCAAAATTGTCCACGTCAAGTTTTGTAACATTTCAGTATAAACAATAAATAATAAATAAAACTTAAACTAAATAACATATGATTTCTTGAATATGATTTTGAATAACAGAATACATAGATGACACTTTTGTATTACATGTAAGACAGTGAATTAGCATTTCAAAAAAATTGATTAACATTTTCATAAATAATAGAGCTCAGGGAGTATTAAAGTCTTTTCAGAAACAGAATGTTCATTTAAACGTTTTAGATGTCCACTGGAGCTAATGTTTGTTTTCAGGGAGAAAACCATATTTTGGATGTTTAAAATGTCTTTGTAGAGACACAGAAAGTCACTTGCAATTGGGTTACAACGTAAGCAATTACTTTTATGAAAGTACCCCAGGTAGATAATAATAAATATCATAATAATTGCATAGTTAATCATCATTGTATAATAGCTAATAAATACTTATGTATAATACAAGAATGCTTTCTATCATATCTACTACTAATTTAGTAAGATTAAAATTAATTTACCAGAAAAAATTGATAATTTAAATGCCCATGAGATGAAATGTTAATTGTTAAACTATACAAAAAGATACATGTAGTACATTAAATACACAAAATATCTAATATTGTATAAAGAGTAAAAATTAAGAAAATAAAACATACGAGAAAGAAGTAATATTTGATTAATTGTATATTTCATCCATACTTAATGGATAAATCACGTATGGCCACAACAGAAAAACATGCTAAAAAAAATAATCATCAATCAATCAAATCTTGCAAACATATATCCATATATCATTAACATTTTCAAATAATATCCTTCTTATTCAAAATCATACGTATACAACATTTCACTTAAAGTATATTAATTTGATTATTACTGAACTGTTGACATGTGAATTTGCAATCTGTTGGGTAATAAAATTACTTACTATACCAAATATGTAACATTGTTTTACAATGCTGTTGTGGTTTTTATATTGTGGATTAACAATATAATACATAAATTAAAGATAAATAAAAAGTAGACAGTACAATTAAACTATCATAAATAAACTAATTAATTTCATCTCATGGGCATTTTAATCTATATCTTTTTTGTCCCAATAACTTCCAAATAGAAATTAAGCAAATCAATAAATTTTAAATGCATTTATATATATGAAACATACTGAAAGTTATTGGGACAAATAAGGTAGTTGATGAGTGGCAACCCTTATTTTGTCCAACCACTCTTGGCAGTATGTAAATATTTAGCTTCCATTGGAAACTAAATATTTACATGCTGCCTGTTTTGTGCTCGCGAGGGTTTTGTTATACTATGCAATGTACCGGTAATTAAAATGTAGTTCTGTCATTAGAATAGCTTGCTTAAGTCATATCTGCAGCACAATAAATCATATTATGGTCAGACCAATAAGCCTGAAGAACATCTGTTTGTAAATCAGTAAAGTTGGTAAATACAAGGTCTAACTGTGTCTTATTCTTTGTGGTAACCTTGTTTATGACTTGCATACAACCAAATGTTTCTTTCATAAATTTCAGGAATTGTGCATACTGACCAGTACTTAAATCCAAATTAAAATCTCCCATTATCACAGTCTTTTCATCTTTGTCAACAGATGGGAGCAACCTTTTTTTCAAGGTATCGTAAAAAAGTTGAAGAGTACAAGAAGGCTGTTTGTATAAAACAACACACTGTATTGGAGTATTGGACAGCATAATCGAAATGATGGAAAATTCTACAGACTTGGAAGTAAAAGAGTTGTATGAAACACACTGTAACTGATTTCTCAGATATATGACAATACCATGATGTGGTCTGCTCTGGGAAGAACTTGCATCATTCCTGAACATTGTAAAACCCTCTAAAGTAAAGTCTTGATCAGAATCTAATTCACAAAGCCAAGATTCAGCTATACCAATAACATCTGCAGCAAAAACACTCGGATCTGATTTTATATCAAGGAAGTGTTTGTGTAGAGATCTGGCATTGTTGAACAAAAATTTTATGTCTTTACATACCGAGTATAGTGGTGTATATGACAGTTGCAATCTATTTTCTCTTAACCTGTCCATCTCTTTATCAACAGTTTCATCTTTTGAAAGACTTTTTTCATTGAAATCCAGAATGAACAGACCATCAAGTGACCTTACTCTTGAGAGTGCAACATAATGTATATGCGGGATTCTGCGCTGCTTTGTCTGTGCTAAGCTGATTACTGCCTTTGTAAGAGTTGCTCCTTGTGCTTTGTGGATTGTTTTACCAGCAGATGGTTGCAGTGGAAACTGAACTCTCTCATATGTCTTCCTGTTATAAACAAATGTTCTTTTAGCTTCAAATACAGGAGTCCATGCAGTATT
>PRKT01000324.1:368694-419422 GCA_003671525.1 Saccostrea glomerata
TTGAATCCAGTTTGTTACATGATTGTAAAATTCCCTCTGCTTTGTATTCAGGGATTGCAAAAGTTTATAATACTGCTCATCAGGAATGCGGACGGCACTCATTTCTGTTTCAGTTACTTTTGAGGACAATCCAAGTTCTGGCCCAATATCAAAATCTCTATGTTGAACTGTATCAGGATCAAAATGAACAAATTCCTCGGATGGTTCAGAACCTATCTCTGAATCTTCTGCCTCAGTATGTTCTGTATTTGGTGCTACTGTCTCCAGATCATCAAGATCTTCTTCAGCTTGAAGTCGTGCTTGTTCTAATTCATCCACAAAATGCTCATACTGCTTTTGTTTCACTTGTATCATACATGCTTTTTGCCTGTAGTGCTGTTCATAAGTTTGGTGACTACCAAGTAGGTCAGCATTCTCATTTCTCCATGGCAGAAAAAGAAGAATTCTTTCTCTGTAATACTGTTCAGAATTTGTTTTTTGGCTGTAGCCTACATATCTAATAACTCTTTTGTTTTTTCGTCTCCTGATCTTAATTCCATTTTTCAAATGAACTAACACATCCTGATCAGTAAACGTCTCTTGAGAATTATCTTCTGGGTTATCATCATTCATTTCCTCTTGTATGTCTTTTCTGATTTCTTTTGGGAAAGTCACTTCCAATTCAGAAACAACATCAGCTAAACACCAATTTTCTAGCTGTTTTGGTCTTCTTGCATATCTTTGTATCATACTATCTGCCTTAATATCAGTTGAATCCTTGGGTAACTCATTCAGTTCATCTTGATGTTTTAGTAAGAAAACTCTGTCATCAGGTGGCGAGGTATTGATAAAAACAACTTCTCTACTAGCTTGTGCAAGTGGCATCTGAAGGATTAAGTAACTTGCCTCTTGTGCACTGACCTCAACAAAATTTAAGAACTTGTTTCCAATATGTCGAACTTGTCGCTTAAGATCCATATTTCCTTCCGCAGCTTCTTGAGATGCCTTATCAAGCATTGCACTGATTCCTCTCTGAGATTTGCTGATATAAGCAACAATGTATGTGGCACAGGCATAAGGATCAAGTACAAACTGAATATCTAAATTAGCATTCCACGCTTTTAACACTGATGAATTATAGTAATTCACTCTCATCTCAGATGGACTTCTCTTCAGAAACACTTTAGGACCTTTCAAGGAAGCTCGAATACATTTTATATACTCGTCCTCACACATTTCTACAACAGTCTCTAAGAAGGACTCATAGTCTAAACTACAACCATCTTTGTAATCATTCATTTTCTTCTGAATATCAGAATATAGCTTTCTATAATGGTCAATGTCAACTTCCAAGGGTTCAAGAAGCATGGTCTTGGGCAAAAGCATTCATCACCATATTTGGACGAACATTTTCTGTGAAGCATGCTGATTTATGAGATAATCTTTTCTTTAATTTTACAGCTATAGTTACATGCTCATCTATTTGTCGTGGAAGGGCATTCACAGTTGGCTGAATATCAACTGGAACATTTACAACATTTCCTTTGACTGACATCTGACCTCCTCTTGGTAATTCTCTTATTTGCATAAATGGTATGCGTTGACATATCAACCTCTCTTCCAGTGGAGGTAATTTCAAAGCATCTGGTTGGTCAGGCCATTTCATTCCATTTCTAACTGAAAGTTTTGGAATTTTCTCATCCTTCAAAGCTGAACAGCAAGTTAAACATAGCCATTCTATGCCATCTACTGATGTAAACCCAGTGCAAATACTTTTACTACTAACACTAAGATTAGTTGTATCTAGCTTCACAACACTTTTCCGAAACCAAGTCTGATGACAACACGTACACACATAAATTGGACCAATTTTCACTTCTTCATGAAATTTCTCTATACAATCTTCCAATGAATGACCATGACACCTTTTCTTTAATAAATCGTTTTCATGGTCTGTGAATTCTGTGTCAAGCCTCCTTTTGGCTTTAGATACTCTTTCACTCTCTCTTTCCTTTTCTCTGTTATTTTTTCTACTTTCCTGTTTACATATCCGTTCTTTCTCCAGCTGCTGTACATTGTCTCTTTTCTTTTGTTTTGCTTCTCTTTCTTTATTACAGAATCCTGTACTTTGCCTTGCCTTGTTCATACTTTTTAATGTACGTTCTCTTTCCTTCTGCTTTGTTTCAGAATTTTCTCTTACATGTTTTTTGGAAGCAAGTTCTTTCTCTTTATATTGTTTACTTTGTCTTGCCTTGTTCATACTTTTTAATGTACGTTCTCTTTCCTTGATCTTTGTGTCAGGATTTTCTCTTACAGTTTTTTTGGAAGCAACTTCCTTCTCTTTAAATTCTTTACTTTGTCTTGCCTTGTTCATACTTTTTAATGTACGTTCTCTTTCTTTGAGCTTTGTTTCAGGATTTTCTCTTACAGTTTTTTTGGAAGCAAGTTCTTTCTCTTTAAATTCTTTACTTTGTCTTGCCTTGCTCATGCTTTTTAATGTACATTCTCTTTCCTTCTGCTTTGTCTCAGGATTTTTTCTGATATTTCTCATGGAAGCAAGTTCTTTCTCTTTAAATTCTTTTCTTTGTCTTGCTTTTGTCATACTTCTTAAGGTACTTTCTTTGTCTTTCTGTTTAATCTGCGAGTTTTCCCTCCTTTTTCGCATATAGTTTCTCATATAATCATTTCGATTTCCTTGTGACGATTCAGAAAAAGTACACTTTCTAGACATGTTCCCTTGAAACTCAAAGTACTTGTCAATTAAGGAAAGTCTCTCACTTCCTAAAATGGACACATTTGTTTTTTGTTTTACAGACACCGGCTGAATTTCAAACTGGCTCATCATTGAAATATTGCAGCTTTGATAAAATGCAAACATGTAGTCCACAAGTTGATCAATGTCACTAAAAGTGATTTTAATAGCCCTACCATCAGCACATGAAAGGCCGTCCTCTCCATGAGAATGTGAATCAAAAAATACAGGACAGTTCTTGTTATTCACATATATTGCAGAGCAAATTCCTCCGACTATAATTAATCCTTGATTATACCTTGTAAAGAGCAGCTCAATACCTTCTTTCAAATTATTACTTTGGCATGACTGATCCCAATCTATGTGAGTTACTGTTCCATAGATCTGTTCAAAATAGCTTATTTCATACTGGTTGTCATGCACATAAACAGACTTAGGAAGTTCTTGAAATTGAAGCATTTTTGAAACAAATTGGACAGTTGATTGCAATTCTGCAATTCTGACTCTAAATAAATCATCCCCAGCAAAGAGCACCTTATCTAGTTCTGATGAAGTGGATGCATTTTGCAAAATGATAGACATCAAAGCATTGCATGTGCACTGAACTCCTCTAGAAAAAGATGGAAATAAATTATTTGCTTGATTAATTGTTCCAAATAATCTAATGCCCGAAGGCAAATTTTCAAGGTTTGTGGCGCCCGAAGGCAAATTTTCAATGTTTGTGGCGCCCGAAGGCAAATTTTCAATGTTTGTGGCGCCCGAAGGCAAATTTTCAAGGTTTGTGGCGCCCGTAGGCAAATTTTCAATGTTTGTGGTGCCCGAAGGCAAATTTTCAATGTTTGTGGCGCCCGAAGGCAAATTTTCAATGTTTGTGGCGCCCGAAGGCAAATTTGCAATGTTATTCGCGCCCGAAGGCAAATCATGTACTCTTTTTAAGGAGGCAGTATCCCCCCGGTCTTTGGCACTATTTTTTACGTGGCTAGCTTCCACGAGTCTCAAAGGTCCGTCAACTGTTACGTTAATCGTTGGGTCTTTCGTACTATTTTTTACGTGGCTAGTATCCACGAGTCTATTGTCAGTGCTGCCACGACTCTGGTTCCCCATCTTGGCCGCTGCAACCCGCCAGTTCTTCTTACGTGGCATGACAGCAGGTTTCTGCAAAATACATAAAACAGCTAGTAATTAAATCAGTATTGTTTGAACTAATATATTTACTGATTTCTTTTACTAATGCCTTTCCCTAAGGCCTATAAAAAAAAATATGTTTCCGCTTTCCCAACCGACCCTAATTTAAAGTGCCGACCCAAATTTTTTTTAAATGCTTTTGTCTCATAAAGTGCAAGATTTCACCCAGGGAATTAGTCTCCAACTTTGCAAGCTTTTCAAGACAGAAAGAAGTTTGAGTCACCTTTCCATTATAAGTTTAAGTCACAGATATGCTTGAAATCACCATTTCTTTTGTCATTAATATTATTTCTATACACATTTTCATTGAAGAAGTTTTTTTCAAAAAAAAAAAAGTTTGCCTACCTACCTACCCTATATTTTTACAGCCTAAAAGCGGAAACAAACATATTTTTTTTCTAGGCCTAAAATAAGTAAAGAACCCTCTCTATACTGCACACTGTATACTGCATTCTGTGGTGTTTTCTACAGTTTATGAGTGTTCTGCCCTTTAATTGATATAAATTCAGATATAAAATTGAAATCTACAGTGTATATCTCAATTTGTAATGAATCCAAGCTTTCTAAAAATTTTATAATGCCAAGATAAATAAACTGAATATTTAATTTGCACATATTTTCTCCACTGGAGTAAACAGTAGCATTTTCTGTAATTGTTAATTTGTTGTCTTTAAACATTTTTTATGAGGGTAGATGTCACCTGCATGGCCAAGTGGTTAGAGCGTCTGCTCTAGAGTCACAGAGTAAGGAGTTGATCTTTTCATCAAGGGTTCAAATCCACTGTGGGATGTGGAGACCAGACCTCACCATATAAACTGAGGTTTTGTGTTGCAATAGGTGCTGGCATGAAAAAAGATCATTCCCTGCTCAATAGCTTTGAGTGCCGAGTATAGCACAAAATTTGTAGTTCACCACCAGCAAGTGGTGGCATCTCCATATGAGTGAAAAATCCTAGAGAGGGATGTTAAACCATATACAATCATTCAATTAGTGGTTAGTTGCCAGACACCATATATTGAAAATTGAAAGGCTCAAAATTTTAGTTAAATTTACCCCTTTATACATTAAATTTTTCTCAATGTTCCAAACAAATGTGTTTGTAAAAGACTATGCGCCCGTTAACAAAATAGTTTGAAAAATTTTTTTTAAGCATATAGGTCACAGTCAAGGTCACACGATCATTGTCCTTCGTTTCCTTTGAAAGCACTTAATTAGTGGAGTATGCTTACCAAATATGAAGTCTCTATCTCCTACAGGTCAAAATTGATGGCGAAAGTTCCAAAAAAACTTTTTAGCATATAGGTTACGGTCAATGTCACAAGGTCATTGACCTTGGTGTTATCTGAAAGAGCTTAATTATCAGAGTATGCATACCAAATATAAAGACTCTATCTCCTAAGGTTCAATAATAATGGCAAAACTTTGAAAAAGCTATTTTTAGCATATAGGTCATAGTCAAGGTCACAAGGTCATTGACCTTTGTGTTAAGTGAAAGTGCTTAATTAGTGGAGTATGCATACTAAAGTCTCCGTCTCTAACAGTTCAAAAGATATAACGAAGTTTAAACTTGACAACACACAAACGGACAGATAGATACGACAAATACAATGTAGTCCGGACTCTATTGATTCAGGCCCATAAGTATATTTTGCACTGGTGTACAGAGGGCCCTTAATATGACCTTTGGCCTTGGGTGAGACACAAGTTTAGAGCTGAAGTTTCAAAACGAAAAAATAGAACTTTTCTCAAGAACTGTATGAACACAAAAAATCAAACCGATATAAACCCCTGCCATTGTTTTTACAATCACGTGTATATAATCTCTTGTTAAAGGGTGTTAAATAGGTAATAATAAGTTTCACTCTAAAACATAGAAGAAACTCAAAGAATCTATAATTCTTTTTTTTCACGAATTGGAATTGTGTCGAACTAATCTAGAAATGACACATACTCTAATATCATTAAATTCTTATCCAAATCAAAGCCCTTAATAAGCTAAAGTGGTTCAACTTTCTTCATTGAAATACTGGTAACTAGAAATATAACAAGTTCATAAAATTAAAACCCCCAACTTGTGCAATTTTTATTAATGTGCCCATTTCAATTTTGTAAATGTGACACCTAGTTTACCAAAAGACCTTGGTTAAACGACACATCTTCTGGTCATAAGTAATCTTTTAATGAAATCTGGACACACACTGTGTCTTCATTAGATTGAAAATTATAGATTTACACTTTTAATATTAATGTCCTTGAATTTTCTGATCTTACATGAAAGTCCATAACTAAGCTGTACTCTGGACAACATTTATACTTTGCCTGGCAGTGACCTTGATTTACCAGAATGACCCTAGGTCAAAGTCAAGACAAACCCTCTGGTGACAAACAATCTTTATACTTAGTATGAACTTCTAATGATCCTCCATTACAAAGTTATATACCCAACAATAATTCAAATTTTTATCTACCATACTTTGATTATGCTGGAATGACCTTGAGTAGAGCACACGATATACCTTCATGTCATGAAGAAATTTTGTAGCAAATCTGAGCTTCCAATGGTTGTCCCTTACAACTATACAAGAATTTTGTTTTCTGTAGTGACCTTGACTGGAAAACATACAAGCTGTAGTAAAGTAAATACACAAATACTTAAATTATCTACCAAAACTGCTTCTGAACAGATGAAAAAAAATAACTTGTGCTAGCTGAGCTTTTCATATTCATTATCAGTTCTTACTACTCACAATTCAATTAAACTACGATGCTACATGAAAATTGAAAAAAAAAATGTAACATAAGGAAGCTACAATGTTTTCAATAAATTGAATTTTGAGTCACACAAAGTCTCCTTAAAACTGCAGTTAATGCAAAAACACTTGGAATACAGTAAACATGCTTACAGTGAACACGCTAATAATGAATTGACACTTACAATGAAGTGTATTTAATTCCTCATGACTTCACTTTAAAATAAAAGAACTAGATTTGCTGTAATGCTATTAATGCCCCGCAGGAGACAAAATCTAATATGCCCTATTTAAATTTAATTTGTTTGCAATTTTTTTCCCTACAAGTTCAAGGGGCATAACAAAGATAACAAGAAATGTTTGTATAACACTTATCCCACCCTTTTCCACATAACTGTCAAAAATGACTTGATCGTACCAGAAACAGAACTTGACCTAGATATTCTTATGATAAATCTGAATACCAAATTTCATCAACTCAGTCAATGCAAATATACTTATACTTTCATTTTAGATTTACTAGCCTCACAGCCAGAGACAGGCTAACACAGTATAGATTTCTGACAGCCTGACCTCTAAAATTAGTAAGCTCTTGGGTCTGTAATTGCACGACCGTGATGTTAATGCCCCCATGAATTTTCTTTTTAAAATTCATTCTGTTAATATAACAAAACTCGGTTATAACGAAGTCAATGGGACCTATGAAATTTTTACTTCAATATATCCTTAATTTGTTATATCCATACAAGAAATTTGTTAAATTTATATAAATGGGGATCCAAGATAACTTCGCTATATTTGTGAATTCACAATAACCATGTTCGTACTAAGCAAGTTTTACTGTAAACAGTGAAGTTACATATGCTCACATTGACATTATGTTTTAATATTGCGTAATGTTATAAACCTTATAAAATTGCAAGTACTCTCTGGATATAATAAGTTTATTTTGTCATACAAGCAATTTTTGAATTAATATTGTAAGTTGTGAATTTGGATAGTTAATTTTGTCCTACACTCATGAATACTTATTAGCATTCCAGGAATTTCATTTGCCAAATTGCTTCAAGAGTCTGTAAATTATTTAAGTGTTTTCATATATCAAGATTCCTGAATAAACATATTTATATTCACTTATTTGCTAGTAGCCAAGTGGAATCCTGAATTTTTTGCACCGATTCTGTTTCATGCTGAGATGGTTCCTGCCTATATCAGTGCAAAACATCCCATGTTTTAAAGTAAATATTCAATCATATTTTGAAACATTATTTATCAAGTATATGATATAAGTGCATGTATGTTGTGTGGTCAAATGCATGACTTAATAATATGCTATGCCAAATGTAGCGGATCAAGTGCAACCGGATCACAAGGACAGAATTTATTTTATATCATTTATATTGTTAATTGACGTTGAGTAATCCAAGCCAGCAATAATTACCGAATTAGATGGCGGTAATAGATTTAGCATTGTGTTAAATTAATTCATAATTACACTTTGTATACTTTAAATACAGACATAAATTATTTACGTCTCTGCTTCAAATATTTCATCTTCTTGAATTAAAAAAAAAATGTTCCAAAAAATATCTTTTAACAGCTGTTAAATGAACTAAACTCAGGAGCACATTTAAGTATTTTGAGTGAAACAATTTGGGGTGAACAATCTCAGCCCGAAACAGAATTGGTGCAAAACAGTGCAGGGCAAACCCTGCATAGGTGCGAACCATCCTGTTACCACCAAGTGCAGGAATAAATGAATTGATAAATACAAACTTCAAGAATAAACTGAAAATATAACAAACATCTTTTTAGAGTAGTTTAATCAAAACAACTAAACTATTTAAAATAATCTTCCGATGTCTGGTGACAAACCCTTGTAGGACCTGGTAAACTATAGAACATTCCATCTAATACTTAATATGTAAATTATGATTATACACACAAATATAACAATGAACCATTTACTTATGAAATCTCTGTACGAATCGTCAATGGGGGCGAAACTTACCGTTGCCAATAAAAAATCTTGGAACAATATTGAATTAAAGATTTAACCTTAACAATCTATATTTAATACAAAATACGTACAAATAACAAATAATATTTAACATCTATGCACATGATTTATTACTCGACATAAAATGCAAATTCAACACCGTTCGAACGAACGTTTCCTTTGGTGCTGCAGCTTCTCCGTCATAATGCATAACAAAGCTAAAACGAATATAATGGATAACAAAAAAATGAGATGTATTCGAAAAAGCACGTAATATTCCATACTATGTAACCTTAAAAACCGTAACACTCAAACCCACCGTTCGTAATGCTAAACCTAGACCTGTAAAAAACGTAAATTTTGTAAATGTTCAGGACAATCAAACAATTCTTCGAAGCTTCCTCCAGACGATCGCTTATACGCATGCGTGGAAGTTCGTGGAGTGTTGGTAAAATGGGTTGGCAAACCCGGGCCGGGGTAAAATTAAAAACCGCGGCTGACCGCAATTTTTCAATTTCCAAATTTTATCTGTAACAAATACAAATAAACCTATAAGAAACAAAATCTGATTTCCATGTTGACAAAGTATTAAGAGAAAAATTATGTAATTATGTAAAAATCACTGCCAGACCCAGTTATTCTATTTGCTCATGTTCGGGTTCGCCTACCCATTTTACCAACACTCTTCTAATGGTAGGCCTAAACACCGGGTTGATTAGGCCAAACTGTCGCAATAAAAAATTACAATTGTTTTCTTCCTTCCGTGAATGAATAAAAGATATTGTTTAAAAACATAAAACATCAAATAAACATTTGTTAAATATAATTTTATTTTACATTGTGACGAAAATGCTCCTTAAAAATCCAAAACAGTGCATATTTTGACTTACATGTAGCCCTGCCCTGGGGCCTGAACCCAAAACCGAGGAGTCATACATTCCACAGTGTTGAAGGCAATTCATGCCAACATTTTACTGCTTTCACATCAAAATACAGAAAAATTATTTCAATTTTTTAATTACATTTTCATTTATTACAAAGTTATTTACAAAGTTACATTTCAATTAGTCCGACCCTGGGACAAGATCAAACCCTGAACCTTAAGGGGCCATAGATTTCACAATTTTAGTGGAGAACTCATTGTTAAATATAATCATAAAACATTTACCCTTCTTGAAATTTGAGAGTTTGAAGGAAAAGATATAATAAATTATGCATTTTCAACATTCAAACAGCCAACCTTGACCCCACCCTTGAGCCTGAACTCTGAGCCCAGGGGCCATGAATTTCACAATTTTGGTAAAGGACTCAATGCTGATTACTATCATGCAAACAGTTTGACTGCTTGATGTCCAGGAGTAAAGAAGAAGATTTTCAAAGATTGCACTTATTTTAGTGGTTTTGGCCCCACCCCTCAGGCCCCAGGGGGGCAGGGATCATGAAATTCACAATTTTTGTTCCCCTTCACCCATAGATGCTTTGTGCCAAATTTGGTTCAAACTGGTTCAGTGGTTGCAGAGAAGAAGCTGAAAATGTTCAAATGTTAACGCACAACGCACGACGCACGACGACGGACGAAAACAGATGGCAATAGGTCACCTGAGTTTACTCAGGTGACCTAAAAAGGAATGAACAGGTCCAGGAAAACCACTAGATCCACCTATATAGCTAAATATACCTAGGTATTTAAACTTATCACATAGAGCTTAATCTACCTATTTGCGGAATTCACGTGCGTTTTTGGTGACAAACTTACACAAGAAAATTGTCGCATTATGGCGGTACGTCGACTTACCCAAATGGAAATCAAATGGACCAAATTTGAAATTAAATGGACCCAAATGGATTTGTTGATATGTTTTACTGCGTTTTATTAACTTTTACTTGTAAATTAAGTACTGTTTTGATTATTTTAAGTATTATATGTGTTCATTATAGCTGCCATTTCCATGTGTCAGAACGGGGAAAGTAACATCAAGGAAATACTTATAACACCAAACAAACCACCGATCATCATCATATATTCAGAGGAACAACTGGAAGATTTAAGGACTAACTGTACTGGCTCCAACGGTAGCGTTCTGGGCATAGACCGTACCTTTAACCTGCATGGGTCCATGTTTTGTGACAACAACATATAAGAACCGCAAAATCATAATCAAAAGCCTGAAAGGCATCAATGGCGTTGAACAAGAAAAACAATTTCAAAAGATCTGCAAATAGGTCAAGTGAGTGACTCCAGTACATGTAACATAATAAAATTTAAAAAATAGTCTTAACACAAATACAGTATAGGGCCTGATAGCCTCGTGTCCTGGTCCGAATGAGTCAGGGTTCGAATTGACCAGACATCGTCAGAAATGTCCATCCTCTATATCAATCTAATTTCTTTTCAGTCAATCGAAGACATATGAAGGGTTTCATAAATTATTTTAATTACTTGTCATTGTCAGAGAGGTGGTCTTTTGTATAGTGATTGCATCTTACCTACAAGTATGACTCTAATGTTACAAGTAGGATCGACTAACGATAAGGCGCGGTAAACAAATGGAGGAAATAAATAAATACAGTAATTGCCTGACGTCACGGCGTCAGGCTGCTGTATAAGGATTGATAATTGCTTGATCCGAAACTAATAGATCATACCCAGATAGCTAGATTTTGTACAAGCTGATTTACATTGGAAATCTTTTACCTGCATTTTAAAAGAAACTTTTCTTCAGGGAAACAATGATTTTACTGATGCAAAATAATGCAGTATTTACTTTGTTTACTCTGATTGCATGAAACAGATTATTCCATGTGATTTACCGTTTCAACGTATCCGTTTATCTTTTTTTCTGCATTTCTATACTACTGGATCAGTCCATTTATGTTCTAAAAAAGGAGTGAATCGATCTTTTAGCGCCAAACGTCAAGAGTAAGCGATCTTTGCACCTTTTCTTAGATTGTTCCATTGTATGGATGGGTGCTAACTTCCATTAAATAAAGTTTCTTATTGTAACCTCCATCTTCCTATGTCTCAGAAATTCTATTTACAACCTATATCTTATTCCTTAAAACAACATATGATTCGTATGTATTAAAAATGGATGCCTTACTTGAGGATGATGATGATGTGGGGCCGGTTGTGGCTGAAAAATTGGAAAATTTTACTAATAAGGCTTTTTCAAATCAACATGCCATTGAAAGTGTAAAGAAAAAGAGGGAAATCCATAAAAAACCTAAAAATTGTGATAAGGTCGTGGTTCCTACAGCGAATCAAGAAATTTGAAGACAGATGACGAAGGTTTCACTAAAAAACGTGATTTGCTCTTAATGAACATTCAAAGGTCGCTCACAAAAGAGTACATGCGCCATATTAGGTGTCGCAGACAGTCTCCTCAAAGTTGATGGACAAAGAGATTAGGAATTGTCTGGATGCCGTCTATTTGCTTGGTCATGCAAATACAGCTATGTCAATGCAAAGACGAGAACTGCTGAGACCAGTATTGAATAGTTATTATGCTGGTCTGTGCGACAGCAGCACACCAGTGACTTCTCTTCTTTTTGGAGATAATCTTCCAAAGTCATTGAAAGGAGCAAGGCAGGTGGGAAATGTCGGTCGTGATTATCCGTCACAAAACGGGAGACGATACGGGTTTCATCAGAAACCCAAGAACGAATATTTCAAAAAGAAGATCCACAACAAGAAATTCAAAAAAGATCAGATACTAAAGAAAGTAGCTCTGAAGAACCTTATTTTGAGGTTAGGTTGCATGAAAAATTAGAATTTTATTCTGTTGAGTTTTAATAGTATGTTAAGAAAATAGTATCCAATGCTGAAAACCAGATTTTACACTTTAAGGGTGATAGAATAAAGCATTTTTAGATCAATGCATAAAGCTTAGTTCAGATCCAGAAATTTTTATAATAGTTACTGGTATTGAACTTGAATTTATGGATTAACCTGTACAAAATAATAAACTTAATCAATGTAGTTTTAACGAAAAAGAAATAAGTGCTATTGATGCAGAAATACAAAAACTACTTGACAAGAAAGTAATAGTAGAGAGTGAATATGAGAATGAACAATTTATTTCTCCCATATTCTTGAGGCAAAAAAAAGATGGAAAATACAGGCTCATATGTAATTTCAAGTCTTTAAATCAATACATTCAATATCATCATTTTAAAATGGATTTGCTGTTTTCAGTGTTGCGTGCTACATGGCTTCCATTGATCTTAAACCATGCAAGTTTGGTTCAGGATGAGTTTTTAGTTACATGTACTTGGGAATGAAATGTAGTTCAGATCCAGCATCCAAAGCAAGTCTGATAGACCCCATCACTAGATGCATCATCCATGCAAGTTTGGTTCAGGCAGGACTTATAGTTACTTGGAAATGAAAATATAGGTCAGATCCTGCATCCGAATCAAGTCTGGTAGTGTCCATCCCTAATGCATCATCCACTGCATTCTACCCTTCTGTGTATTGTATTTTGTACAGTCTTTCTGCGCAATAAATTATGTCACCGGGTTCACAGGCGCGTGAAAGGTCAGTCAATATATCGGGTCTCAATAGCTCAGTGGTTAGAGCGCTGGCACGGTACGCCAGAGGCCCTGGGTTCGAGTCCCGGTTGATACTTGATTTTTCACCACCTGTGACAATTCCACCATTCTCAGGTGATGAACCGCCCCAGAAAGGTGATGTAAGTTATTCAGAATGGAGATTGGAAATCAGATGTCTACAGAGTGATCCAGAGGTAGGTTCTAGTCATTTGCTACAAGCAATGCGTAGGTCCCTTAGAGGCACGGCTAGGAAGATGTTGATACCTCTCGGTGAAAAAGCATCTACTGGTGAGATTTTAGACAAACTTGATGCATTGTTTTCAGATATATCAACAAATGGAATGATAATGCAGGAGTTTTTTAATTCTTTTCAGTTACCAAATGAGAATGTTACATCCTTTCGTTGTCGAATTGAATCACTTTTACAGACAAACAATGAACTAGCCAGAAATACAAATAGGTGGATCTAACATCCAACACCTAGCTACAAATGATAAAGTGTTATTGAAAGTAACTTGAAATTGGTCTAACATTACATATTATTCCAAATGAAGACATTGGAAGTAAGGTTTATAGACCTTGAAGAACGGAGGATGTTTGGCGGGACATCACCACTTGAAATAAATGTGGATAGTATCTCCACTTAAGACGACTGAATGTAGATGGTATCTGCTTTGTTTGAGACAAAGTTCAGCATGCTTCCAGTTGTCCTGAAGAAATGGAGATACGAAGAAATGCCCTCAGGCGTATGTGAAGGTGGATGCGGGTGAGTTATATTGATTTATCTATTTATTATTTCATTAAAGAAGAGCAACTGCAAAAAAGTTATTAATTGAATTGCCTTGATCACTGAAGTGATCACGCCTGGATGTATTTTTAAAGAAATGTTTGCTTGCTCTCTCCCAACTCAGGATATAAATTAGGGTAGGTTGTAAAAAACTCCTAAAGCGCTAGCTTTCGAAGAAGAAAGGGCAAAATTCTTTTCTGGTAACTGTCCATTGGTCGGTCCATTAACAATTTCTTGTCCTTTTCTTTGCAGAGGTTGTACTAACAGAAATACATTAGAAATAAACAACGGGCTATTATATCCCATTTGGGCGATTGGTCCCAACATGTTATAGACTCAAAAGATTAAACATGAGGCCAAAATAAAATTATAGTTTGTTTGGAATTGCCTCCCGCCTCATTGAAATTGCCCCCTCCTGAAAAAATTTTATTGACCAAAAGTATTAAGAATTTTTTGTTATTTAATTAATTTTTTTGCCGATTACAAGTATCACATGCACCATATAAAACACTGAAATATACTTGAAGTGTCAAATATATGTAAAATCATTTTTTTGTTGACGGTAGATGCTTTTTTTTAACGTCAGAATATGTATTTACTGTATACTGAGACTTTTATAAAAATTCAATATTTTTCTTCAAATAAAAAAAGAAAAATAATAATTTCCCTCCCTCCCTCCTGTTTTTGAAACCCTTCAAGCGGCAATTTCAAACAAACATTTTTTTTAAGGATGACCTGAGTTAGAACTTGAGGCTAGGGCCAAATAAAAATCTGACATTGATGTGACAAAGAACATAACATTTGTTCCAAAATTTTAAGAGAAAGATATTGACTAATATTTTATTCATTTTGAGAAAAAAGCAGAAAATTTGAAATGGTCATAATTATTCTGCCCACTATTGTTACAGTGCATTTGTTGGCAAAGCTATGGAAGTCTACATTGTATTGTCAATTCCGCAATTAAAATTAGATGTTAGATCCGCTCGCATACTATCTACACTAACATCTAACAACATCCAATTATGGGTCACGTCAGAGTTCAAATTCTATAAAAAAAATATTGAACAATCATGGCGAACTGTATGTTTTCTTGTAAACCAATCTGATACGTCGTTGAAAACTGCGATCGGTAGTCTATGTAAAATGGCGCCGAATCAACAAGGCGATCGAAAACGTATTAGAAAGATTTCATATTCCAAGTCTGAAAGAAGAACAGAGAAAGATTTTGGAATGTTTACTGGACATGATGGACTGTGTAGTGGTCCTCCCGACTGGATTTGGGAAATTCCTTCCCTTTCAGATGTTAATTCCAAAACGGAGAGAAATTTGAATTAGGTTTCTAAAATTTTATTGTGTTGTCCATTGATTTCGCTGATGCAGGACCAAGTTGGACCAAGTAGCTCACTTGCAGAAAGTTTCAAAGAAACACGCACGCTAACTCTCGATTCCCGCCTACATTTTTGAACCATTAAATTCAATATGAATAGATATTTGGCCATAAAATATTTGTTTGATTCAAAGAACAGTTCAATGGGAATTGATAAATCGTCTTAATACCATCGCTAAACAGTAAATTATCCACAATTCCAACTCTTGAAAAAGGGGGGTAGACGATATTTTCAATTGAAATCGGAGTTTCAAGCATCACGGTATTTTGAAATAGTCTTGGATATCTTTAAATGTTCCTTATATCTTTTTTTTAAGTTTTAGGAAAATAAATAAAACATAAATATCTCCAAAAATTTAATGTTTCAGTTGTATATCGCTTGATGTTACAACCATTGTCATGAATTTCACACCATAGCAGCATGGTAAGTCTAAGACGAACCAAATATATATATTTGCGACTTAAGTTTCTTGTACCTGGACGTTTTAAAACTCTAGCAAATTTTAACCAATCTTGGTTTGAAAAAAGTGTTAATATTTTTTGGTATTTGTTTGACAGGGGTCAAAATGAAAATGGCAAAGAAGCCTTCAGAAAATGGTGTGGAAATCTTGGCGACCTCAGATCTCTGTTCCCAGATGTAAATGTGTTGGCTTTGAGAACAACCTGCACAAAGAAAACTGCCAGACGTGTAAAAAAAAAATTGAACTTAAGTGACAAAATTGTGGAAATTAATGTCTCTCCTGACAAGTCGAACATTAAGTTATCAGTACATATGGTTTCAAAAGATTTGAGACGTCAATGTTCTGGATTTTTGATCCACTTCAAGAGTTACAAGAGAAGTTTCCACGGAAACTCTTTTATTGCACCTCTATTAATGATTCCTCTAAAATCTATACCTTTTTAGTTGCAGAAGTACCATCCAGTGTCCAGTATATTGAATTGTACCACTCGGAGACAGAAGAGATGAAGAAGGAGTAAATCGTTAAGGAAATGAAAAACTGACAGTCCTCTACGAGTTGTAATTTCAACTAGTGCGTTAGGAATGGGAGTGGATGCCAAAGCGTTCCATAATGTCATTTTGTTTGGGGCACAGACAAACTGCTCAGACTTCATCCAGGAATGGGAGTGGAAGAGACAACATGCCCTCTGTTGCCTTGATCTTGTATAATGGATATCATGAAAGAGTAGCAGACGTTGACATTAAGAAGATCATGTTGACAAATGAATATGTAATTCCCCACTTATAAAAGTTGTGTACACTGAGTATCAGTAGCTTTCACCATCTTGGCTCCGAGATCTTTATAATTGAACTTTTGATGTACCATTGTTTGTTTGATACCTTTGCTGTGACTTTTTAATAAAACTATAATCTTACAAAAGTCATCTGAATCCAAAAATATTATTTAATTGTTATATACCGGATTAATTGGTGCCCGTGACCAGGACAAGAACGGGAAGTCTCACAACGCTGAAAAGTGAGAGGAAACCCCTACAGGACGAGATGAAAGAATTAAAGAAACGAGGAATCCTCAATCCACCTTCTAGAATTTATACCTATAATAAGACCACAAAATTTCTGATCAAGCGTGGACTCAGCGAAGAAGAAGCGGACCCGCAGGCCACTGGGATCGCTTTTAAATGCGACACACTTCTTCGCCAGTGTCACAGAAATTAGAATGGAGTTGATAAGAATCATAATCAAGGAAACATCAAGATTTCTGAAGGCCAAATCATTGTCCTTGACATCTGTCAAGGACAAAAGGAGAAATGAACGACACAATCGGTTGGCTGGCCAGAGGGCTGATGGACTATTCTACAAATGAGGAAGAAGCAGTCCGGATTGCTTTGGACTTGGCTGGGGTTGCCATCATCGAGAATGAAAGCGAAGAGTGGTTGATGTACGTGGAGTAAAGAAATTGGGTCCTGTGTTATATAACGATTTAATTGGGTCATATTACATAGTGTGCATTACGGAACTGTGTGAGGACTAACTAAATGAATCGTTTGTTATTAACGTAAAATTTGAAGACAGTTTTGTAAAATCATATAGAACCAAAGCAAAAGTTCATTTATATATAAATGAGTGTGGTCAATTCAATTGAAATGCTATGTGTTTACGAAATTTTCTTTCATTTTTTTAAAAAATAGTATATGTAATTCTTTTCCCATTGTTTTAATTCACTATATCTTATTATATCTTTTTTTAATCCTTAATTGCCTCTGTATTCATCTCTCCTTGAAATACATAAAGAATATAATCCTCCGCCCAAAAAAGGAGTTTATTATCTTCTATTTAACTTTTTTTTTTTTTTAAATATTATTAACCTCTACGCTTCCTTTATCTTTTTATTTCTTCAGATAGGCCAGTTTTAAAATTATCCTGATTTAGCCAAAGTTTTTACCATTAGACACATGTTTTTATGGTCATGTATTGTAACAAAATCTTAAATTTCTAAATTTTCATTTCATAGAAGCACAACTTCTCAATCCAACTCCAAATCTTTCTTCTGCTTCAAGGAAAGAAGTTTCTGTACCTGGTAAGTTTTAAAGGATAATATTTGTGTTATAGTATAACTCATTTCAAGAACACATGCAGGAAAACTTGTTTACTGCAAACACGGATATTGAAAATTCATGATATGGCAGAGTTATTTTGGATCCCCATTTATGTAAATTTAATGAATTCCTTATAAGGACATAACAGATGTTATAGCTTTGTAATTTCAAAGGTCCCATTGACTTCGCTAAATCTGAGTTTTACTGCTTAGTTTTTGTAACCATATTTTTCTAAACCTACATGGTCATTATTTTTTTTTAACTTTTTAAAGTAGTGAGCAGTAAGTATACATGCTCTGGAACAAGCTTGAATGTAGCCGTCACAAGCTCCTTGAGTCGAGTTGTCAGCTCCTCAAGTGGAGCTACCAGCTCCTTGAGTCGAGTTGTCAGCTCCTCAAGTGGAGCTACCAGCTCCTTGAGTCGAGTTGTCAGCTCCTCAAGTGGAGCTTCTAGTTCCATGAATATGGTTTCCAGCTGCTCTTCTACAGTTCTTAAGTTTGTCTGACTTGTACTGACAACACCCTCCCATCAACAACAGCCTAGTACATCAGCAGGTAAAATGCTGTTCCAATTACTTTTGATGGTTTGCAAAACTTTTTCTAAAGGGCCAGAATTAATCTATTCTAAGTGTCAAAGTCCTGATACATACAAATTAAAGGTGTTTCTGATAAATTTTGCCAGTACATATAAAACATATTTATAGGAACAGAATTAGACCATGTCGACCTTCTTGTGGGTTGGAAGAAGACACTTCCTGAGATAGATCACCATTAGATATCGGAAACCTTCTTCCATGCTGGGAAACGAGGTGCTGAATTTGATTTCAGCAGGGTAACCAAGTTGTGGTATGATCCTCCCCAACCCAGCCTATCCCGTGGTGTGTTGAACAAACCAGATCGATACTTTGGTCATCGGCTGTTTTTGTGGATGCCTCGCCACTTGTTTCATGTGCAGTTTCACTGCCCTCACAGTGGCTGTAGTGGTATATTGACCAATTCTGGTGAACATCAGAAAACCAGGAGAGTTTTAGATGTGGATTGCTACTACAATATGGCGGCAGAGAATTTGGTTTGTTCGAAGTGTGGGAAGAAAGGTAAATACTAGGGATGTCAATTTTACTCGGACAGCTTAGTCGAATAGTCGGATGCTTTAGTCGAACGATAGTCGAATCGTTTAATTTTATTTTTTTAGTACCAGTTTCACTGTTTGTCGTTTACAGACAAGTTTACAATAAATCTACGCTATCACCATTATACTAGTACAACGCATTTCTGAATTGTAAACACGTACGTAGTGCAATAAAACTGTACATCAATATGTTTCCAATGTATTTATTTTAAAAATTTATGTATTAGCTGCACGTTTTATCTAAATGCATAATATCAAATGTCCATGTGTTCTTTCTTTACATAACGGTAGTATATATATATATATATGTACCCCATAATTGAAGCCAATTATTAAGTGTCCGTTCATGATCCTTGACAGGTAAACAATAAAGCTCGTCTCTAATAAAAACAAAGAGAAAGCGAGAGCTTGGGATAAATTTAAATTATGAAATTTTGTTCAAACAATCAATGATTGTATGACATCAATACCAGAAAAAGAAAATACGTTTTAATTAATCCCGATTTAAATGTATTTAAGATTTTGTAATAGCTGTTTACTAGTAATTAATATTCTTTCTGAATAGACAAGTTTGCCGATTATACATCGACGTACAAATAATTTCCTTTAAACAGTTATACCATAACCTTAATTTTACATCTAAAAATATTGATCTTTAAGTAAATGAAATGGGCAAAAATAAGTTTTTTTGCCTTGAAACTCAAAATTACTTTGTTGAAACTAGTTTTTAACGAATAACCGACTAAAGAAATTTTAGTCGATAATCGGTATGATCGAACGATAGTCGAGTACTCGAATATTCGTTGACACCCCTAGTAAATACATAAAATTATGGTACCTTAGCCTCTAATATACCTAAGATTATTTTATTACCATGATTAATTTTATTAATATGATTAAGTTAACAATATTTGAACAATATATACTAACGGAAAAAAGAAACTGTGCATAATATTTATTATGAAAAGAAATGCAAAAAATAACAATGAACAATTTTTTTTTGTACTTCTGATAACAAATGTATTCGTTACAACATTACCTAATCCATAAAAGTTAACGTCAACTAACGTCAATTTGAGCACACTGGAAAGACACTGGTATTCAAACTTGAATTAACAAAGTTAATAGCGGGTGTGACCACCATTTGCATTCACACATGCTTGACATCGGCGCCTCATTGATTCAACTAAAGTGTTCAGATATGCTTGAGGGATGTTGTTCCAGATGTTGGTTAAGGCCTGGCCTAAATCAGCCAACGTCATTGGCTGATTTGGCAAACGGCGTAGACGTCGTTCCATTTCATCATAAACGTGCTCGATAGGCGATAAATCGGGAGAAACAGCTGGCCAAGGCAAGACATCGACATTCTGTTGAACAAAAACATCCCTGACTACACGTGCAACATGTGGCCTTGCGTTGGCTTGCTGAAGAGTGATGAGATTTTGCTGTCTCTGTATGAAGGGTATCACATGTCGCTGAGTAATTTCATCTCTATAGCGTACGCCGGTGAGATTTCCATTGACAATTTGTAGAGGGGTTCTTCCACGTGCTGTGATTCCACCCCACACCATTACGCTACCTCCACCAAATTGTCGCCGTTGCACAACACAAGCGTCCTGGTACCGCTCCCCAATGCGACGATACACTCTACAACGGCCGTCACTGCTATCCAAATGAAATCTGGATTCATCAGTAAACAGAATATTGGCCCAATCTTGTATTCTGAATCGTAGATGTCCTTTGCACCACGCTAGCCTAGCGGTACGATGACGTTGTAGCAGTACTGGGCGCACAGTTGGACGTCTTGGTCTGATGTTTCGCACAGTTCTTGGACTGATTGGTCGAAGTCCAGGAATGCTTCGAGCAGTCAAACTTGCAGTCTGGAAGCGATTTCTCAGGTGCACGAGTCGCGACGTCACGCGAGGACGCCCTGAACGTGGTCGATCCCGAGTATTACCAGATTGATGAAAACGTCTCCATAATGACTGGATGGTGTTCCGATGAACTCCAAAGTGTCCTGCTACAATATTTTGTGCCATTCTGCTTGAAGCATTCCAACAGCAATATTACGTTGGTTTTCGCTGAGTCGTGGCATGACAGAATAGTAAATTTGGTCAAAACTAAAGTGCTTTCCTTTAGGAATAGAGTCTAAATAAACGTTATACAGTTTTTTCTCAAAACAATTTTGGCCAGTAAAACCCCTGCGTACGAACACGTCAATAAAAAAACGTGCTCACTAACCATGAAAAGTCCGTGCAACTGAGTCGGGAACTCTCCGATATTGTTAAAAAAACATCACCTTTATTGACTGTTTACATTGTATTAATATAAACAATAAATATATAAATTTTTTACTAAATATTATAATGCACAGTTTCTTTTTTCCGCTAGTATATTTTGTATCCATAGGGAAATAATTTGTAATTATTTGTACATGAGACAAAACTAATTAATTTAACAAACATTGATTTATCATTGAAACTCCTCCCTGTAACTTTTTTTTAAGAATCAAGATAGCCAAATATTTAATTTTTTCCAATTTATGATTATAATCCTAAAAAAAAATTTATACAATTGATTTTTTTAAATGCCAACAGTCATCAGCTGGAGTGAAGGTGTACTTGACCAACTGGACAGCCCCACAAAATCCACCTTTCCCTGCATCCGTACCCTTAAGAATACCTGTGACCTGAAAGTTGTTAACCTAATGCGACAGAGGGGACATGGTAACAGCAGCAGTGCAGTCTGGCAACAGGTAAGAGAACAACATGGTGAGTCATATCTTATCAAATTACAAATGAATCTCTCTAATCGCAGGGAATTCAAAGCTTCAGTAGACAGGGGTTTCTTTATGCCGACACAGTTTAGTGAGCCTCCGATACCTGCAGAAATTACAGGATACAGTTGGTTCATGAAGGTATATCAGCTGGATGTTCTTCAACGAATAGATTACATCAAAGCTCACCTGACATTTCAGTTTGGTAATATACTGAAGATGGATTCAACGAGGAAGATCACGAATAAACTGGCAGGTAAAATGTTAAAATATTTTTTGCTTGCCCTCTCATGACTCAGGATGATAAAATTAATAGTGGAAGAAAATATTGTTTTGAGTATATTTCAAAATGCTAAATTCAAAATCTATTTTCCAGAATGCCTTCTAAAATTTACTTCTTGGAGGTGATTTTAAATTTTGAGTCGAGCCATTTTTAGCTGTTCGGTCGGAAGAGGGCAACCAAACATTTTTTTTAAAGATAACCTAATGAAATAAATGCCCTTTTCTTATTTGTTTTATTTTTATTTTATTCCTTTACATGTAATTTTAAACTCTTTTATTATCTATGATTTTAGATCATCTTCAGATATCTCAAAACTTTTTCTTGGTCACATAGAGTTTGAAATAACAAGGTTTGACTGTGCTTAAATTAGTTTTTCTGGAAGAGTGTGAGAGAATTTCTTAATGTATCCTTTCATTTTAACCTAATGATCTTAATTACATTAAAGGAAAAGGGAGGAAGACCACCATGTGGGTCACAAACATTGGTAATGAACACGGACAGGTGTTAAAGTCAGTCTTAACTGTTGGTGAAGGGTTAAGCTTGAAGCAAAGCCTTGTTGCACGGTACCGGAATGCTGAAGTTTCTCCTCCGAAGGCTCTCTATGTTGATAGGGACTGCTGTGGAACCTCCTCTGCACGGAAGTACTTTGGTGCATGGCCTTTTCTTCATATAAGGTATCAATATTATACTTTATAGAATTAACTAAAATTATCATGTTCTCCTTTTCCTGCTTTGATCAATTGTCTTTAAAAAATGCATTACATATCAAAGATATGAATGTAATTTTTAATAGTGCAATTACTTTAAGATTTTCTTAGTAAAAATAAAAAAATTAGTTGAATAAAACATTTAAGCAATAAATGCCTAAGTTATGTATGAATTTAAAAAATGTCAAATAGATAAACATATTACATGTGTCATGTAATATTCTAGGTTGGACATTTGGCACTTCATGCGTCGCTTTCCCTCTGGTTGTACAACTGATAAACATCAGCTGTACAGTGTATTCATGGGGAAACTGAAGCAGTGCATCTTCAAGTATGACGAGGGTGTCCCTAATCTACTGAAGACTGCAAAGCGGGATGAGATGGTCCAGAAGGTATTCCCAACCCCACAGATGATGACGTCTTTCGAAAGTTGTCTTCCAGCGAGCTCCAACAACACTGTCGAAGGGTGACCCGAGGGACAGCAGAAACATCAAGGCTGATATCAAGTCTGCTGGAATCTTAGGATGGTTCTAATGGCTGCGATACCCAAGGAGCACCCCTTATTCACAGTAGGAGAATGAAGCAGCTTTGGGATGTCCAGAGTCGTCATGTAGACTGTATCCAGGATCCCCCTGATCTGCAGCTTTACACCCAGGTGAATACGTTGAAGAAAGGCAACCTCATGCTACCTGTTTACAGGTGTGCAAGAGGCTCAACTTCTCTGGAAAGTTTCCACCTCCATATGAACAGGTTTATTCCAGTTAAGTGTAAAATTTCAGACAAGAATTTGACTTTTTAATTTCAGAATGATATGCTTTCATTTTATATTTACAAGTCGGCTTTGAATTTCCATAGGAACCCTTGCGAAGGACATCAATTTCCAGGTGTGTGTGTTGAATGGCCTTTTCAGGTGGAATACTGACCGGCAGAGTTCTGCAGTGCTTGATAGTCAGCAACAGAATCCAATGACGTACAGTGGACCTCTGAAGAATGCAGTAAACAGGCTGTCGCAGGGGGTTTTTGGAAAAGATATGTTCCAAACTACAAACCACCCGGAAAATATACCGGTAATCATTATATGATGATAAATGCTTTACATTACTGGAAGAAAATTATATTTAAAATATCATGAAAATTGAATTTAAAAAAATATATGTCAACTTCAGATTTTGATTCAGGATTTGAAAATATGCTTTCAGCCTGTGAAGAAGTTGATTTTTTGTTGTATATATTATTTTAATTTTGTTCGAATGGGGTTCCATACATTTGAGTCTGTTTTGCCACGAGTATATAAAGGGACCGGTTTTGTCGGGGTGGTCAGATCTAGTTTGGTGTCCGGTAGCGTGACCAGCCGGAGGTGTGCCACGTTTGCTGTTTCCCCTGCATGATTATACAAGTGGCGAATATTTTGGTGAGATATAGCACAGAATGTTAACGGGTAGCCATATAACTTGCCAGGAGGATTATTGCAGCGTGTTTGTGCAGTTCTAGCCGGTAAGAGTGTTCGAGTAATGTATATAGTTTGTTTTCTGGTATAAATTTCCGGTCTCAGTTGTATCTTAGGTTAGGTTTTTGTAAATATAAATTACTTCCAGTGCGTAAGAGGTTTGGAGACGAGTTTTGATGTATGGGCATACTGAGGGTCGTTAGACGAGGTCTGAGGCTTATTGACGAGTGTGTATGGAGGGCCACGTGCGTCTTATCCAAGGTCGACACTGTTAAGGGCGTGGTAGGATAACCGGAGCGGGAGGCTAAGACCCGGGGCTCTACGAGTTAGGAACTACTATTTTGTGGACCACGGAACTTGGTGTGACGTTGACGTTACCTGTATGGCGAGAGCGCCGTGGTGTATTTTCTAGGACACATGTCGCTGACCTGTTTTGTGAACCAGAACTTTGAGTAACTTTCAGTAGTAAATAACAGAACTCGTTTACATTTAAAAAGATATTATTGTTATTTGAAGTTAATTGAGCTTTTTCGAAATATTAATTGAAAAGACTGAATTAAGTTGGTGAATTTTACCTGTTTGATTTAGAATCTGATAATTATTGACTCAGCATTGTAGCATGTAATATTCAACTTTATTATTATGTAAAGTATCAGAAGTGGTTTAAGCTGAGTTAACTGTTTATATCTATTTTCATTTCCGGTGTGTGAGCTGGTATGTGAGCGTGAGTGACAGTAATTGAATATAATTTGATTTTTTTTTGTGTGTTAATAAACTTATTTGTTGTTTCTGATTGATATTGTTTTTCCTTCTCAACTCTACAAAATCCAAAAAGAACTCATGACACAGCCTATACAACCTTTCAAATTAATTACTTAACAGTGGTTCTTCATAAAATTTTTAGTGATATCCTTTATAAATTGTTTTTTCCCAAAAGGGGAGCTAATTGGAATTGAGTATCTTTACTCCCAAACTGGAGAAGGTGTAGCAGATTACACCAACACAGCCAGACAGCTGTTAGAGGGCCCTGATACCGAGGACATGGAGATCCTCAGGCAGATGAAGGATTTGAAGAGCTGGATGATGTGACGGGTCCCACTACTTCAGATATTTTGGACTTGGGTACAGGGGTAGAACATGAGACCCAGGATTCCACACACTCACCAACTCCCCAAACAATCCTTCATATTCCCTCAGACACGGAGAACAGACAGCTGATGGTGCAGAAAGATGAAGGTACGTGTATGTCTAAATTGCTCTGATATCTTTAAATTTAAAATTTATTGAAATAAGCAGATTTATCTTCTTTCAATAACTGTTTAGTATCTCTATTTTTAAAGCATTAAATTCATGGTGTTATGAGTGTATTTGAATATTAAAACTATTTGTTTTAAGTGAAACGTACTTGTATTTATGTTCCCCTCATTTTAGTTTAGGTCCCTACCATCCCCCTGCTTGAGAGAGACTCACCTGAAGGACATGGATCTGATGAGGTAAATGTTTTCAAAGATATGTTCATTTATTGTCTGTGTTCTTTAAATTAAATGTTGTTTAGATCAACATTTCAGTCGTATAATGTTTCCTTCATTACATATTTATTATGTGGTTAGCATTTGTATAATTCTATTTTCAGGACACAGTGGGGCCAGACAACATTCCTGGATACACAAAAGTGCTTGCCTTCGCCGACTTCTTGGTGACACTAAAAGACAAGGCCACAATGACCACAGCACAAATTCAGCAATTGAAAGACCTGTGGTCGGCACTTTCGGAGTATGACAGGAAGAGGACAGTTTTTCTAACTCGGTTCTCTAAACATCCAGTAGAGGGAAGATTCAGACACAAACAGAAAAAAAGTTGCTCCAGGAGTAAAAAGTATTCAGAGGTAAAAATCACACATTTATTAAAATATCTGTACAGAAATGGTGCACCAAATGCAGGGTTTGAAAAACTTACTCACCCAAAGGAATTACCAGCTAGGTCAGAAACAATATCAACAGTCTCGTTTAAAGTCATCATTTCGTGAATTCTATGGTCGATGCAGTGACCTTGTCGGCAGATACAGTTTGTCATTGAGTGGGGTGCTGACTGGCGTTTTTCATACCAATTGTTGGTCCATTGTTTGTACACTGAGTTGACCACGGGTTTTTTCCGTTGTTTCCTGATTGTGACAACGAGCACACGGCGGGTGTGACCGGTCGGCGGGGGATGCTCGCTCCTCCATGGCACCTGATCCCACCTCTGATGTTTCGGAGGTCCGTGTTTGCTCTGCTCTTATTTTGTGTGTTTGTTTGATGGACGTTGAGATTGAGTGCTGTTCGTTATTTCCATATCCTTCTTTAGGTCATGATTCCACGCCAACAACAAGATAGAGAAGTGTTAACCGAGATACATGATAGACTTTAAGCTAAAAAAGCGCAGGCCCAGTAACTATCCGTTTGGGAAAAGGCAGCTTTCTTTTTCATAAATATGTACTTAGATCATTGGCCTAATATCCTTGCTTACGCAAAGCCCTATCCGGACACCATAGCAAACCATCCACAATGCCATCATACATATCTGATGTAGGGTACCCTTATCAATATTTGAGTTATCACGAAAGAACATGGACAGCAAAAATTCTGTGAACGTATGTAATTATGCCTTCATTTGATACAGTAAAATGGTTTTCTTCTTTTTTACATTTTTATAATTTAAATAAAAATATTTTTATAAACAATTTCTTACATTCTAACATCGAACTTTGTAACATCAGTATATAGCTTCAAGCATATTTATCCTTTCACTGGATGACAGCTCCACTTTTTGCTCCAATCACCCCTCTGGCAAAGTTTCTCCAAGGAAGTCTTGCTACAAAAGGAGATTTGTTGCATTTATATAAATCTCCAATGTCAGAGAAATTAACTGCATAAAGATGAAAATGAAAACTGCTTTTTCTTAAAATTGTGTAAAAATGCCTAACTTCAAATAAATTTCAATTTCTTGTTATAACCTTAAATTTATGATTAAAACAAACCATGTTTAATTTCTTTTGGATTTTCTTCGGCATGCAAGGAGTAGGTGTTTTTTTTTGTATCATATTCTGTTCCTGTTGTTGACTTGTACTTGGCAAGGAAGGAAGGAAGAGGCAATGGGGGTATATTATTCTCAGTTTCAATACTGCAACATGAATCTTGCTTAGGCTCAGTCACTGTTGGAGCTTCATCAACTACATATACTTTAACTTTTAGTACTTTTAAGTCTCTAAAATACCCATTACTTTCGGGACCCAGGTCCATCAATATCATTGTAGAAATGAGTAATGTGTGGATTTTCAACGAAAAATCTCTCCTTCACAATTTTTTCTTATATCATTCAGATCAAAATTTTCAACTCCATTTCTTTATTTTGGTTCTTACAAATTACAACTAAAAATTTTCTTTCTGTTTCGGATTCATGTTTCATTCATTCATTCATTCATCAGCTGTTTGTGTACCATGTGACCTTTATGTGTGGTGTTGTGTATGACGTCACGTATTTGGGTGTTCTTATTAAATGATTAAATTGACTACACGTGTTTTCGATGGCTCGTCTAAACATGGTGTCAGAAGTGGGATTTCAGTAATTTTTCCTGCATATTTAGGGGACAGATAGATTAAGCCGATAACAGAACCATGCCTCGTTTCAACCCCCCGGAGAGTTTTAACTTCAGCAACCCGACAGAGTGGCTCGACTGGAAGGAGAGATTTTCGCACTTCAGAATGGCGTCGAAGTTGAACAAAGATGACCCCGAGGTCCAGATCAGCGCACTCATCTACGCAATGGGTAAGGAGGCAGAGCACATTTTTAAGTCACTACAGTTCGAAGATCAAGATGATAAGAAGAAGTTTGACAAAGTCTTCAAGAAATTTGACGAATATTTCATTCCAAAGAGAAATATTATCCACGAACGAGCCAGATTTCATCAGCGCGCACAACAACCCGGTGAGTCAATAGAAACTTTTGTTAGAAATCTCCACGAAATTTCTGAATATTGTGACTTTGCTGACAAGAAGGAGCAGATTAGAGATCGATTAGTGATAGGAATTTCTGACAAAGAACTCTCGGAGAAATTACAGCTCAGATCAGACCTGACGCTCGAGAAAGCAGTAGAAATTGCGCGGCAATCAGAAATGGTGAAATCACAGATCAAGGACCAGAGTGTGTCAGCTACAAATGTGGAAGCAGTCCGTAAGCATAGTGCTACAAGTCAAAGTCCGAGGAATTTTAACACTGGCCGAGGCAGAGGTCGAGGACACAGACACTCAGGTGGGCGTGGTAGAGGTAACCATCACACCACAGGACAAGGTCAGGGCAAGTGCAACAAGTGTAATCTACGACATGCAAGGGATCATTGTTTCGCTAAGGGCAAACAGTGCAGACGGTGTCACAAATACGATCACTTTGCTGTGTGTTGTAACCAGAATAGTATAGCAGAAATAGTACATCCAGAACCCGGAGGATTGTATCAGGAATCAGGATTCCTTGGCTCGATCACTACTTGTTATGATGATGAAGCAGCATGGAAAGTGAACCTGAAAGTCTGTGGGAAAACTATACCGTTCAAGATCGATTCAGGAGCAGATACCTCAGTCATGGGTGAATCAACTTACCGTGAGCTTCAGTACCCACCGAAACTGAAATCAGCCAACACTGCTTTGTTTGGGCCTGGAGGACGAATTGACTGTCTTGGAGTTTTCACAGCTGAGACTAACTTTAAGGACCAAAACTTTGCATTTCCAATTCATGTTATCAGAGGGACAAGCAACCTTTTAGGACGATCAGCTGCACACAAGTTTGGACTTATAAAGAAAGTTGAAAGTTGAATCAAGTTTGTTCGGAAGTTTCGGACTAGTGAAATGTGAGCCTGTGAAGATAACTCTAAGAAATGATGCTAAGCCGTACTGTTTAACAACTGCCCGTCGTATCGCATTTCCACTGATGTCAAAGGTAGAAGCAGAATTGAACAGACTCGAGAAAGAGGGCAACAAAGGGAAATGACTCGCTTCAAAGATGTACTGGAGAGCCACGGATTACGACCTAAAACTCATATTCCTGTGGAAGGTGACGAAAAAGCTACAACAATCCCCTCTACTGGTCCAGAGACAGAACCTATTTCAACCTGCAATACAAAGTACATATACTCTTTCAATACTCTCAACCAACCATTTTTGAATGACAGACTTCAAAGTGCTTTGTTTGTGTTTTGACAATGCTTACTGAAATTATCAACAAATCTATTTAGAAGCGACAGAAACATTGAATTTCAAAACGGCTATTGATTGAGCCCCAGGGACTTGACAAAGATAAATTCAAATATAGTAGACCTGTTTCCATTTGCCTTTCCATGAATTAAGTCTTATTTATCTGGTCGATGTCAACAAATTGCTGGAGGGTCAATATGAGCGAGGGAGTTCTTACTCCAGTTTGAAATACAAGTACCACAAGGCCTTTTTTCCAAACCTAAGTATTTCAAATAAGTACATTTGAGGAAATCAGAAAAATAAAACATCTGAACATCACTGGATAAAGGGAGGAACTTGTAACCAAGAGGCCCACGAACCTCATAGGTCACCTGAGCGTCATGTAACATTTTTGAGCAATTCGGTTCGTGTTTCAATTCACAATTTTTAGCTCTACTAGTCAGAGACCAGAAGAGCTTATGCGATAGTAATGCGTCCGTCGTCCGTCCGCCTGTCTGTAAACAATTTTTCAAAATGCTACTCCTACTACAGTTTTGGTCTGATTTCAATATAACTTGGCATACAAGTAGACTTCACTAAGATACATAATTCTGTGTATCGGATTTTGATTTCGATGAACGGTGTTGCCGTTGTTACTAAAAATAGAAATTTCTGTGAAATTCTTTAAAAATGCTACTCCTCCTACAGTTTTGGTCTGATTTCAGTATAACTTGGCACACAAGTAGACTACGCTAAGATACATAATTCTGTGTATCGGTTTTTGATTTCGATGAAGGGTGTTGCCATTGTTACTAAAAATAGAAAATTCTGTGAAATTCATTCAAAATGCTACTCCTCCTACAGTTTTGGTCTGATTTCAATATAACTTGGCACACAAGTAGACTACACTAAGATACATAATTCTGTGTATTGGTTTTTGATTTCGATGAACGGTGTTGCCGTTGTTACTAAAAATAGAAATTTCTGTGAAATTCTTTCAAAATGCTACTCCAAATACAGTTTTAGTCTGATTTCAGTATAACTTGGCACACAAGTAGACTACGCTAAGATACATAATTCTGTGTATTGGTTTTTGATTTCGATGAAGGGTGTTGCCATTGTTACTAAAAATAGAAAATTGTGAAATTCTTTCAAAATGCTACTCCTCCTACAGTTTAAGTCTGATTTCAATATAACTTGGCACACAAGTAGACTACACTAAGATAAATAATTCTGTATATTGGTTTTTGATGTCGATGAAAGGTGAAAAAAAAACTCTCAAAATGCTACTCCAAATACAGTTTAAGTCTGATTATAATATAATGTGGCACGCTAGTACACTACACTAAGAACATAGAGACTTAATCAAGGATCATTATTCTTTTTATTGCTGTGGTAAAGTTTAAATTCCCAACTGCTTAAGAACTTTTCTCTTCCTTTGCTATAACTACAAACCAGTAGAGCTTCAGTCTCGACAGACTTCTGGTTTAAGAGACATTCTTGCTCATCATAACTTTGTACTTGGATACAAAGTTTATTTTATGCCCAAGAAACAAGATATTCAAAATGTTTTTTTGCATTTTCACTATATTATAATAAATAGAGCCCCTCTTTAACAACAGATTTCCTGAACCAGGGGTAAAGGAATTCATAATTTTGGAAGTTCTAAGCCTTTTTCAATGTAACTATGTACTTGGTTAGTTGCTCCAATACAATACCCAGGAGCAGATAAGAGGATTTTCAAGAAAAAAATAATGTATTGTAATGTGTTTGTTTTATATGTATATATGCTACAGTGTTAATAAATAAGAATATTATTTTTGTTCATTTGATAAGCCCTAACCATGTACCTGATTAGCGCCCTTATCTTGGAAGTCTAATTAGTGTCCTAATAATGGGGCCTATCAGATGCCATAAATGTATCAAGTGTCTTGACACCTAACAATGGTGCAGAGGCCCTAATGCTTATAGCCGATTGCCCTTATAGGTGCCCTAATGATAAAGCCGATTGCCCTAAAGATGCAGCCTAACGCCCTAACTAGATGCCCTTAATCACGTTAGGTGTCAGACAGGGTATATAAGGTTAGTGAGTTGAGAAACATTGCTTCTACTGGATTGTAAACTGCGTTTTGGTACTTTTAAAACACTTGTTGAAACAAACTTTGTCGTTGTTCTGATGTTAGATCTATAAAGGTCTAAAGTTCCTATCTTCTACACGAGATCCACAATATTTTGTGACACTGGTAACAACAAAACACTCCATTGAACGAAAAACGTTACACTATTTTAACTAAAATCAATATAGACACACCCTAGCACTAGAACCCCTGATCCTGGGGCCAAGAATTATTTTTGTTGAAATTTTCGGACTCAATGCTGATTACAAACATGCCATCAGTTTGACTGCTTGATTTCAAAAGGTAAAGAAGGTTTTAAAAGAATGCATTAATTTTAGTTGTTTAGGCCCCGCCCCTCAGGCCCAGGCGAGCAGGGGCCATAAATTTTTCAATTTTGGTTCCTCATCATCCATTGATGTTATAAGCCCAAAATAGTTGAAATTGGCTCAATGTTTCTAGAGAAGAAGTTGAAGTTCCCTATGACCTATCCCCTGACCTCATAGCCATCCACCCTTGCCGGTTTGAAACATCAGTGACAGTATTCCAATTCTCAAGAATGCTTGATGGCATTTAATTATTCCACAGGGTACTTTATATATAGTGCTATCCCGTAAGCGGATCTCTGACAGTTCTCATCTAGACAAAAGTAGTAAAGCTTGACCCTTATGTCTACGGCGTATTGCTTCGATGCTGGCTATATTGGAGTCCACTGATTTTGATGGCAAGAGTATTAGAGCTTTCCACTGATTGTTAACTTGCCTCCAGTTAAAGATGCATGAAGGATATGGAAATAACGAACAGTATTCAATCTCAACGTCCATTAAACAAATATACAAAATAAGAGCAGAGCAAACACGGACCTCCGAAACATCAGAGGTGGGATCAGGTGCCATGGAGGAGTGAGCATCCCCTGCCGACCGGTCACACCCGCCGTGTGCTCGTTGTCATAATCAGGAAATAACGGAAAAAATCCGTGGTCAATTCAGTGTATAAATAATGGACTAACAATTGGTATGAAAAACGTCAGTCAGCATTTCATTCAATGATAAATTGTATTTGCTGACAAGGTCATTGTATCGACCATAGAATTTACGAAATGATGACTTTAAACGAGACTGTTGATATTCTTGTTTCATCAACTTGCTTGTCAATAATTTACCTCGTTTAAGAAATTGTTCATACGTAGAGCATGCTCTTGCGTATCGAATCAACTGAGATATAAATACTCCGTATGCAGGTGATGAAGGTATATTGCTGCATAAGTAAGGGAAGTTGACGATAGAAAAGTTAAAGTCATCACGTTTATCATATAGCTTGGTTGTTAGATTACCATTAGTGTCTTTTTCAAGTAAAATATCCAAGTATGAAGCAGAAGTGTCGGACTCTGTGGTATCTTTTATCTCAAGCTCACCAGGATATATCGTGTCGACGTAGGAATGGAAATTATCATTATTAATTGACAATACGTCGTCGATATATCTAAATGTCGAGTTGAAGGCCACAGCAAGTGTTTTCTTCTTTTCACGCAAAAGATTTTGCATAAATTCTGCTTCATATGAATATAAAAATAAGTCTGCTAATAACGGAGCGCAATTTGTACCCATGGGAATTCCAATAGATTGTTGGAATACCTGGTCTCCAAAAACCACATAGATATTGTCAATCAGAAACTCAAGCATCTTCTTGATGTCAACTTCAGAGTACTTATGTGTGCAATCAGAATCTGTTTTAACAAAATAATTTTTCAAATGACCAATGACGAGGTAAGTAAACTTACGAGTTCCATTTTTGTTGAAGAAGCAGCTGTCAATGATATCAAAAAGCCTGGATTTTAATTTGTCGTGGGGAATTGTTGTGTATAAAGTTGAAAAGTCGTAAGTTTTTATGCTGTTGATTTTTGTAAAGTCTTGTGATTTCAAATTGTCCAAAAGTTCTTTAGAATTTTTAAGTATCCACATCTGATTTACACCACTTCTTGAATATATAGTTGTACAGTACTCTTGAAGTTTTTCCTTCACTACTGTCAATATTTTAGTGAGAAGTAACGAAAGAGGCTTGGTTGAACATTTACTGGAACCTGCAATGTATCTTTGTTTGTAAGGATTCTTATGAAGTTTCGGAATCCAATATATATAAGGTAGTTCAAATTCATTTTGGCTCTGTGGAATATTAAAAGTATTCAAAACTGACAGGTGATTTTGAAGAATTTCTTCCTTAGAAAGAGAAGTATATGTATAAGTAGGATTACCACTTGTAGAATTAAATCCAAGTTCTTCTAGAATGCAGTTTATATAATGAGCCTTACAAACGAAGACAATGTTGTTACCTGCTTTGTCGGCTGGAACCAGTACGTACTGATCGTGTAATGCATCAAATTCTACCCGTATCACACCAGAATCCTGTGATTCTCTCCATGATGTGAATGACAGGAAGCTCCATTAATAAGACCATCTGTTGTATCTAAGTTTACAGTTAACTCAAAATAGATGTCCTTTGCCACTTGTAGAATATTAGGAAGCTGAGTTTTTTTTTCCTATGAATTTATGAATGAGTCAATGATCTTTCTTGTCATTTCTGATGACGTTGACCCAACCACCCTATCTTTTGCATGAATAATATAAACTCTCCAGTATATAGGTGGTAATATGTCCCAGGACTTTGGTACAGTAGATTCCTAATATTTACACGGTTAGCCTTAGCTGCCATCTCTTTACTTGCTTCAAGATGCAGATGGTGGTCTCTCTGTACATGTTGTATGAGAAAATATAACTTCTCGTATTTGCGGTATTTCTGGAGATTTTAAATTAATGTTACTGAAATATAAATGAAAATATTGGTATAATAGAGATTTTATCAATAGATACTTTTTTTTAACTTAATACAATAGGCATTTTGTTCACCTTGTCAAATATTTTCTTTTTTTTCAATATGTAGTACAGTTCATTGAACTTAATTCCTTTTCATTTTGACATTTGTGAGTGGATTTCTTTCCATTTATGAATAGCATACTATTGCGTCAGTCTTTAATTCATGACCGTACACCGGGTGGTTCAGTGCGTGCAGTATTTTATAAAATTTGTCTGGAAGAAGTTTCTGGGCAATATCCTCCTTGAACGTTGAGACTTGTTTGTCCTTGTTCATCTTCAATTATCACCGAGAAAAAGTATTTCAGAATTTTTCCATTTCTGGAAAATTTACTTTTTATTGTCCTGTTCTGACCTTTGTGCAACACGTTCACTTTGATGTTTTGAAAGAAATATAAAAAAAGAATTATATATATTAAATAAGTATATTCTTTTGATGAAGTTAATCCATAAATATATCAACTTCGCAGAAAAGTCTCCAGTTCATGGCCATACACAGGCTGCCTGGTGGTGTTTATTATCTTAAAACAAATCGCCCGGATGAATCTTCCGGGCAATGTCCTTCTTGAAAGTGGAAATCTTTGATGTATATTATGTTGTGTGTGCAATTCTAACATTATATATGACAAGGTTTTATTGATTTTCATATAAAATGTCTAACGGTATGTAAAATTTCCGAAAAATTATATTCTATCAAGGCTTAATTTTGATATATGAAAAATAACAACTTACATACAAACTTGTTCTTGATCCCTGTCACTATTTTCTCCACTTCTACAATGCTGGACGGTATTATGGGAACACCATATGCAGTCCTCAGGCGTGCTTCTTTTCAACAATTTTTAATCAATAGTGGCTTCCTCTCCCACAATAAACCTCTTCTCTCTCAGTAGCATATACTCGTCGTCAAAGTTGGTTCCTCTTAAGTTAATTGATTTATAAACTTTAAAGCATTAAAACGTCAAATTCCTAAAAACAAACGAAAAAACTATTATGACCGCGATACAGAACGACTATTTTAAGAGTTAATGACAGCTTTAGCAATAACGTTCAGTTTTATAAAGGGACCTTAAGTCTAACCTTAAGTGGAGTGCAAATGAGCAGATACGCATTGAGTATATCATAAATTCCAGGAGCAATTGTTTTGCCATTAGATGACATGAGGGTATGTATATCAGACATTGTTTTTGGACCCAGACATTTCTCATCTTTGTGTCCCTTTTTTGTGTTCCGCTTCAGCATTTGAAGGAGAACTTGGCCGTTTACCTGCAAATCGTGTCTTACTATGTTGTAGCGTCTGTCATAGTTTGTTTCCTGCCTCTGGGCACGGGAAATGTCCTCGACTACCTGAAAAATTCTTTTTTGAGAGTCAATTGATTGTTAAATTCGATTGTCGGTATTTTCTCATTAAAGTTTAAGTCTGTCTAGGGTTCAAGTGATTTTAAAGCTCCATCCTCGGTGTTCGTAGGTCTCTTAGGTAAATTGGAGAGTAGGCGATAGAAGACTGCGTTGTCATGTTGATTGCTGAAACCATATGGTCAAGGTACTTAGGCTAGTGGTTTTCATTGTCATGGACTACTTTACGACTCTGTTTCAGCGTCTAGTTTGGTTTCTCATCAAGGCCATTGGCTTGGGGATGCTACGGTGTGGTACAAATGTAGTGGATAGCATTGGAACTGGTGAGCTCTTTAAGTCTGGTTTTTGAATTTGGAATCATGTCGGTCACCAGTATGGTAGGAGTACCATGACACAGCATTGTCTTGGTCAGAAATGCAGGTATGGTGTTTGCAGTTTTCTATTGTACAACTTCAGGTTCAACCAATTTGTAAAAGTAATATGTATTACTAATAGTTTTATAACTATATACACTCTTTAAAGTTGACCACATCCAAACCAAATATAATACCTCACATCATTCGCCACTGGTGAGACTTACAGAAGGGGCTCTTGATGTTACAGCATTGGCAGGTCTCTGTCATCTGTCACAGTCTTTCACTTGTAATATAGAAAAAATCATTGTTGGTGTATTGTTTTGTTAAATGCCTTGACTTATCAATGTTCATAGTTTATGGTATAAGGTATTTAATGTATAATGGATGTATTTTCAATGATTTAAAATTATAGTTAAAATACATTTCTAGATAACGGTAATTGTGTAATGAATCAAATTCAAAAGTCCGATATCATGTCAAAAGCTGTTCATTTTGCTCCCTTAAAAGTTTATGCTGAATTATCTGACCTTAATTTCAAAGTCGTAACATATTTATATCTTCCTCCAACTGGTTCTTTCATTTGAATAATTCATCTGCCGTGTACTCATTGTTACGAAATAATGACTTTAATGGAGACTGTTCAGATTCTTGTTTCATCAACTTGCTTGTCATTAATTTACCTCGATTTGAAAATTGTTCATATGTAGAGCATGCTTTTGCGTTTCGAATCAACTGAGATAAATACACTTCATATGCAGGTGATGAAAATAATTAGTTGACGATCGAAATGTGATCACGTTTCATAAAGCTTAATTGTTAGATTTCGACGATCGTCCTTTTCAGGTAAAATATCCAATTATGAAACAAATGTGTCAGACTCTGTTGTAATTTTTATCTCAAGCTCACCAGGATATAGCGTACCGACGTAGAAATGGATATAACCATTGTTAATTGACAGTACGTCGTCGATATATCTAAATATCTAGTTGTAGGCCACAACGTGTGTTTTCTTCTTTTCAGGCGTAAGCTTTTGCACGAATTCTGCTTCATATGAAAATATGAGGTCTCCAAATAACGGAGCGCAAATGATTCCCATTGAGATTGTTAAAGAAAGAATTAATGCTAAATTAATAATGTTATCGGTTCTTGATTTCTTCGTAAGCATTGATACAATGCATTTTTCAACTCATGCACAAGTTACAGCATCTTGCTGTCTTTTTGTAGCCTTTCATCTTCCTTGTTGAATACATAAAAACCTTCTTACATATCAAATCTGTTAAAAACTTCTGACACATTCTTCTATAATGCTATATTTTCATGCAAGGGTGTGCTTTCTTAGATTTATGTTTTTTCACATTTGCACTCCCAATTGGTCCTCATACCTGTGTTGTCCTGTAACACTGTCAGTTCGTTCATTATAAAGTGATAAAACTTGTTCATTTTCATCTCGTACATTTCATCATTTCTGCAGTGGCATGTTCTTAACAAAAGTGATGGCATTTTTTCCCTTTTCTTCATAGATGACGTCTTTTAATGGTTTTGTAAATGGATGGAAATATGTTTTTTATTGATTGAATTTGGCTTTCTTTTCCTTACATTTTCCAAAAGTCGAATTGAATATGCTGATATCACTTATATTAAGCCTTTCCTCTGATTGACTGCTTTTTTATTTCATCCTATAATAAGAACCACGCAAAAAATTATTCAATATAAATTGTAATCCACCCCATGTAGCTTAAAGTAGCAGCCTAACTTTACATGAAACACAATTTGAACAAATGTATTGTATCAATTTATTAATATGGCCCACCAAATGAAAGATGTTTGCAAAAGTAACTTAAGGTAGTTTTCTTCTCATATTTTTAGACGGTGGCTATTAAGAGTTTATTTTTGTAAGGTACACATGATAAATAAGTGTAACTTATATAATTGTAGAAATAAAATGTGCAACTCGTAGGGTTGAGTATCCGGGGTTGGGGGGTCGAGGTCTGTCCACCATGACATAGTACATGAGATTCATTACAAACGCGGCATACTAAATCTTCGTCGTCCCAGTCTTTTTGAAATACCATTGAAATGACAAATCCTCTACAGTTCCTGTTTTATTTGTTCTCTTGGGAGTCGCATTTACTTTGGCCTAGGCAAGGGAGTCACTCTTTTCATGAATATGGCAGTTGTCTTCTTTATATAGTATTATTTAAATGTAATATTAATGATCTTTGTTTTATAAATATATATAATTTGCAGTCCCTGAAGAAAATATAGTTTAAACAAGAGGCCCATGGGCCTTAAAGGTCACCTGAGTATCCTTGGAAGTTGAGGTATATAAATGAAGAATGTATACTTTAAACTATTGTAAATTAAGCATTCTTTCAGGGATTAAATCTCAGACTTGGGGTGTGTCAGTGCAGTACTCTACTTATCGAGTTAATCAGTGCAATAGTATAGAATTATTTAATGCCTGAGCAGTCGATACACGAGAATATTTTTCTGTTGGTGCTGGGAGCAGCTGAGTCTGTTCTATTACCCAAGGCCAATAGAACACACAGAAATGTTGGCTGTCTTCATATCTACCATAATGAACTTTGGAATTTATCGTAGTACAAACCATGATCTTAAACCATTATGAAACCAGAAGTCTCTGTCGAGACTGTAGCTCTACTGGTATTTATTACAAAGGATGAGAAACGGACACCTTACTATCGCATAAGCTCTTCTGGTCTCTGACCAGTAGAGCTAAAAATAAATTAAAATTCTGTCAAAAATCAATGAAGCGGAACAATTTTCAAACTTGAGCTTTAATTAAGATACATTCATACGAAAATTTGGCTCAATATCTGCAAGAGTTTAGAAAAAGTGTGCACAGGCTCAGAGGAACGTCTAGTTTCGTCCGGTTTGACCAGTAGGGGACTAATTTGTGCCTAGTTATGGTACATAAGTAATATATTTAAAGCAAGTTTCATTAAAATAAACACTCTACCATTGAAACATTGCTTAGAATCATTACGTTTATAAATTCGAAATGTGGGTCGGTTTTTCCTAAATTGTTACAATTGCTCCAGTTAGACTATTAATTGGCAGTTAATAGCTAGGTATGAAAACATAAAAACTGAAAACACATGCAGATAGATGAAAATATGACATCTCTGATAAAACAACCAAAATTTATTTGATTAAGAAATAATTTCACCTATCTATACTGTACATGCATGTTTTCAGTTCGCTTATCTTTTGAAACCTATCTATTGACTGCCAGTCGGTGAACTGATCTATTGAAGTCTTATATTTACATTTCCAATGTCTTTGTCCAAGATAAAATTACCAATTGTAAATGTAATTGATTTCCTCATGCATGTTTTGGCGCGGTTCCAAAAAAACCACGTGTAGGGCGGGACAACACCTAGAGAGAAGCAGGCTTGGAGCCCGTGGATTGGCGGAATCAAAGCATGTAAATATAAGGAATAACTGTCAGATTTTTCGAATTCATGAAGATGATCAATGGATTGGCTTGTGTGATAATTTTAGAAGGCGTTTATGCAAATTATCACACAAACTAATCCATTGATCACTTCATGAATTAGAAAAATAAGACAGTTATTCCTTAAGTGTAGACATGGTAAACAATAATCAATCATCAATAATCATTTGCTCTAAACTTTAGATAATTATTTTTATAATATTTTTTTGATACACTCACACCCGGCCTGACATTCATATTTGCTTTGCCCCCCCCCCCTTCCCCCTCCCCTTGAAACCATTATGGGACAATTTTCTTTTCAATAGAAGGCATAATAAATGAAAGCCAAAACTAATGGGTAAAAACAACATTTTATTTATGCACTTTTTAAACAAAACTTCAAGCATGTGACTGGGGATTAACAAAATATTATCAAACTTAAGCATAATACCAAGGGTAAAAACAAATTAGACATCTTAGGCAGAATGCATGTGGTTACACACTAAACAGAATGTATATTGTTAAATTAGAAGAAATAGGTTATAATTCTCGGTCCTCATTAATTTATGCAAAAACTGGTATGTTTTGTGATAAAATTGGTTGAAAACAATCTGAAATACAATGTGCATGGGCTTTCTTACAAATTATTTAAATGGTATTGTTATTTGAATTACATAATACTGGTAATATGCTCTTAATGTATAATGAACAGTTCTGTGTATGTAGTGCAACTTTGATCCCCAATTTTAACAGGAAGCAACATGTAATGAAACAATAAGCTATTTAGTAAATTAAATGATACTAATTATACATTTGGCATAATGATAGGGGAACTCAAAAGGGAATGGAAAGGAAGTATTGGAGCATAAAGTAAGCTATACCTGTAGCTTTTTATAAATAATATGATAATGAACTATAAACTAATACAAAAGCATGTAAAAAAAAATTGCAGATGTCAACAAGTATCTCTTCCAAGTAAAAAAAAAACAAACAAAAAAAAAACATCCAAGTTTATATACTTAATGACATATTGCATAGGTTTCTTTTGCTATAGCTATGCAGGTATAATTATCATTTTTGTATGTAAAAAAAAGATAGCAATAGGAAAATCCTTGCATATTTGTATATGAAATGTACATGCGTATGGAAAGTAGTTGAAATTCAACAAAAGTTCAAAGTTAATGTATAATACATGTACACATTCTAATTGGATTGTGAAAGTACAAATAATCTCTTTGCTCATCAATTCTAAAATAAAATATGCATATCATGCATGCATACCATACAAAAAAAAAAAAAAAAAACCAAACCAAAAATTAGTTTCTTCTTCACCGTGTAGTTCAGTTTTCATCCTTTTGTTTTCAAGTATTTGTAATGTTGGAAACAATGTTGGAAACAAAATTTCCAGTAAGTTCAACCATGATATGTTCTTGAAGGAGGGCATCCTCATAATCATCAACTGTGGAACACAATTTTGTGTGTTCATTTTCTTTCAAAAGTGAAGTTGCGACTGCAAATTTTTTTGTAGACCCCTCTACACAAACTTCACATTTAAGTGTTTTTTTGACATTTATAGTTTTTTGACGCATGCAACACTTGCAACATTTGAATGTTGGCAGATTTTCATTTATTTCAACTGAAACGTTGCAAAGAGGGCAGCTGTTTTTCTGTTCGCAGGAGACAGAGGTAATTTTGCATGTTTCTTTCTTGTCATCAAGATCGAAGTTTTCGATATTTGGCAAAGGACCAAAGTCTTTTTCTGGTGTAATGCAAGTGTTGACGGAAGTTGTTATAAACTTAACATCATCCCAAATTCTAACTGTGACGTTATTGAAAACATATGTTTTCCCCAGCTCAATCTCTCTTGTATGGTCCTCCCAGGTTGTCAATTTTATGGTATCAGTATTGTCAGCAAGCATGCAATCTTTTTTTCTCAAAGTTTTCTGTGTGGAGTGATTTTCTACGACGATCTCTTCTGCAAGATTAACAACTTTCGCTAGGAGGGATGTCTGAAAATAGATATGAAGTTTGATCATAGAAGTCCATGGAAAAAAAATAGCCATAACAAGTTGTAAAAAAAAAAATTCTTGATGCTTAAGTTCTGGTAGGTGACTTGCTTAAATTTTAGGCATGTTCAAGGAAGATGCGCAAATATACATCAATTGTACTATCATTTTGGTTTGAATGAATCAAAAGATCCTCATACTATTTGAGATTTTTGAACCAATCATTCTTTACTTTTGAATTGTGAATATCAAGGAACTATTTTATATTTTAAGTACAATAAAACTATTTTATATTTTAAGTACAATAAAGCAAATGCCCAGAGTTGGCGAAAGAGGAAAAAATCTGTTGGACACAGTGTCCTATAGACTGTCTAAAAATTACAAAAATTGCAGGACACACTAAAAATTTGCTGGACCAAATGTATAAACAAAATGTAAAGTTGAAATTGATTTGTGATTGACAGAACTCTTTCTTGGTGGAGGTAGAAAATGTTTGGTGGATGAGGACAATGTGGTAGTGAATACAATGAAAAATGGATCACTGTGGAGTTGATAAAGACAGATCTGAAATAAATCCTGTTAAATTTCTTTGCTGAATCACTGTATTAAATTTTGTAGAGGAGCTTGTCCTCGGATGATACATTTTTGATGATATTTTTTAATAAGCTAATTTTTATTGAAAATTGTTACTTTTGAAAGTAAATAAAATATTTTTAACTTTCCTTTTTTGACAATCTATAAACCGAGTTCAAGCTGTGGCAATACAATGCAACAACGGCATAATGATTGTTCCAGTCATTTGATTGTCATTATACTGTAAACAAATTGTTGTGTTTTATATAGAATATCACACTGCTGTTTTGATCAAAACAGTGGTGTGATGTTGTTTATATCATATATCTAAAACCAAAGAAAAGAACAAACATTTAGACATTTATTCAATTTTAAAAAGAAGTTTATATAATTTTGTCGTAACAAAATTAGAGTTATCTTTCTTTATTTCGATGTTCTTGGAAATGTATTTTTTGAAGCGAATACAGAGAAAGATTGTCTTGGTCTAGTCATTAAAAAGAATAGCCCTGTTGTTTTGAAATATTTCATTTCAAGCACATTATATGTAATAAAGATTTAAAAAGTTAAAAAAAAACTTTAAAAAATATTATACTTTCACTTTAGATCAAACCAGGGTTTTGACTTCTTCAATGAATTGTTACAAGTTGCAAATCTGAAACTGTTTGTTTTGTTTACGATATATATCAAATTAAAAAAAAGGACATGAAAACTTGGTATTGTCTTACTGTCAGAGCAAATAAATGTCCATTTTTTCATGTCCTAGAAGTAAACAAGAGTTACCTCTCTTACGTCACAAGTGCTATCATTTGGAGCACTTTTTAAAAACAATTTTCATCAAATTCTAATATAAATAAATATTTTTTAATGATTCTGGTTTAATTTTTCGATATACAATGTTTCTCTTTATTACTAAAATATGAATTTTACTCTTATTTCACCCAAATAAAACAGAAATAATGATTTGAAATTTGAGGCCGAGACAGCCCCTTGACGACGGGTCGAGACAGAGATATCTCAGCCCTGAGGGCGAGACAGCCCTACTTCAAAGGCGCTGTCTCGCTTAGTCCAAAAAGCCTGTATCAGGGCCGATACACTACTAGGTATATGATATAAAATATTCCCCGACTCCCCAGCATAAGAGCGGTCGTGAGTTCAATAACTGCAAGGTAATCGCTATACTATTATGTATTGCAATACTAAATGGTTTTAAACTCTTACAGATTCAATTACATGAAGTTTTGAGTAATAACGCCATTTTTAATTTCTCTAATTATATTTTACTATTGATTATTCTGAATAATCTCCAAAACACGGTGTCCAGCGTGGTTCTAGAAACTATCGAACTTGGACAAAATTTACTGGAGATTGCCGCAGGGTCGGTGTCTTTCGCCAACTCTGAATAAAAATGAACTCTGATAAAAATTTCAGTAAACATCAAATACATTTTCTGACTTTTAAAAAGAGTATCTACCATCAACAAAAAACCCCTAATTTTACAAAGATCTGACACTATATTTCAGTGTTTCGTATGGAGCATGTGATACATGTAATGGGCAAAAACAATTGATGAAATAAAAAAAAAACCAATCTTCCAACTTTTGGTCAATAAAATTTTTTCAGGAGGGGGGCAGCAAAAACAATTGATGAAATAAAAACAATCTTCCTACTTTTGGTCAATAAAATTTTTTCAGGAGGGGGCATTTCATTGAGGAGGGAGGCAATTCCAAACAAACTACAATTTTATTTTGGCCTGGATGTGATCAAATGTACAAGTCTGAATATGTGTACCCCTTAATGCTGAATTTTCTTATGCGGGCTTGCCAATTTTCGGCCGAGCTGACAGACTTTTTTGAGTAGTCAGCCCTGCTGGTCTACCTGAATTTTGTACACTACAGGCTATGAAAAACTGTTTTATGTTACCTAAGAAAAATTTGGTAAAAATTAAAAAAAAAAAAAAAAATTTGCCTCTTACCTACCCAGACAATAAATTTTAGGTCGGCAATGAACTGCTAACAAAGAATTTTGTAAGCTTGGCCAAATGGATAATTTTAATGGATAATAATGTGGAGAAGTTTAAATTAAATGATACCTTTGCATATTGTGGCTTGTTTTTAATTTGCTGTATTGTGTCCTTTTCTTGCAGTGGAGGGTCAAAGCGAAAAGGAAGTTTTTTTGTTGGTGAAGTGATATTTGTCAAGCCGGTAATTTTCACATCAAAAGATCCTGGTTTGTTTCTGCTGATGACTTTGGAAACATTTTGCAGTTTGACAGGTGTTCTATAAAAAGAAAATAATTAATTTCATTAAGATTTTGCTTGCCCTACCTTAAACTAGTTCTGTTTTTATATATAAACTGAAGGGAAAAAGAAACGCAGGGTAAACTTTTGAGGTGAATTAAATTTGTTTTTCTTATAACAACATTCATTCTTTGTAGAGACTAGCTGTAGATCTGTAGCGTTATGGTTTTATATAGTTTTCTTTCACCATAACACTACAGATCCCATAGTGCAATAAAGTGCCACGCCACAGCATGATACGCCCGTCAAAAAATTACAATTATAATGTATCCTAAACAGTTAAAAGTGCTGGAAAATCATTTCAACCTTGATTTTAAGATTTCAATGATTTTTACACATCTTAAAAAAATTGTTTATCCATCCCCTGTGGTGTAGGCATTAATTAATTATAACAAATATTGCATCATTGATAGATTTCTATACTTTGCCAAGTGCCTATCATATTAAACAATATCAAATTAGTCTTCAAAATTTAATCTATTCTTAATTTATTTTGGAAATAAAAGGTTGCATGGCCATCAAATATAAACTGAACAACAGTTCTCCTGTCTAATTCCCGAAGGATACAGATAAAATCATGCTCTTAAGATTAAATGAATGAGACATGCAGTTAGCCTTCCTACATTGAACACATTAATTAATCTTTAACTGGATGCTTGTATACTCATTACTCCCAAAAGATTATTTGATCTGCAGAACTACCATAAACATTTTTAAAATATATGAAACATCAATAATTTTTTTTTTTTATATTTAATGTCAGAGAGTTAATTGTTTATATGCAATTCAGGCTGCATTTCATTTCCGGAATTTCAGGTAATTATCAATTTTTCATTTTTGACATTTTTTAGTTTTCATTTCCGACATTTTTTTGTTTTCATTTCCAACATTTTTCAAATACTGGTACATATGTAGTACCTATGGATTTGATAGCTTTACTTATGAAAAAATTAAAGGAATAAATCATAAATAAATCATTTAATTCTAATTTTGTAAATTAATCTATCGGTGATTTGGACATAAGTATGGTGCTGTCACTGACATTTCATGTAGTGCACGTTAAATGTGGTGAAAATATTTATACTCATTGAACTCTTTTACCTAGACTTGGTGCTACATGCATGCATATATTATGTATAGATGATTTTATCATTATTATTAATATTTTGGTATAAATACTTTCAAAATTCCATTTTCTTTTACTTAAAAAACATTGAATTGTCACACAGGTAAAATCTGGAAATGAAAAAGAAATTTTGTCGGAAATGAAAACAAAAAATGTCGGAAATGAAATAAAAAATGTCAGAAATGCTATGCATATTTCCGGAAATGAAATGCAGCGGCAATTCATATGGACATGCAGATTCCACCCCTACCCCCATAATATTAATTATGAAGTTCATAATATTATGTAATATCAAAATAGTTTCATATGCAATATCAAATTAGTTTTAATAACTTCTCATCAAATTCATTTTAAACCTTTGGCTAGCCAAAAAGATCTTTTTTTAATCCAACAGGCTTACCCATTTGGCCCAATACTCAAGGGATATAGATAGCACCGATGCTCTGACAGCTACACCTCACACTAAACTCATTAATTTTCCTCTCTAATTTGACATGCAATTTTCTGTTATCAAAATTCTTCTTGACCAGTGCTAGATAATTAGACTCATGGGAGTGGTGGAATTTCTCTAACCTAAATTATATTTGTTTAGATTGCTGTTAAGTTTATGCTAAAAAAATAAGTATTTTCTTGATTTAACATTTTCTAATAAGGTTAGTGCAATAGTTTAACATTTTTTGAATGTGTAAATGAATAGAAAAAAAGACTTTTTTTTTTAATTCATTTCAAATTAAAGGTAACAGTGACCTTAAAATAGGTCGCGACACACCTTCTATCTTAGATGAATAAACTGGCCAAGAAAAAGATCTTTTTTTAATCCAAAAGGCTTACCCATTTGGCCCAATACTCAAGGGATATAGATAGCACCGATGCTCTGACAGCTACACCTCACACTAAACTCATTAATTTTCCTCTCTAATTTGACATGCAATTTTCTGTTATCAAAATTCTTCTTGACCAGTGCTATATAATTAGACTCATGGGAGTGGTGGAATTTCTCTAACCTACATTATATTTGTTTAGATTTCTGTTAAGTTTATGCTAAAAAAAGAAATATTTTCTTGATTTAACATTTTCTAATAAGGTTAGTGCAATAGTTTAACATTTTTTGAATGTGTAAATGAATAGAAAAAAAAACATTTTTTTTAAATTCATTTCAAATTAAAGGTCACAGTGACCTTAAAATAGGTCGCGACACACCTTCTATCTTAGATGCATAAACTGGCCAAGTTTGATGATTCTAGGTCTAATAGTTTTCTAGTTATGGACCGGACAGGATTTTTCCATATTTGGCTATAACTTTTTAATAATACGTCAGAGCGACCTACTTTTTGTGCGCGACACACCTTCTACCAAAGATGTGTCAGCTGACAAAGTTTGATAACTCTAGGCCTTATAGTATTAGTTATGAGCCGGACACGAGAAAAGCTAACAGACGGACGGACGGACACGAAGCCTATAACATAATACGTCCCGTCTTAAGACGGGCGTATAAAAATGGTGCAATTTACGGCGCAATATTTTTTGCGCTCTTTAGGGAAGAATTTCTCTACTTTCCAGCATCGTTTAACACATGTTCAATCAACTACCTTTCAACAGGGTTTCAGATTGGCGTCGGCCATCGGCCATTCGCCGATAAAAATTCAAAATGGCAGGAAAAAATCAAATTTACCTGCCAAAATGGCCTATAAGTTTATCATAGAACAGACATAATGGCCGATTATTTTCTGTATGTAAAGGCCAGACGTATAGTTTTCCCCATTCAGATCCGATTGTTTCTTTTACTAGTCTACTTTCAATCAGCCATAGGTATTTGGGTATTAGATCTTGATAAACAATACTCTAATTTTATTTCCAAATCCTTGTGCAAAGAACATAAAAGAAGTGATGAATGGTTAAAACATAGAAGGAATCCATGCCATGTTGATACTTTTACCGCCATGATTGAATATGGGGTCGGACTAATTGCAGGAAACTGACAATATTGAAAGGTTTTACTATACAAGGGAAAACATTTTTAGTCTAAGCAATCTGTAAACGTAATTATACATATAATCAGAAATACAAGTTTTATTTCTGGATAACTATTTTTAGAACTTGTAATCCCAAGAAATATAAATACATGTACACGCAATAAAAGGTGGGACTAATATCAGTAAAATATCCATTGAATGGAATTTAAAAAAAAATTAAAACAATTCCCATTCTGTTTCAAAATAATGATTTTATTTAAAAGAAACAAAATATTTTTATCCACTTTATTAAAAGGAAAATTAATAAACATTTTTGAATATTTTATGTAATTAATTGATTTTTTGTAAATGTTTAACAGAAATCTGAGTAAGTTTAACTTTTCTATTGGCCTATAATTTAAGAACGTTTAGGACAGAATGGCCTAAAACTTTTCTGGTAAATATGCCACATGTCCTATAGTTACTTATTTCAATCTGAAACCCTGTTTCAACCCCTAATTCTAGACACATTATCTGTTTATTTTGTCCATCTCACAACCCTTTATAGTCGTCTCTACAAGTGATAAACTCGCTTGATTAAAATTATTTGTTAGATTACCGAAAATTTTTATCCAGCGAGTTTATTGCCTGTAGAGACAACTATAAATGGTTGGGAGGTGGATAATCTATACATATTGGCTACGAAATCTGTCTAGGGGTGAAAGATAGTTGATTGACCAAAGCTAGAAAGTGGAGAAATTCTCCCCAAAAGAGCACAAAAAATATTGCGCTGTAAATTGCACTTTTTTTACACTATGGGATCTGTAGCGTTATAGTCAAAGAAAAATATTTAAAACCATAACGCTACAGATCTGCAGCTATGTTGAGACGTGCATTCAGTGGAACCACCTACCAAACTCCTACGTGCATGCAAACACTATAGAGGGATTGAAGACCGCCAAACAAATTCGGCATTCTCTCTCACCATTGTATAGAAGCCTACATAGGTTTCTTCAACGTAACTATACAGATACAGAAAATTGGTTGCTCAAAAAAGTAAATTCACTACTTTGCCCTTCAAGATGGCGACTAAGGTGAATAACTCGTAGGCAAAATATGTCAAAGGAAAAGGGTCTATTTAGTCTACTTCATAAATTACTTTGAAATTAAATATGTACTGTACATGTATATAGTATAATATGAATGCTGAGAATCAAAAAATACGAATTTCTGTCCAGGACAAACGTGTTTATAAATACATTTTAAAACTCACAAATTTAAAATTTTCCTACAAGGGGCTTCGCCTCTTTGACCCCCCCCCCCCCCCCCCCCCGGGACATTCTGGGAGCTTTTGGCGGCCCCAGACCCCCGGCTACAATAGTTTTCCCTCACTAGAACTTTCAAATATCAAATTACGCTCTTGAAAACTTCTCGTCACCTCGTTGCTTTTCAAGTACCGAATTCTGAAACTTGTGCCTTCATTTCAAATGGCATACATGGTATGTGAATACAAGAAATACTACGCATTAATTAAGTGATTTATAATACGTTTTCGGCGCTTTTTACTTACTTGTTTTTCTCAAAATCCACAAGCTGGGGTTGTAGATCGGCTCTGAAGCAAACAACGTCACTGAAACCCTCGGCTTCTTGAAGAACGGCATTGAAGTACTTGTTACTGTTCTTGGACGTCTTTAGGGGTGATACATCATGGATGTAACCTTCTATTTCTTCTTGGTCTGCTTTGAATCGTTTCTCTGGAGTTGCCATAGCGGAGTAAGTCCTCGGAGGATAACAGCGGTTCTCACACTAGCCTCTTCTGTTGAATTTTTCAATCTGACGCAGTATCAGATGCGCGCTTTCTTTTATTATATATATACTTGGCGGGAAATGCGAGGACTATCATTGGTTTTTTCATATCCTCGGATCTTTCCGGTAAGCGAATGAAAAGAAAGAACCTCGAAGTGAATTCACCGAGCTTGGCGGAAGGACCCGGATAATGCGTTTGTGTTGTAATAAAATAATGTATATCTAACATTAAAATTAAGTTTATTTATTTTTATGCTATTATAATTATGAGAAATAGGTAGGTTAATACTACTTTTACTTATATATAAAATAAGAAAGTTATTAAAAGATTGTGTTTTATCTATGTTATAATTTTGTCGAATTAATTATTTTCCCGCCAAAACTTCACTGAGCAATCGGGCTGTATCAAAAGACTGGGGACCTAGACAGGTTTTTTTTCAACTTCTCTGTGAATGTTGGTCATTTTTGTCCGATGCCTTTGTAGGGGCAGTGTTTTTTTTTTACTGAAAAATTATGTTGTTAGACATTAATACATCAGTCCATCTGCTTAACACAGAACTGACATCCATCTGCATTAAACTCTACTGCAGAACTAACTCATTAAACTCAAGGTTCCCAGCCAAAATCATAAAGCACCGATAGTGACCAACCTTAATCAGGAATATAAACAATGAACCCCTATATTCCCATGAGAAACATCAGCGACCACCAGATAGGACACTGACAGACATATCCCGTTACCCACTAGAATAACAGTGCAGAGCAATAAATGCTCAACATGCATGATTTAAAGATAACACAAATAAATTAGATTAGTGAAACTCTAAATTATGACATTGCTCTCTCCTTCAAAGACATGTGCCCACACATGTTAATTTACAACAAGAAACATATTGACGCAAGCGTCAAAAATCGGCCGCAAACCAATTTATATAACTGTTGAAGTTCCTTTCAGAAACTAAAATTTGCTGTTTTTTTTTTTTAATTCTTCAGAAACTGAAATTTGCTGTTTTTAAAAAAAATTCTTATATTTATCTGTTAAAATATCCTCGTGACATGAAAAAAACATGCATGCGACAATGCCGATTGCATAATGCATGTACAGTATTACATGTATAGGCAATATAAACTATGCATAGTATTCTGCGTCTCTGCACTCAGTTTGGTATATATATAACTTGCTGTTTAAGTAGTTTTTACATTTAAAGTACAAAACTAAAGTTTAAACTTAGCTATAGTTTTACCTTAATAAAAACGCAACAAATATAAAACATGTGGGGCTCCTCGCTCTCTCTTATAGGATGTTACCCCCCCCCCCCCCCCCCCCCCCC
>PRKT01000324.1:433142-455938 GCA_003671525.1 Saccostrea glomerata
GTACTATTTTTTACGTGGCCAGTATCCACGAGTCTATTGTCACTGCTGCCACGACTCTGGTTCCCCATCTTCACTGATGCCATCCTCCAGTTCTTCTTACGTGGCATCATGGAGTTTCTTCAAAACATAACAAAAAAATTTCAATCAGTATTCCTATTCCTTAAAAAAAACTTTTCTTTTTTTTATTGTAAATCTAAAATTACAGATATATAATTAACTCAGGGCCTAAGATAGGACTTGAGAGGTGAAGTTTAATTCAAAGTTCTAAAATTTAAGCAAAAGTTCAAAAAACCTATTTTTAGCATAAAGGTCACAGTCAAGATCACAAGTCATTGACCTTGAAGTCATTTGAAAGAACTTAATAAAGTAATTATGTATGCATACAAAATATGAAGTCTCTACCTAGCATGGTTCAAAAGTTATGGTGAAGGTTAAAGTTGACAACAGACAAACAGACAAAGAGACAGGACAGCTCCCCTCCCCAAAATAATTTAAATTTATATAACTCCAAAGGGCATAACTCTGTCTAAAATAGTGCGAATGTAACCAAAACACAAGTTGATCTTGATACTCTTATGATAAAGTTGTATACTAAATTTCACTTCAATGTGTGAAACCTCAAAGAAAATGAATGGAAACGGCAAATAATTATAATTTTCTAAGGCCAAGAGGCATAACTCTGTACAATATGGAATGATTGTATCAAAAACAGTACTTGACCTAGATACTCTTATGATAATCTGTATACCAAATTTCATTTCAGTATGTGAAATCTCTGCAAAGATAATGAGCGAAAACTCAACTGCAAATAATTGTTAAGTCCATGGGTTTTAACTCTGTCCTAAGTAATGTGATTATACCCAAAACAGAACTTAACCTAGATATGTTCATGATTAATCTGTTTACCAAATTTCATTTCAATATGTAAAACCTCTGTGAAAAAATGAAGGAAACTGCAAATAATTGGAATTTTTCTAACTCCTAGGGGCATTACTCTGTAAAAAATGGTGCTATTGTACCAAAAACAGAACTTAACCTAGATACTCTCATCAAAATATGTATACCAAATTTTATTTCAAAATCTGCAACTGCTGCAAAGGAAATGAACAGAGACTTGGTGGGCCGACAGACAACAGGAAACCAATGTGCCCATCCTTCTTAGAAGAGGGGCATAAAAAGAACATTTTTAAATGGAAGGAATTTCATTAAAGTACATCTATATATTCATTGTTTGCACATAAAATTCAATCTATTTAAGGGTTGTCCCTAAGGCCCATGGAATTTCCTCACCATTTTTAGATGACATGGTGCATAATTCCAATTGAGTGCAAATGAAAACAGCACTTCAAAATTATGCAAAATGGCACTTACAAATTTTTCAAAATGGCAAATGAGTAAATATGTACCAATTAGATCTTAAGGGATGAACACTAACATTTCTTAGGCTTTAGTCTGGCAGGACTAGACCTTTCTTACTTTTATTAGTTCGCATGCAACTTTACGGGTCTATCAAAAAAATTAATAAGCAGAATAAACATACTAATGTACTTTATATATATAATATTTTTAAATAAACACAGCATTTATGTGTCTGAATTTCTTTATTCCTAAATTTATTGAAATCTTGTGATCAGGAAATCTGATCATATTCCCAATTTTATTTGTTTTTCTCTATACATGATTACATAGCAATCCTCTGATCAAAAATTGCAGTCAGACTCCTGTGTTCAGATTCAAGTCAAGAAATAAACTGCCAGGATTATTTAGCATAGATGTACATGTAATAGCCAGTAAGGATCCATATTGTGATTGAAATAAACAACTCATCTCCTTAATTTAAATCAATTTATTGTCATCATATCAGAGGTGTCTTGTTATAACTGTTTAATTTCCTTTAGTAAACTCTTAAAATTAAAGGCACGATTGGTCGTGTCTTGAATAGTATGGGCGTTGCCGATAATACAAAACATGCTAATCTTTATCCAATTTTAATATTGAATGTTTTTGTCATTCCAATTAAAGAACAGAAGAAATGATACACGTACGAGAGCGAGAACTTTAAATTTATTACCCTATAATTTATATTAAAAAAAAATAGTTTTAAGGCATGTGTATTGTATTTAGATAGATGTATCATATAATAAATAGATGCATAAGAAACACAATTGATATTGTTGACATTCCTACACTTGATGTATATAAAGGCTGCAAGAATCAAATATTTCTTTTGGCTTTTGATTTGTTAATCAACTATCCACCAATTGTTTACATATTTATGTTACATTTCTAACAGTAATCCTGTGACATTTGTACATTTGCCGACTTTTTCACAAAAGAGCACACTAAGAGAATAACTCTTCCATAGTCCAATCTAATTAAAACTAGAACTGTCCGAATGGGACAAAATACCCCCTGCTGGGTTTCCATAATAAAGATATGTATCAAACACGAATTATGAAATTTTTCTTCAAGTGACCTAGAACTTCCCCAAATGACCTTGGGTCAAGGTCATGACACACCCTTGGGTCATGGGCAATCTTTGAGTGAAATGAGAGCCTACCAAGTTTATCCATAAGAAAGATATGGACAGGACACGAATTATGAAATTTATCTTCCAGTGACCTTGAACTTCCTCAAATGACCTTGTGTAAAGGTCATGACACATCCTTGGGTCATGGGCAATCTTTGTGTGAAATGAAAACCCACCAAGTTTATCCATAAGAAAGATATGGACCTGACATGAATTATGATATTTTTCTTCCAGTGACCTTGAACTTCCCCAAATGACCTTGCGCCAATGTCATGACACACCCTTGGGTCATGGGCAATCTTTGTGTGAAATGAAAACCTACCAAGTTTATCAATAAGAAAGATATGGACTGGATAGAAATTAAGAAAATGTTCTTCCAGTGACCTTGAACTTTCCCAAATGACCTTGGGTTAAGGTTATGACACATTCTTGGGTCATGGGCAATCTTTGTGTGAAATGAGAACCTACGAAGTTTATCCATAAGGCCATAATAAATAAATTGCTAGATTCTCATCCGAATTTTTTCGAAAATCGAGGCGGGCGGGAGGATTTTATTTTATATTTTTTATTTTTCCAGTTTTGCAGATTTTTTATTGACCTGGTCAGTCAGTGTAATTTTATTTACAATACCCGAATAAAAGTCATAGTAAAGGTTCAATTATATCTTACTTCACATCATCACCAATCTTTTTCAACCAATGACCCTTGTTTAAAACATATACGCATGTATTACAGCAATTATAACATCTTTTCAGCTGTCAAAATCATGTCGACTTTCTTCGCGGGATTTAAAACAAAAGTAGAATGGTAGATGAATATGGATCCCGATCAAAATTAAGACGAAGAAAAACTGAAATAAAAAAAATCGAGGCGGGGGTATAAAATCGGGGCGGGCGGGGATGAGAATCTAGGAATATTTTTATTATGGCCTAAAAGATATGTATCAAACATGATTTATGAAATTTTTCTTCCAGTGACCTTGAACTTCCCCAAATGACCTTGGGTCAAGGTCATGACACACCCTTAGGTCATGAGCAATCTTAGTGTGGAGTAGTAGATTCTAATGTCCCTCTGTAAGAAAGATATGGACCGGACACGATTGCACAGACGGACGGACGGACAAGGTGATACCTATATACCCCCCAAACTTCGTTTGCGGGGGGTATAATTAGATGTTAGATTAGCTCGCATACTCACTAGACTGAAATCTAACAATATCCCATAGAGTGTCATGTCAGAGGTCAAATTTGGAGCAGCTCGACTTATTCACTTCAAAAAATATTTATAGGTCAATAGAATTCAACCTCTTATTTGACCCTCTGTGGGATGTTGTTAGATGTTAGTTTATTGAGTATGTAAGCAGATCTAACATCTAATTTTAATTAAAACATATCTGAAAAAAATGTGTTGATTTAAAAAAAAAAAAAAACTTCAAAAAAAAAAAATATAGTTTTTGATAGTCCTGAATTTAGTCAGAGGTACTCCCCGTGGGCCACCATATTGGAGATCGAATAGGTGATTTTCCCTCATCTTACCGAGTTTACTAGGATGTAGCAGAAATATTTGTGGAAAATCTTTATTAAATAATTTTTATTTCAATAAAGGATACTTCTTGAAAATAATTTTATAATTCAGAAAAATAATGATTCCTAATTCAAAATAGCAAATATAAAAATTTTTAATTGGTTGAACAATGAAGGAATATGAGCATTTAGACCTCCAGTATGGCGGGCAACTAGCACAGTCTTCGACAAATCCTGGGAGTCCGATGCCCGGGACCTGGTAAAATTGGAAGCGGGCACGTGGAATTTGCACACTTACAAGCCCGAAGGGCATGTAAATTCTAAGGCATAAGCCTTGCTATAATAAAATTAAACAAGACCAATAACACTAAATGTACTTTAAAGTCTTTTATTTTCCATCTAAAGTCAAGTTCAAAATAAAATTTAACTGAAATCTTATTTTACCGCGATTTCCAAGGAACTCTTCTGCAAAGGAGACACAAAAAGTGTACAGGTTGAAAACAAATGGCGAGACTATAAATTGACAGAATGGATTTCAGATCATTTCCTTGTCATGAAATGGCAAATAAGAATAATACAATAACTTGATAAAATTCTGGGCATGTAAATATTTGTTCGGGCTTGTATAATTCATTAATTGGTTATCAATCCTGCCCAAAAAGGGCATGTGCTGAAAAAAAATTTGGTGAAGACTGCTTACAGGAAATAACTTGCTAAATTCTAGCTCAACGATATTTATCTATACATGTAAACATTTTAAAGTCTACTTTATAGTTCAGAAGAAGACTTTTGTGATATTTTCAAAATTATGAAAACTTTATATATTTGTAAGCTTTACAAAAACTTGTCATATTAAATAATAATTTCAGATTAAGAAAAATATTTCATGTTTTGCTCAGATTCATTCCCATTACAGTTTGCAAAGCTACAATGTAGTAATTATATTGAAATATCATATAAATACAAGGCACAACTGCCGTTTTATTAAAGTGCCGCTTTCTAAAAACCATGTGCCTTTTTTTTTTGGTAAGCGGATTCTCACTTCCGATTTTAACTCCTTAGTCCTACCAATCGAGGCTATCATTTCTTCAAAGATAATTCGAAATATTTCATCACATTTCAAGTTCAGAGCACATTTTCGACTTAATACAAAAACAGAATATCTAATACCCAATAAAAAGAATTTATTAGTACATAGGTTTATATAAACAATCCGTTCCGCCATTAGGCCTACCGTTCACGTGACATCATCTCAAAAAGGAATCTAACGATTACCAACTGGCAAGAATATATTAGCTAAAGCACGTCATATTCCATACTGTTTAAACTTAAAAACTGCACCACTCATACCCACCGTAAATTATACACACTCTTAAAACTGAAATGAAATTAAAATCGTATTTTGACGCTTAATTTTCTGCCAAGACTTCTTCGAGTTGCCGGAAGACACTGAATTTGCAGATTGTACGCATGCGTGAGATATTCTAAATCACGAAGTATACGGGCCTCGTATGCAGCTATATTTCCGGATTATTGAAACCAAAAAAAAAAAAAAATCTAGGGCGCTAGAATTTCATACATTGTTTATAAACAACGTTTCTACACAAATATTTCTTATTGCATATTTTAATAATCAATTTACTAAGAAAATTTTCAATGCAACATTACACTTATTTCAATACAATAATGCAACTTAAAGCCCCACCCTGGGCCTCTATCCCAAAAACCCAGGGGTCATGCATTCTAAAGTTATAAGGTTTATTGATTATTATAAGCATAACAACAGTGTGACTGCTTGATCACAATGTAGAAATAAAAGACAATTTTCAAACTGCATATTCAGTACATGACCAAGTTTGCCCCACCCGAACATACCTGAGCCCCTCACCCCCGGGCCACAAATTTCACAATTTTGAAAGACACGCCCTTGATCATCATAACTATATACTTTGTTAATTTATTTAATACCTAAGAGCAGAGAAGAAGATTTTCAAAGAATTAATGCATTTTCACTATATAATCATTAATAGCCCCGCCCTAACACCAGAGCCCCTGACCCTGGGGCCATAAAATTCACAATTTTGGTAGAGGCACTCTTGCTCATTACAACTATGTACTTATTTGGTTTATTTAATGCCCAGGAGCAGAGAAGAAGATTTTCAAAGAAATACTGCATTTTCACTATATACTTATTTAGCCCCACCCTAACACCAGAACCCCTGATCCCAGGGCCATGAATTTCACAATTTTGGTAGAGGACTCCATGCTGAATACAATCATGCAAACAGTTTGACTGCTTGATGTCCAGGAGTAAAGAAGAAGATTTTTAAAGATTGCATTAATTTTAGTGGTTTTGGCCCCACCCCTCAGACGCATTGCACGTGAATTTTGACGATCGCTATAATGGCACAACACTGTATTCCTAAAACAGCCTAAGTTCAGAGTTGGCAAATTAGGACTCTTTTTTCAGATAATTTATAAATGCTTAATTTTATGTTATATGTTATTACTTACCTGTATTTAAAAACATGTGGGCGTTATTTCTTTGGATAAGCTATTTAAAAGTGTGTAAAAGTAGATTTGATATTGTATGTGCTTTCAAGTTAATTACGTTGATGGCAGTTTTCTCTATCCTATGCTATATTTCGACAGGGCCTTGTGCATGTGCTTATAAAGCGTTAACAGTGGCGGATACAGGAATCTTTGAAAAGGGGATTCAGGGTAGGGGCCTACAGCCTCACACAAAATATGAATTATGAAATCTTATGTATATTTTGGACACAAAAAGGGCGAACCTGCCCCCCTCCCCCTCAAATTAATCAGTGCTGTTAAAAGTTAAAATTCTGAATAGTAAACATTTTAACGTAAGTTTAGTTCATTTTCTCCTTTATATCCCATGGGTGTTCGATGGGCATGTCACTTAAAGGAATGAGAAGATTAAAGAAATCTTTGGAAAGGAAAGGGTCTGAATTATATAGTTAGCGATTTTGTCTGCTGTCATAGTAAGAACCTGTGAAATACGTATAAATATATATGTAAGGTCAAAAGGAACGCTAAGGTTTTTGTCCAACTTCTTGTAAAAAAAAAATGCTTACAAATTTTTCGAATACTGCTTAGTTGTACATTAACAATTTCTAAATACATTAAACAAAAAAAGATTTGTAATAATAAATTAAAACATTTTTTCACAAAAATTTAGAATTACAGTTACGTGTCATCAGAGAGGGTACCTCTCCATTTATTTAATCTTGACAGTGCTGAAAAAAAGTTACATTCAATTAACTGTTTATTCTGAGACATAAATGAAGCCAAAAGAGATGACATTTCAGGCTTTCTGGAAATTCAAACTTGTTGTTTTTAAGATTGAAAATCTTGCAAAATTGTTAAGTCGTACGAAATTTAGATCATCTGAAAGTTATCTCCCTCGTCTTGAACAGCATTTCAACCAATGAAATAATTTTAAATTTTCTCATCATGCAATTTCTACTAATCACAAAAGAGAGGAAGTGCATAATCCGAAGACTGTAAAAAACTTCAACTATGCAATACCGTCTTCCAAGGAAGACGATTATAACCGACCGCCTACTGGCGGCCGGTAATAACTGAATCGACGATTTATCACATCAGTGCCAAACATGCAGGTAAATTTACCATAAATCTTGATTTAAACTAAATATCCCTCTTCTTTTTTCGTTTACAGCAGTGTAAATTGCAGAGAGAAGGGTCTATTTACTTCAGCACTTCTGGATTTAAGCTAGTTTAAATATAGATTTTTTTCATCTGTGCTGTTTCCTGTGACGCGATAAAATGTCAGTGGTTACCTGTCGTTGGTTTTACAGAGCGCTTGCACCCGTTAACCAATGTCAGAGTACCAGTCTATCTAATCCACTGTGATAAAGCCACACCACGATCCCGATCTAATACACGGTGACAAAGCCACACGACGACCCCGATCTTATACACGAAAAAAAACCAAACCACGATCCCGATCTAATACACGGTGACAAAGCAAAACCACGCAATTTTATGTAGGACATTAAAATGATGGAGTTTTAAATCAATTGGTTGTTGTTAAGCGTCCCTCTCGAGAACTTTTAACTCGTATATATAGATAGATGACACAACTTGTATGTAGAGAGCTGCAACTTTATTCCTTTACTTGGCCCAATTGGCCATTGAACAAGAAGGAATCAATCTTTTTCATGCACGGTCTCATTCGAAGGACCGGTCCTACAGAGCCATTGAACAGCAGTAAGGCATCGATCATCTTCGTGCCATCACCTACATCGACAAGAGACCTCATCCGAGAGACCGATCCCACAGAGCCATTAAACAGGGGGTATCTTTTTCGTGCCAGCACCAACTGCGACACGGGACCTCATCCGATAGACCGGTGGTAGAGAGCCATTGAACGGATGAGGGTCTTTTTCGTGCCAGCACCAAATGCTACAATGGACCTCAGCCATTGAACGGGAGGGGGGGGGGAGTAGAAAGAAGTTACTATAGTAGTAACCTCTCACTGCGGAATTTAAAAAGATCCTGGTGGATATTAGACATATGCATGATCGGCCCAATGTCATTCGGGACTCTGCCTTCCTAAACCTTTGCTGGTTGGGATATAACATCAACTAAGGCTGGAGTCCAGAATGATATTGACCCGGTTATGATAGGTCTAAGGCCTGTAGTCAAACCTTAAATCATAATCTGACAGTGAAAAAGATGAATCTGTCCTATGTTAAAAATATTTCATGAACTTCTAGTAGATCGACATCATAGACATAGATGTAGCCCTAATCATTTTTCCTCATAAAAAAACCAATCTTGTAAGTATCTCAATAGGCAGTCGTCTAATACTTAGGAAATATTTCAAAAGATCATTGATTTAAATTCTAACCGGAAATCAACGATTCTGATTCACCGATATGACTTTCTGTATACAGTTATTTATTCATAGCATATACACATGTACGATATTTCGTATATTTAGCAGCTGGTACTCCTGACCGCAAAGCAAAACAGCGATTTAAAATCAACAAAATATTACTATAATTGAACAAACTCTTATTTTTTTCAATTTTTTTTTTTAAATTAAAATTGTACTAGAGCAAATTATAAATATAAGTCATCGGAATGTGGATTTACATACACAGTATATCCATTTTTTTCATTCTTACATTAAAATATCTATTTAAAGTACAATGGAATACCCACTTTTGTTTGGTTTATTGTCATTATGTAACATGAGGCTACAATACATACGATACATGTGTACTTTGAGTCAAATAAAATCATCACTCTAAAATCATTTTGATCAACCTGTCTTAGTTTTTTCTAAATTAATAATGAACAAATACAGGAAGGATGTCACTTTATGTCAATAACTATTTCCATATTTATATTCTGTATATAGCATTAAAGCATCCTACAGAATATGAAATCAGACAATGAGATTCAAGTCAAAGTTAAAAAATCATTTTTTGTAAAGTCTTGACGAAATTATTACAATGCAGATCTTTGTTACAAAAGCTGAAGGACTGTAGCTCTCTGCTTGAGTAAATTCGGACACTCAGATAATTTGCCTCCCCCTTTAATTTGCATACCGGTATTTGAAAATGCATATATTTGCCGCATACATACTTGTACACTGTACAATTTAAGCAATTTCTGGGGTAAAACTGTAGATGGACATGTCATCAGTCTCTAAAAAATTCCTAGAGATGCAAAGAAGAAAATATGGCTGCAGCGGGCTAGATTAATTCGTGAAACTACACAAAAAATTCTTATTTTTTTTCTGCACATTTCGTAAATAAAAATTTCGGCTTGTGTATAATTTCAACATCGGATGTGTAAAAGTAATAAATATATATATATATATATATATATATATATATATATATATATATATATATACATTATGTAATTTGTTGCATTGTTTATATGGTTATAATCTCCAACATCGGGTTCTCGGACACATTATTTGTACGTAAACACATTCAAAGTGCTAACAATCAGTGATCTGGAATTTTACATTTGATGATTTTAATTTTTACGTACATGTTCAATTCGTAAAAAATTAACGAGTAAAAATTTAAATCACCCTTTTTTGACCAAAATTCGTAAAAATTTAGAGCAGTAAAATTACCCAATATACGGTATGACAAAAGATTTTCAGGTGAGGGATGTGGCCAGTGGGCCTTTTTTTTTGGGGGGGGGGGCTCACACAGCGCAGATACAAATCCAGAACGTGACAACGAGTGGGCAATTTAAAAAAAATACGAATCAGGTTAGAATACATTTTTTTCACAAACACAATAATAGTTCGTCAAATGACAGAGGCATTACACCATGAACATATTTACATCAAGAACGTCCGCGGAAGTGACTTTTTTTAGCGCATGCGTATTAAACACAATAAAAGAGTTCCTTTCAGGGGAGATAACTCACCTTTTTGAAATGGGGAATAAAATACTAAAGTCTTTCTATCTTCTCTATCAAGTTCTCGTGTAGTTGACATCTGAACGAAGTTTATTGGACCGAATTATCTTTGAAACCAAAGTGGCAGTATAAAAAGCGAAATGTTTGATAATTGCAATATCAGGGCCATGAGATCCACTAACAACAAATATGAGGAATGTTTTGTTGAAGGAAGAGTCAAAGAATATTTTAGGGACACGCGGTTAGAAATATTTAGAGATTAAAGTTTTAAACACATGGAAAAATAAAACGAGAACCCAGCGCATTTTTTGTGCGCAATAAATAAACAGTTTTTTCAATGAATGGCTCTGTAACTCTCCGGTCTATCAATATTTTTTTTCGGAGAGCTACAGATCTGCATCTACCCCCTGCCATCCTCAAAAGAACATCATTTTTCATAATATTAATTTTGTGTGATCTTTAAAAAAATAATTAGAGCAAGTTGTTAAGTGAGTTCATGTATATTTATTCTCCAAGAAGGAATCCAGGATATGCCTTTGAACTCTAATGCCATCTAGAACCTGTGTTTTTTTTTTCTCTCATATTCCAATTCATAAATATTTTTTTTTAATAAATACAAATCTACCTTGTTGTGTTAATTTTAAAAATTTGGTAGTCACATAAATGAGCACATAAGAAATATGTATGGACAAAATTGGATAAAACTAAGGGAAATATTGCGGAAAGTGTTGTTCATCATAACTATGCTTAATTTAGTGACAGTCATATGCTAGGTCATAGCTATAATTACACCCCTAATACCTGAACAATATTTTGATTTTCTTCCTCTATATGGAGTTATGAAAAAGTAATCAGCACAGATACAAATGAAGCATTTTTTAACGATGCCAAAAAAAGATTATAGAAGGAAGTAATTGTACTTGCGAACAGTTGATTTTGAAAATAACACTAGTACCAATCACATCCTATATAAATTACTTGTACTTCTTAGCAAGTTTTCTGTCCTTTTTTCGTCCTCTTTATCAGTATTTACAGGAGCATTGAGCAATGGATTCTCAAAGTCAAAGGTCGCTGGTGGAGGTTTAAATTGAGGGTAACCAGCTAACCCGATTTTTATCATGTTTAGGTACAATCTGTAGGCAGTCCTATCTACAATGACTTTACTTTAGGTACAACCTGTAGGCAGTCCTATCTACAATGACTTTACTTTAGGTACAATCTGTAGACAGTCCTATCTACAATGTCTTTACTTTAGGTACAATCTGTAGACAGTCCTATCTACACTGTCTTTACTTTAGGTACAATCTGTAGACAGTCCTATCTACAATGTCTTTACTTTAGGCACAATCTGTAGACATTCCTTTCAGTATATGATTTCTAGACATTTTATTGTAAATGACTCCATGGCTCTAAAATCAAAGATGTCTTTCAATTTGTACGATTTCATGTGCAAATAATAAATGCATTACGCTTAAAAAAAGTTATATGTATGGGTTACCGGTAGATCTATTACACATACCCGTATATAATACTTTGTTTTGTATTCTCTTAAACCGTCGAAAAAAGTAAAAGGCACCTCTCAGGCACATAGCAACATGGGTCGGGGTGGGGGGCGGGGGGGGGGGGGGGGGGGGGGGGGGGGGGCTGACCGCAGCCCAACTTTTCCCAAGCATAACTTTTACTATTAAGTATGTTTATTGAAAGAATGCCCCCAACCCTCGCGCTTTTTGATACAGTAAATTGAAAAAGAGAAATGTAGCGTTGCATGCAAATAATTCGGTACTGAAAGAAGTTGTTATTGAAAAAAAAGTTGGCCAATCATATCCCCCCTTCCACATATACATACATGTAACAGAGACAATTTATTGCCTCTGCTGGGGATCGAACAAGGGGCCTCTGGCATACCAGTCCAGTGCTCTACCAATTGAGCTAAAGGGTTAACCCACTAGCCCAAGCTAGTAGGATGCCGTTTATCTAACACTACTACATTGTCCCCCTCCAGAGAATGAGATGTCCTCATCTCTTTTGGAGTGCCGACGCCTGTGGGGCGAAGTTCTGGGGGCAATCACTTTCACCTGCCAGAGAACACCCGGTCCCAACATGTGCGCCAAATGTAACAGAGACAATTTATTGCCTCTGCTGGGGATCGAACCCGAGCCTCTGGCATACCAGTCCAGTGCTCTACCAATTGAGCTAAAGGGTTAACCCACTAGCCCAAGCTAGTAGGATGCCGTTTATCTAACACTACTACATTCACACAAAATAGCATTTTCGAGATTTTTTTATTTGCTTGTCGACTTTTTCAGGCAAATAAAAAAGTTCTGTCGCTGCCCCCTTTCAGAAACTATGCTACGTCACTTCTACGTCAAAGCATCGACCCATGTTCTTTTATTATTTTTACCAAAGTGTACAGCCTATTACCTGCTGCTAGTTTTGTGTTGACGTCAAAACATTTAGATATTTGGTTTGCTGTTATTTTTTTCCGTATACACTGAGCTGATTTCACTTCACTCCGAGAAATGTATGTAAAAATGGAGGCTAAGCCATATTTCCTCTCACTTACGCACCATTTTAATCTTAGCCCATTCAAGCAAGCCCTGTCTTCATTGCTTGAATTCTTCCTTTGTGCCGCATTTTCAGGATTTGATTATTTTAAATTAGAAACATGAAGTGATGGAAGTAGTTTGCACCTGCTTAGAATTCCTTAAACAGCATGCCTTTGAAATTAAAAAGCTGTTTATTAGATCACCTAAGCCGAAGGCTCAAGTGAACTTTTCTGATCAAAATTTGTCCGTCGTCTGTCGTTGTTGTTATAAACTTTTTCACATATTAATTTTCTTCTCAAGAACCACTAGACCAATTTCAACCAGTAGAGCTTAAAACTAAAACATATTTTAAGAAAAACAAATTTAATTCACCTCAAAAGTTTACCCTGTGTTTCTATCATTGTATGTATAACATGTCCCTGTTATTGTATGCATAGCATGTCCTCCCTGTAATTGTTTGTATTACTCTTATAGAGTATGATTATGACAGAAACATTCTGTTTTTCCTCTTGACCAACCAGTCGCCCGCGTGGCACAGTGGTTAGAGCGTCTGCTCTAGAGTCGTGAAATTAGGAGTCAATCCTTACGTCGCGGGTTCGAATCCCACTACGGGACGTGGAGGCCGGTCCTTCGGATGAGACCGTATAAACCGAGGCCCCGTGTCGCAGTAGATGCTGGCACGAAAAAGACCCCTCACTGTTCAAAGTCCCTGAGTGCCGAGGATAGGACAAAATTTGTAGCCCTCCACCGGCAAGTGGTGGCGTCTCCATATGAGTGAAAAATTCTCGAGAGGGACGTTAAACAACATACAATCAATCAATAGAAACAAACTTCTAATTAAGTACATTCCAGAATTATCCATTTCTGGTTTAATTTAAAATTTATTTCTTAGTTCTTAATGAAAGAAAATGCCCTCTGCTTCTGATACTAGCCAACTAGCACGAAGTAGAGGTGCTGGAACCCCGAGTATATTTTTGGTTTGGGCTCATAAAATTTATAACTTGTTCTCCCACTTGGCGAATTAAAACTCTGCAGGACCATTCCAGTTCCCTCACTGAAAACAGACCCTTTCCCCAAGTTTTTTGCATTAAAACTTCCAATCAATTTAATAGATAAAAGTAACATGGTCTTATTGATTGTAAATATCCTTCATCTAATCCATTAACCAGAACTACATGATTTGTGAAATCTTTAAAACGATCGTCTTTCTCTCTAATCCGAATTTCCTCCATTCCTCTGTGTATCATTTTTACGTGGTTGATACCCAATTTAATTATTTCCAATTGCTCAGTCATATGAAAGGGAGTATAATTAGGTCTTTTTATAAAAGATTTATGCGAAATTTGATTTTACAAAGTAAGTATTTTAATTTTCATTTTACACAAATGTATTTTAAATTTGATTAGTATCTACTTACATCCCAGTGATATATTCAGAGGGTTAAAAAAAAATCAAGGAGATGCATTGTGGATCAGCAGATTTAGTTGTGGGCCCCTAAATTTGAAACTTTAGGAGCCCACGTGGCCAGTGGAAATTTTAGTTAAGCTAGTTTAAACCCTGTATGTTTATAGAAATTTAATTTTTAAGTTGAAATAAGCAAAACAAAAAAGAAAACAATAAATTATACATTCTATATATTCATATTAAAGAAATGATATGAAAAGAATTGAATAGTCTGATTTTTTTTTTGACCAAACTATGATAACCGATTATAATCGGTAAAATCGCATCGGAAGCACTAACCGATTCCAACCGATGATCGATTATGAAAATTAACCGATGTCCCATCACTAAAAGAGCTTCGGGGGGAAGGAGGGGGTGTTACTCACTTGGCCTCCACCAGGGCTTCGCCCAGGACCTGGAGGCCTTACGGCGGCCCCAGACCTCTTGCCTAAACGAAGTTATACACGCCCCCCCCCCAAATCCTGTATCTGCCAATGGTATATAAATGATTAAGGGGGGCTTGCATGTCTCATTTTGATAACTTTACGTATATTCTGATAGCTTAAACAATGTAAAAAATACTTATAATATAATTCTATAAATTGGTAACATCAGTCACAGAAGATATTCATACATGACCTTTATTATTATTTAATTAAGCGTAATTTAAATTTTACCAATTTTTTTTAACGACATTCGTTATACCTCAAAGGATCCGAAATTGAAAATCTTGCATAGTCGTCCAAAATTCTTGAAACTTTTTCTTTAGATCAAAGCCCATTAGATCGCTTTCCTTCATCAAATATTTCCCCAATAATCAGGATTAAGCGGATAAACAGTTGAAAATTTTGGTTCTAAAATATTTTCTCCCTCAAGAAATTTGGAAGATGTTTTTCAAATTGATATATGAAAAGACTAAATTTGACTGTACAGACATGCTGAACAAAATTTGAATCGAAACAATGAGTCGCAAAATAATTTGAAACACGGATATAAGTTCCTTTTTCTCGAATAAATATCTTATCTTTCCCGTGGGGATCCGGGTTAGAATAGGTCCTCAGTACCTCCTTGCTTGTCGTTAAAGGCGACTAAATGGGGCTGTCCTTCGGATGAGACCGTATAAACCGAGGTCCCGTGTCACAGCAGGTGTGGCAAGATAAAGATCACTCCCTACTCAAAGGCCGTAAGTGCCGAGCATAGGCCTTAATTTGCAGCCCTTCGTCGGCAATGGTGACGTCTCCATATCAATGAAATATTCTGGAGAGGGACGTTAAACAGTAAACAATCAATCAATCGAATAAATATCTCGCCTTTTTTTCCCTATCTTTTATTCTTTTTTAAATTCTTTTTTTTTTTTTGGAAAATGATGTGTACGCACTTCCGTAAAGGCAGCTACGCGCCTGACTGTTATTATGGGAGGTGGGGGTATTATTTAGTGAGCTTATTGCTCACAGTACTAGAAGAGGAACATATGTGTAATACAGTAAAAGTCATTTAGTACGACTTCACGGATATTGCGAATTTACAGATATATATCGAAGTTAATATCTTGTACCTCATTTATATAAATTTACTGAAATTAAGGGGGAAAAAATTATGCACCAAAGATTTTAAACACTTTTGGTCTGATTTTGATATAACTTGGCGCACAAGTAGACTACACTAAGATACATAATTCTGTGTATCGGTTTCTGATTTCGAACAACAGTGTTGCCGTTATTACTAAAAATAGAAATTTCTGTGAAATTCTTTCAAAATGCTTCTCTCCATAAAAATTTGGTCTGATTTCAGTATAACTTGGCACACAAATAGACTATACTGAGATATATAATTCTGTATATCGGTTTTTGATTTCGATGAACGGTATTGGCGTTGTTACTTAAAATAGAAATTTCTGTGAATTTTTTTTTCAAAATGCTACTCCTCCTACAGTTTTGGTCTTATTTCAATATACATGTAGCTTGGAAGACAAGTAAACTACACTAAGATACATAGTTCTGTATATCAATTTTTGATTTCGATGAACGGTGTTGGCATTGTTACTAAAAATAGAAATTTCTGTAAATTCTTTCAAAATGCTTCTCTACCTACAGTTTTGGTCTGATTTCAATATAACTTGGCACACAGGTAGACTACACCAAGATACATAATTAGGTCTTTCCACCTTTCTGTGGAAAGACCTCTTGAAATATACTAAAAATAGAAATTTCTGTGAAATTCTTTCAAAATGCTACTCCTCCTACACGTTTGGTCTGATTTCAATATAACTTGGCACACAAGTAGACTACTTTAAGGTCAAGATCTAGTAAATGACTTTAGAAAAACTTTTCAGTGCTAAATCCATTATGACGTCATAATCACTTTCAACTTTCTTTTTCCCGTACTTCATGGCTCTAATAGAATTAAGTAGTAAATAAAGTATTTTCATGGAATTCAATTGAATTCAAACGTGAAAAGTAGTCCCGATACTTATCTTATATTTACAATTATTTTAAAGTAGAGACTAAGAACATACAAATAACCGTTTTCTGAAAAACTGTAGGCAATCTGGATACATTTTCTTTGTCTGATATGGAAAAAAACTCCCATTTTCAACACTGGTTTTCTTAATTTTTTATTGAAAATGACAGTTTAAAATATGGTTTTTCATCTTGTTTTTCTACAACTTATGCTCCGAAACACCTATTTTGACCAAGGTAATGTTATTAAGCATCATTAAAGGAATTAATTTCTTAAATTTGAAAAATCTGTACGCACGTTTCATTTACTAGATCTTGACCTTAAGGTACATAATTCTTTTTGTCCGTTTTTGACTTCAATGAACATAATAACCTTTGTTAATAAAACCAGCAATTTTTGTTACTCTCAAAATGCTACTTCAAATAAAGTTTAAGTCTAATTATTATATAATGTTGCATGCAAGTAGACTACACTAAGAACATTAAGAGACTTATTCAAAGATCATTTTTCTCTTTTTTACTAGTGTAAAGTTTCAATTCCCCACTGCTTAAGTACTTTCCTCTTCCTTTACTATAAGTACAAACCAGTAGAGCTTCAGTCTCGACAGAGACTTCTGTTTGATGTTCTAAAATTAATATATGGGTCATGACTGATAAAAAAATTAGGTCACCAGGGGCAACAACTCTTTTGGGGAGATAACACTTGACCAAAACTCATGTATGACCATTGGTACCTGTTGTCTAGGAATTATTATCTTTATTAACATAATCCAAGACGTCTGTTGTTCTTTTATGAAAAAAAAAATACCGCAATCCTTTCCATCGGTCACTCCGTGATCATCATGCCATGTGTTCATTGTTTACAAACGGTGGTAGGACAATTCAAGGAAAAATTATCAACCTTTTACCAATCCTACGAAAGATTTTTAGAGGGGAGGGAGGGGGTATTCCTATATATTTTAAGTGGTTACTCCTCTCCTAACAAATAATTATCAGCATCAATGTAATATTTAGAACGATTTAAAAGAGACTGTTTTTACAACTATCGATTGTATAATTATTAAACTAACTGTTCCAAAAATTAAATGAACCCTATCGTCACTACACACTAACGAGTTCTAATTCCATGGCATTCTGGAGGATAGGTTACAACTCGAAAATGTAGGTATGTCTTTATATTTCTGGAGTGGAATGGATTGGTAGAAATGGGTGAATCACACTTCGTTGATTCAGTTTCCAATCCAGAGGCCTAAAATTTGAAGTTTTATTAAGTGTAAATCTTTCTTTACGCTTAATTCAGATGTATAATTTAAAGATTTACGAATATAATTAAAGCTTACAATTTTCCCATCAATCTAGGCGATCTTCTGATTGGAGAGAAATGGGAAGGCACGATGGTATTTTTCTTTGGTGGGATAAAGGGAGTTTCCTGATATATTGTTAAAATCTGAAAAATTAAACAGATTCTAATACATTCAATTCAAAATGCAATAAACATCATGATTGTTTTAATAACATGATTACAATTACTCGTTAATTTTTAAACAGACTCTTACATTTTGTTCTGGATTAAAGTTGGTGGTTGAAGTAGATGGTACCTAGTTTGATAAGCTTGCTGAAGTGGATGGTGCTTGGTTTGATAAGCTTGCTGAAGTGGATGGTGCCTGGTTTGATAAGCTTGCTGAAGTGGATGGTGCTTGGTTTGATACATGTAAGCTTGCTGAAGTGGATGGTGCTTGGTTTCATAAGCTTGCTGGAATAGATGGTGCCTAGTTTGATAACCTTGCTGAAGTAGATGGTGCTTAGTTCGATAAGCTTGCTGAAATAGATGGTGCCTAGTTTGATAACTTGCTGAAGTAGATGGTACCTAGTTTGATAAGCTTGCTGAAGTAGATGGTGCCTGGTTTGATACGGTTGCTGAAGTGGAAGGTACAAATTTCTAATTATACTTTCAGAGGTATACCCCATTAAAATACTTGTTGATTTTACTATTTAAATTTATTATTCTGATTATTCCCCGACAGTAGAGCATATTCACGAAAATCTTATGCTAGATATCATCCCCATAGACTCTTATAAATGCGTGGACAGTGATAAGTTTTTCTGTAAGGATATGTCGAAAGAAATAAGACAATAATCCAGCACTTCCGTCTAACGCTGGATACCATTCCAAAGAGTTTTTTTTAATAAGATGTGGAAGAGTAATTTAGGCAATGGAGAGTATGAATATTATGACAATTTACATTTCACAAAGTTTCCATGACAATACGATCGTTTCATTTCTCTTTCCTTAAATGTATAAACCAGATAATTTTGAATGAATATACCAAACTTTAGTGGTTACACCTGAAACAGAAGTAAAAGAAACCACAAAGCAACGCATTCTAAAGGAACAAAAACAAATAACAAACGAATACAAAATTTTAAAACAACCGAAAGCTTTAAATCATCAAATCAGAATTCGAATGAAACGTAATGATAAATCATATAGACTAAATTCTAGAGTCTAGAGATGCTAACCTGAGTCTGTATCTTTGTAGTGTAGTCTTGCTCGGCGAAGTGTGCATGGTACGCAGTGTCCCCTTTTCCAGGATTCTACGGGCATGGCGTAAACCATTTGACAAATGTAAATTGCGGTTCCAAATAATATAGCAAAGTCGCGGAAGTCACTGACTTGATAATTGCTTTTTGATTGAAAACTTTGTCACAAGTATAGCTTTTTAAAGCTTTTTTGTAAGCACATTAAAGCCACTTGGCTGGATTAAAGTTGAAATATAACTTGATGAGCAGTAGAACCCAGGCAGGTGTCCGCATAGAAGGCCACTTTTAAGGAGTCGCCAGCCAGGTGTCTGTTGACTTGTTTAGTCAGTTGTTCAGGCTAGTGTCATATTAAGGCACCAGGCAGGTGCCAGTATTCATTGTATATAAAAAATCACGAAGGTCACTTGATTTAAGGATAAATAACACAAACAAACTTTTTTTCAGAAATCAGCATTATTGCTCATTGATTAATATTTAAATTGACAACCTGAATAATGTTTACCAAGTAGAGTGGGAGAATTTTATTATATTTTGTCATAAAAGTTTAAAAAGTGTGCAAAATTTTCTATGGAATTATATAGAAGGCAAAATAAAATCTTAAATCTAAGCACTAAGGAAAACCTACGATTCTTTATATTTCAGGAATTTATTATTTATATCAATACAAATCAACACCAGTCAAAAATATATATCGACCCGCGCATCCATTTTTTGTTTGTGGTAAAAAAAAAAGTACCCTTAAAGACAGCAGGCAGGTGTCATAATATATTTGTATATATTGCATTAATTATACCCCAGTAAAACTCGAGCACGGGCCTACTGACCGACCAGGTCCTACACGTTACAGAATTTTCTTAGTGAGACGCACTTCCTTGTCCTCACGTACATCCACTGAAGAACAAGAGTCTTTGAATACCTCAACCATACTTGCATCACGATAGTAAAGTAGAAAATCCTTTTGTCCTTCAAGGATAGACTATACAAACAAAAAATGGATGCCTGGATTGGTATGTTTTTAGGGCTTAAATTCATTGAAAATGATGCAATTTCTAGAATATCAAGAAATCGTAAACCTTCAGTTCTAAGATGGTCTCATCTGTGCCTCTGAATCATCCTTTTTAATCTATACAAATATTTTTCTTTTCTAATCCCATTTTTGTGAAAATTGGAATCAAAAAATTAAAAACTACGCAGTGCAACCCATTCATTCCACACATTAAAACATGAGTCAAGTTGTAATTTTCATTTTTTCGTTGCGGGTCCTTCGGACGAGACCTTAATAACCGAGGTTTCGTGTAAGCGGCAGGCGTTAGCACGATAAAGATCTCTCACTGCTCAACGGCCCTGAGTGCCGAGTAAAGGTCAAAATTTGAAGCCCCTCACCAGCATACGGTGACGTCTCCATATGAGTGTAAAATTCTCGCGAAGGACGTTAAACAATACACAACCAATCCCAAGTTTCTCTTAACTATGTTCGATATATAGGCCGCTAAAACTGGGGAACAGTTAGAGCATTTATATCGTTGTTTCGTGCTTTGGTGCAACTAAAGCTTTTCCCATCAAGAGGCGTAGCTACTTCACTGAAAAGGTTCAAACTAGTTTTAGAAATGGCCTCTGAAACAAAAATGTAAAGGACATTTTCAATTCTGTTATTTTATTTCATTTCAAATTCTTTGTCAATGATAAAATGTTGTGAGCAGAATAATACGTTACACCAGGTAGACGCAGAAACACACATACACACACACACACAAACAAAACAAGTAACAGAAGAAAGCTCTTTATCAGGTAACTGAAATGTGTTAGCTACATTTTACAAGAATGAAAATGAAGTGAACTGGAAACCTAGCCTTAACTTATACAATAAAAGTGTTTACAAATTAATAATACACGCTGAGAAAACATTTCGTTATTCAAAATAGAACCAGCTGTTATTGACATCTCTTAACATTTTGCCTTTTGTTAACAAAGAAAACAGTCTTGATAGCTTTTAATTTGCTTCCAAAATCTTAAGAATCTGAGATTGTGAAGGAGTAACTTCAACTTTGAAGTTGTTTTGGAGAGAAAATAATCTTCAATCTGATTCTTCTGACTTAGAACTCAATAGCCCATAATATTTCACATCAAAGTTTTCATCAATATTGACTTTATCAAACACATAATTAGTAAATAGAAATAGAGTGCATAAGACTCTAAATGGTTCTCAAGGACATATGAGGATTATTACACATTGTAAACATATGTCCTCAGTAAGCAAATATACGAAACACAACATACACCGGTATTAAAGGGTTAATTTAAAATTAAAATACTTTCTTTGTTTTTTATTACTGGAAATAACGGAAGCAGCTGTTACAGAAAATATACAAATCTTTAATCGGGTTATGTAATTTTTTTCTGCAATAGCTGCGACCGTTAATTCCAGTAATAACAAACACAGAAACACATTTTATTGTTTATATTTATATCTGTTTAAATAATCATTTAAAGTGGGGTTTAAAAGATGAATTACTGTATTAATGATGCGAACTTCTTTAAACGTTTCATCGATGACACAGCTACTGATCAAGAACTCTCTACAGGCGACATGCCTAATGTAGTTCATGCAGTGTTTAACGCAATGGGTTTTCTGAAGAAATAAAGGAGAAAACGATCGGATTACGCCACAAGTTAAAAAAATCTTGTGCATGGGAAAACAACGGTCACCGAACATACCGCTATAAGTTCATGTACCAGAAACGAACGAGCCCGACTATTCAGCCCTTACTCTCGCACTGCAGGTACTAAAACCGGGAAAAAGATGCTCCAAAAAGACAAGTTCATAACCATGATATTTTTAAGTATGGCCCATACAGGACAAAAATGTGTTCTAAATACATATTATCTGGAAATCTTTCTCCGAACCCCTCATTTGTGGGAAACACGGATGGATCATACAATGTGGAAACCATAAAGGCCACATAACTATGGTTGAGGATGTCGCCGTGATCGTGCCAGAACTTGAGATGCCAAGTATTTTCTGTGTAAATCTCTTTAAGGTTTCAAAAGAGGTTGGACTGATCTGTGTTCATCTGGTACCTGATTTTCCCTAGAGGTATTTCCTACTATGAACCTGACGAGACACATCTGGAAGTTTTCCATTTGACATTATTTTACTTGTTTTCAGGGACGAAGCAACAGGGGGGGGGCTGCCCCCCCCCAACTTTTTTGCCCAACATAGCCATTACTATAGGATATGTTCACCGAAAGGAAGGTTGCCCCCCCTCCCCCACGTTTTCCACTTGACATTATTTTATTTGTTTTCAGGGACGAAGCAACG
>PRKT01000324.1:456126-501818 GCA_003671525.1 Saccostrea glomerata
CCCCCCCCCCCCCATTTTCAAAAAAGATGTTTCGTGACTGGTTTTTCATTTTCTTAGGAGCAATTTTCTCACCAATGTAAATTTCACTTGTTTCTCTGGATTGCCTTTTGAAGACTTTTTTTTTTGACGTGGGTGGGCATCGATACTCTTTTGTAGAGTTTATACTTGGCTCTGTTTATACAATGTACTTGGTTCTGCGGACCCTCTGAAAGTAATCTCTACCACTGAGCCTTTGTAGGGGGTTGAATTTTTTCACATTCACACTTTAGCTAAAGCATAAGCAATCTCTAACAAGACCTTCCACCATTTGGAGGTCTCACCTCATTATTGTTAGTCAAGTTGAATTTAATGGTTAAACCCCTCCAACTTACTTTGGAGCCAGATGGAATTGCATTTATATGCTTTTGAAATGCTTGTTATTCAAAGTTGTAATTTTATAGATTGCCTGTATGTCTCTTTGCCTTCCTCTCCCCAGACTTGACCACTTTTGTTGTTTTTCCACTGCTTTCTCTTGCCGTCGTCGGTGTTTCAAAGAAACTAGCTTTCTTTTCTATCTCTATCTCTAATTGCAAGAAAGTCCAGATGAAAGAAGAGTTAATTCCATTTTCATTTGAGAGGATGTTTGAAGCTTTTTCACTGCTTTTTTGTCTCATTAATTTTTTTTTTTAATTTTTGTACAACTGATTGTTTTACAGTTAATTTGTACTGGAATGAAGCAGCATTTTTAAGGGCAGTTTGAAATTTTGATTCAAAGATAGGTTCTAAAATGTTCAGCATTTGTAGTTGCTCATTTGCAGTTCTGTTCGGGGTTAGTGTACATTGTATCTATTTCATAAGCTAATTTTTCAGCTTTTGACATGTTTTATGTGCTTTCACGGATAGACGTGTGCAGAGTTGATAATGTTGGATAACTGGCCTCACATCTGGCACAATCTTGTAAGGAATGCAATTTTTTCTGATAAAAGAGACCACAATTGTAATGAAAATATCTGAAACTGCTGTTTTTCATCATTTTTGTTGAAATTTATCCAGTACTTGTTATTTGTTAGATAATTTTGCAGTCTGGTAAGGTTTGGTTTGAATTTTTTGTAGGACACGTACATTTTGGTATATCTGCATAACACTTTGGTGAAAGTCATAACGTGCTGGTGCTGAAATAGTGTTGAAGTTGAGATTTTTAAAGTGTAGATTCCTTTAAGTTAGACTCTGTTTTGTTTTTCCACCATTCAACTGAATTGTCATCTTTTGAACTTTCAGCTATTATGACCTTAGCAAAGTTGCAGTAATTCATATTTTCCAAAAGTCTGATACACTGTAGTAGTAGCTCATAATATTTGTGTACATTACTATATTCTGCAAATCATTGTGGTCTTTTTAGCAGACGCCATTGTAATGTATATTCTCTAAGGAAAAAAAATCCGCAGCTACGATAAGGCTGTCAGAGAGCTTAAAACCACGTTAAATTATACAGGTTAATACACTAACCTGAACTCAAAAAAATCCTATAGGAAGATAGAGTAACTGAAAATAATTTGTTGAACATATCTTGGGCTTCCGAGGGAAGCCTTCATGTAAGTGTCATGTGACCCTCAGAATCACGTAATCAGATATTTATTTACTTTATTCAACTCCACATAAATCGCCCCGGCACAGGTGAAAGATGAGGATGAATCCTTAAATACAAGGCCTTATTTAAAAGAGCATAGGTTATAGTACATGAAAAGTGCTGGGGGAAGATATGAATTTGTACACTCCAATCACCAATCACATTTTATCGAAAAGTGCAGCTCTTGTTGCTATCTGACGGTGTTTTCCATGAACATTCGAAAATCATATCGAATTTCAAAAATAATATACATGTTCCTGGATATCTGAACTTACTTTTACACATTTTCCGTATGTCATTTAAGCCCATCTTTGACACAATACATCTTATTTTCTCCATTTTACTTTTCAGATATCCAACGCTCAAGTGATGCAGAAGTAGATGACGCAAACCAAGATGATCAAAGCTTACCAAGGGCGCCGAATTTAAATGTATACAATGAATTTATCACATTAAAACAAGAACTTAAATTATTTTTTGGCCTTCTCTTGTCAAATGACATATCTATTATTTCAATGAATTTATAAAATTAATACACAACATGTACTTCACACTGAAAAAAATTCCATATGCACAGAACGTATTGACTGCATTATGCTAATGCATATCAAAATACTTCAATTCGGGACTCAAATTGAACCGTGAAAAGTGTGAATTCCGTAAGACCGAGATAGAGTACTTTGGGCACGTTATTTCATCTGAAGGTATCCGACCAAGCAACAGTAGAGTCGATGCAATCAGACAGATGGAAACTCCAACTAACCTTACAGAACTACGCAGATTCATTGGAATGGTGAATGGTGAACTACCTAGGACGATTCATTCCTGAGCTAGCTTCAGTGATTAGTCCAATGACAGATCTGTTGAAATCCGGAAGTGCCTGGTTATGGGACCAAGCTCAAGCTAATGCATTCAGTCGCGTGAAGGAATTACTTACTTGTGCTCCAGTTTTGACATTCTATGATCCTCGGAAGCCGATTGTCGTCAGTGCAGACGCTAGCAGCTTTGGCTTAGGAGCAGCTCTTTTCCAGCAGGAAGGAGACGAATTCAAGCCAGTCGCTTATTGTTCTAGGAAACTGACCAGTGCTGAGCTGAAATACGCTCAGATTGAGAAAGAGTGCTTAGCTTCACTTTGGGCTTGTGAAAAATTCTCGCGTTATGTAGTGGGACTGAAATCATTCAAGTTACTTACAGATCACAAACCCCTAGTTCCTTTGATTAATACGCAAGACTTAGACAAAGCACCTTTGCGATGTCAGCGCATGCTCATGCGACTACGAGGATACAGCTTACATGCAGAACATGTTCCTGGAAAAAACCTCATCGTTCCAGACACACTATCGAGAAGTCCATTAGGAAAACCAAATGAGGGGGATACTCTTGCTGAGGAAGTCGAATGTTATGTTGACTTTGTAGAGAATACAAGACCATTGACAGACAAACTACTAGAGCAGATGCAGCAAGCTACAGAGGGAGACAGCATCCTTCAAGAGGCAATCAGCCATACACGCCATGGATGGCCGAATCACATGAATTCGATTTACAGAAAGGAGTTACGAGACTACTTTGTTACACGCAGTGAACTGTCAGTGTCGAGAGGACTACTTTTGTACCGAAATCGCATTGTAATACCAGAGTCTCTCAGAGATGAAGTTCTAAGGAGCATACATGACGGACACCTTGGACTTACTAAGTGCAGAGCAAGAGCCCAGGATTCCGTTTGGTGGCCCGGCATTACTCAGGACATTCGCAATCTGATTAACACTTGTGAATTTTGCCAAACTCACCGACCATCGCAACTGAAAGAACCATTGAAGTATACCCCGTTGCCAAGTCGACCATGGCAGAAGGTTGGTGCAGACTTGTGTGAATTAGATGGAAAACACTTCTTAGTCGTCATAGACTATTTCTCCAGATTCATAGAGATAGCCTTCCTACAATCTATAACCAGTGCGCAAGTTATTGGGAAAATGAAAAACATGTTTGCACGATGGGGAATACCAGAGGAGCTTGTATCTGATAATGGTACACAGTTCACTTCAGAAGCTTTCCACGAATTTGCAGTAAATTACAAATTCCGACAGACCTTTTCGAGTCCTCATTATCCGCAATCCAATGGGGAGGCAGAAAGCGCCGTAAAGATTTCAAAGAGAATTCTTCGCCAGGATGATATTTTTAAGGCATTACTTTCGTACCGCAATACACCAATTGAAGCGACAGGTCAAATTCCAGCTGAACTAATGATGGGACGAAAGCCACGCACAACAGTTCCTACGCTACCAGAAAGGCTAGACCCAGAGTGGATGGACCATGATGATGTGTATCTCCGTGATCAAAGATACAAGGAGCGTTATAAATTCGGTTATGACCGATGTCATAATGTGCGACCATTGGAGGAACTTAAGCCAGGAGATTCAGTCAGAATCAAGACGGACAAGGACAAACTATGGCTTACGCAAGGAACCGTTCAGGAGGGAGATCCAAAAACGCGTTCGTACATCATAGAGACGCCAAGAGGTTCATACCGCAGGAACCGTCGACATCTGCAGAAGACCGACAAACTTTCGTTTTCTGACCACAGCAAACCCTTAATTCCTGCTGAGACGTTTATCCCTGATGCTGACCAAACACCACCAGTTGTTCTTAAGGAATCGCAATCGCCACAAGAGCCTAAAATCACGAGCGACATTCCTAATATTCCACAGTCTCCAAAACCAGGAGTGGTGCAAACGCGTAGCGGACGTGTCGTCCAATGTCCACAGAACCTTGATGATTACATTTAAATATAATGACATTTGGTTAAAGACTTATGTGTTTTTTCAGAAAAGATTGAATGTTTAAGCTTGTTTGAATTGACTACGTTTTTGTAGAGTTGTTTGTATTCTATGTTCACATAAAATAAGTACCTTTTAAATTACTCAGATAATGCATGTTCTAGTCAAATGTATATTCTAGTCTAAAGATAATTTTGTTTAAAGTTCATTGTATTTCCTTAGCTGGGAGGGAAAGATGTTTCGGATTCATGTTTCATTCATTCATTCATCAGCTGTTTGTGTACCATGTGACCTTTATGTGTAGTGTTGTGTATGACGTCACGTATTTGGGTGTTCTTATTAAATGATTAAATTGACTACACGTGTTTTCGATGGCTCGTCTAAACACTTTCCATTTCCAAATTCTGCAAAAAAGGAAGGAAAAATGAAATGAGTACTTTTTTAATTGTACATCATTGCTACACTTTTTTTAAATAGAACTATCTATAAAATCATGTTTACACCTATCACAAAAGTCACAATAATTATTATGTTTGGTTTTATTTACATTTATTGAAGTTGAACTATATTGCTCTGATGGGCATATCTTACTGCCTTCAATGGACGTAGGATTGGAAGTCGGCGGGTGACGAGTTTCAGCATGAGTCTGCCCACCGGTGTTCCCGGAGGACCATCGGACAGATGCGTGTGGCGTCAGCCACTCGTTCAAGAATTTATTGCAACTACAAAGCGATTTGCATATTATATCTGCTATTTTTTTTCAATTGTCAAATCACAGAACCAAAACCTATTTCTGTTTTCTTATTCATTTTTTTTTAAATTATACAATTATTACTATAATTGCCAGTCATACATGTTAAAATATAAATTTAAATTGTATTATCAACTCATATATTTCTCTTTTTTTTTGTTCACCTTAATTTGCCTTGTCATATACATTTCTACTGAATATATGCATGTGTATATTTATATTTTTCAATGTTCTATTAATAATGTTTACTTGTACATGTATGATGTTGACCTTGTATTGTGGAAAGGACTTATATAGGCAGTGCCTGCTGTCCAATCCAATTATGTTTTTCATAATAAAATATTGTTGAAATTAAACTGGTATCGTGGAAATTCCTAAATGTGCATTGATTCCATGCAGCGAATTCCGGTTACTCAAGGTTCAAGTTTTTGCGGACAAACAGACAGACGTATGGACACGATAAAAAATATTTAACCCCAGAAACTTTGTTGACGGGTCATAGAAAATAGACTTTTTCTTCAGATGTCTTTTTCACAAATGTTTTACGAGTCATTTAGACGACGAGTTAACTTAAACAAAATGTAAACACTTTCTTAAATCGTACTCATTTTATTCGGACAAATGCTTGAAAATCAGTTAGTATTGTAAGGTTTCTGTTACAAATATCTTTGATAATTCCTTTTACATGGGTGGGGATATGGGTTTTATATTTCACAGGTGTATTCCTTGAGACAAGTCCTTTCTTAGGAACCACTTAATTTGACCATTTTATCTTGACCTTGGAGTTTGACCCACCTTTAAAATGTATAACCTTTGCCTCAACTTTTGAACAGTTTAAACGATGGATTTTATATTTCACATGTGTATTCCTTGTGACAAGATCTTACATCCATTACGAACAATTTTGACCTTGACCTTGGGAGTTCGTGTGCATTTCAGAAAAAATAACTTGGCCATATGAGTGCATTAATGTTCACAAAAACATATCGTTATTGATATACACTGTATTTGAATGATAAACGTATTTCATTAAATGAACGTTAAATTACCTCATCATAAAACAACACTTTAAGCGTCGTTCTAAGGTCTGCAATGGAACCAATTACATCAAAAGCAGTCTCGAGAATGTTGTTTCGATCAACAATTATGAAGTTAATTGCACATTCAAGATTTTGTGATCTATCTATTTCAAGTTTTTCTACTGTTACAATAACACTTTATAAAGATCGAAGCATTTAAACAGGACCTTGAATGTTATGAATTAAGCAATATTCTATTGCTTTTGCAATAACTGCCTCAATAGTCGAAACTTCTTGCATCTTTTCCTCTTACGTAGACTCAAGAATTTGAAACACCGGTTCATGTACATCCGCACATACAGTCGCTTCAGCAAATGTGATGCAAGTTGCGGTAGAGGTAACGTCCAAGTAATTTGTTGTACTTTGCTGTAATGCCTAGAAGGGTTGTAGGGTTTAGCTACTAACAATTTGAGACTGGTCATATCGTCCATATACATCTTTGTATATTCCTGATGGAATAACGTGTGTACAATTCTTCCCAACTAACCAAAGATGAAAACCCTGTCCTAAATTTATAATATACCATTTGATATAAAATCAAATAATCTTGATAGTTTAAAAAACTGTTGAACAGCTAATAAAATATTTTCCTCCATCTAAAAAATCTGCAAACAACTTCTTTGCCTCTTAATAAAGATACATGTAAGATCACCACTTAAAGAAACAGAGCTTATAAAATCTGACACAAAATCATAAAAAGCTGAACCTTCACGCAGTTTGATTTCCCCATCAATATTGCTAAAGGGATTTCATTAATTACATTTGAGACAAAAAAGTCTCTGATATATAATTTTCATATTTGCAATACTCCGTAATTCGAAAGTTTTCTTCCAGGATGGCTCCGTTATAAATTGACAAATAAAACCATGAGTTGTAAAACTGTTAAAAAAATTGCTTTGCAATGATTAAACGACTACATTCAAAACAACATTAAAAGAGCTTGAGGATAACAGATATTGTAAAAGAAGTTGATGCATACAAAATGTACCAGCAGGATTATAAAAACACAAATTAAAACGATTTCCTCTTACGTTCATCAGAGGGAGTCTGTTCCATGATTTTTCAAAAATACACGACTAAAATTTGGATCACCTACTCCATCTTTATAAACAATTTTGATACACTTCTTAAAGCTATATATGCCGTATTAGTGTTTTATTTTTAAAAGTAATAAATATATATGGTGTCTAATCAAGTTATATAAGTTATATACTTTTTGCAAATAAGACAATTCCACTCCATCACTTTTCAAAGTTATGAAATATTATTTGGTAAAAAATATTTTCTCTCCGTGTCGGATAAAAAACCGCCTCTTATTGAAATATTCATGATCACGTTGTCTCACATGTTTACAGCAAACAATGGTCCAATCTCGTGAATGAACCGAAAAGCATGATGGTCTACTACGTTTTTACTACAAACACGTGAGTTAGGGATTGTCAATATTGAGAGCACCTCAGAGTTGGTTGCTTTTTGTACCGAGGAATAATCACGTGAAATTGTCTTTTCAATGGACATTTTCGGTTGGGTGAATCAGCGACTTTGGATAAAGAAGTGTGGAAACCATGTTGTGCCAAAATGAAATAACTAAAACAAACAAATGATATACTAGTAATTTGATCAATCAAAATGGTTATTAGATACATTCCATTCTGCATTTCTTAATAATTCAAAACAACAAAAAGTATTCCACAGAATATCATGTATAAATCTGCACAATATACCGAATGCCAAAACCAGAATACTACTAACAAGTAACAGCATGAGCTCAGGCTAATTTGAAAGTGAAATTTGGAGTTTGGCAGTTAATTGTAGTGAATGAATAAAATTTAGTTGTGAAAGATATTGGAACCTATTTTACTTGTCAGATTTCTTCGAGCTAGTTGATTTTTATTCTAACTGTTCTATTCCCCCCCCCACTTAAAAAAAACCCGATGCTACTTACCAGAATTAATTTTTCTTAATGGTGTTGTGTTCATCGAAATGCTTGGTTGTGCCCTCAAACTGGAATAGTTTTTAGAGGCCTGGAATTCCTTCACAATTTTTTTTTTATTAGCCCAACTATATTTCTAAGAAGGTAAGATGTATGGTATGTAAGTTTCATCTATCTATGTTATGTAGTTCATATTAAAAAAACTAAAGGGATAATTGACGATATCCCATTCAGGGTGTAAATATAGCAGTTTAAATTACTTTCCAAACATTGTACTTGACATAAAATATTTTTTGCGCATAATGCGCTCCATACTGAAGATCCGTAAATGCTCACCCAACCGAAAATGTCCACTAGCAGTACAGCACGGGGAAACGCTAAACAAACGGACCTGTACAATGGAGTGGGGAAACTTTAATTTTCATCATTGTTAATCATTTGTATGCAAATATGAGCATGGGATTATAATTAGTAGATAATAATGTACATAATGCATCAAGTCTTTCTGAGAGCGATTTTAAAAACTAGCCTTTTTGAAAAACACATGTAGTATTTTATGTAGTAACCCATAAATGTATTAAATGTAACTCATTGAGCTGATTGGTCTATTTGTGTCCCTCACTGAACAGACGTGACAAAAATATTTTCCTCGACCTGATGATTCTCGCGATGCATTTCCCGCGCACATGCGCAGATCCAGGATAAACGTCAGTCCTTTATAAATATGCATGAGAATATTGTGTTCTTTTCCTGACCAGTACTTTGTTAATACCGAATAAAATTTCGCCGAATTTGCAAAAATTTTTGGTGGCTTATCATACTCCAGAAATTTTTGTTCGGTTTCAGCTGTGCAAAAATACTGTTTAACACGGCATACATATCTTTAAAACAAAAATGACATATAAGGATCCTTGGGTGAATTTGAAAGGCCATCGTTGAGATTGAATACTGTTCGTTATTTTCATATCCTTCTTTTTCAATGTTATAAAACTCTATTAAACAAACACCTGAAAATTGTGAAAGAGGGTGCAATGAACATTTGAAAGAATAAAATCGTGCGAGATTTCTCTTGATAAGATAGAAAAACTCTCTGTTTCAACAACTTCTATAAGTCACAAGATAGAGTCTAAAATACTCTTTGATCACATTCTTTCTCTGAGATATCATAAACATTTTTGAAGTGCTATTTACATTAGTTTCTACCTTGCCATCTGACATTTCTCCGATCCCAGCAGTTTAAAAATTATTTTCAGTATTAATTTCTAAACCTAAAAATTGTTCTCCCTTTTTAAGGTAGCATCCCTGTGCATTGTATTATTTTCACTGTATTAAAGCACTTCTTATGATTTCTTGACCCATTTCACTTGATAACACTGTTGTTGGAATTTTACTTGATGAAGGATATGGAAATAAGGAACAGTATTCAATCTCAACGTCCATTAAACAAATATACAAAATAAGAGCAGAGCAAACACGGACCTCCGAAACATCAGAGGTGGGATCAGGTGCCATGGAGGAGTGAGCATCCCCTGCCGACCGGTCACACCCGCCGTGTGCTCGTTGTCATAATCAGGATATAACGGAAAAAATCGGTGGTCTATTCAGTGTATAAATAATGGACTAACAATTGGTATGAAAAACGCCAGTCAGCATTTCATTCAATGATAAATTGTATTTGCTGACAAGGTCATTGTATCGACCATAGAATTTACGAAACGATTACTTTAACCGAGACTGTTGATATTCTTGTTTCATCAACTTGCTTGTCAGTAATTTACCACGTTTAAGAAATTGTTCATACGTAGAGCATGCTTTTGCATATCGAATCAACTGAGATATAAATATTCTGTATGCAGGTGATGAAGGTATATTGCTGCATAAGTAAGGGAAGTTGACGATAGAAAAGTTAAAGTCATCACGTTTATCATTTAGCTTGGTTGTTAGATTACCATTAGTGTCTTTTTCAAGTAAAATATCCAAGTATGAAGCAGAAGTATCGGACTCTGCGGTATCTTTTATCTCAAGCTCACCAGGATATATCGTGTCGACGTAGGAATGGAAATTATCATTATTAATTGACAAACGTCGTCGATATATCTAAATGGCGAGTTGAAGGCCACAGCACGTGTTTTCTTCTTTTCGCGTAAAAGATTTTTTTTATAAATTCTGCTTCATATGAATATAAAAATAAGTCTGCTTAAAACGGAGCGCAATTTGTACCCATGGGAATTCCAATAGATTGTTGGAATACCTGGTCTCCAAAACCACATAGATATTGTCAATCAGAAACTCAAGCATCTTCTTGATGTCAACTTCAGAGTACTTATGTGTGCAATCAGAATCTGTTTTAACGAAATAATCTTTCGAATGACCAATGACGAGGTAAGTAAACTTACGAGTTCCATTTTTGTTAAAAAAGCAGCTGTCAATGATATCAAAAAGCCTGGATTTTAATTTGTTGTGGGGAATTGTCGTGTATAAAGTTGAAAAGTCGTCAGTTTTTATGCTGTTGATTTTTGTAAAAGTCTTGTGATTTCAAATTGTCCAAAAATTCTTTAGAATTTTTAAGTATCCACATCTGATTTACACCACTTCTTGAATATATAGTTGTACAGTACTCTTGAAGTTTTTCCTTCACTACTGTTAATATTTTAGTGAGAAGTAACGAAGGAGGCTTGGTTGAACATTTACTGGAACCTGCAATGTATCTTTGTTTGTAAGGACTCTTATGAAATTTCGGAATCCAATATATATATAAGGTAGTTCTAATTAATTTTGGCTCTGTGGAATATTAAAAGTATTCAAAACTGACAGGTGATTCTGAAGAATTTCTTCCTTAGAAAGAGAAGTATATGTATAAATAGGATTACCACTTGTAGAATTAAATCCAAGTTCTTCTAGAATGCAATTTATATAATGAGCCTAACAAACGAAGACAATGCTATTACCTGCTTTGTCGGCAGGAACCAGTACGTACTGATCGTGTAATCCATCTAATTCTTTTTTTCACTTCTGGTTTATTGAACACAGAAGGATAGATGGTTTTCACTTTTCCCCTTAATCTTTTAATACGTGACTTTAACATGGATCTGATACATTTAATCCATTCTGACAAGGTGTCAATGTCTTCTTTTTCATATGTAGCCCATCGAATGGCGTAATTTTCAACAGAATCCATAATATTTATGAAATTCCGACGCCAGTTGAAGGATCGGGGTTCCCTATATTTAGGACCTTTTAAAATAAGTGATGTAAGGTCCTCATTACGAACTATTGTTAAGTCACCTGTAATAACGTGTCCAGCAGGACTATAGTTATAGGGCGAAGAAGAACATGAACACAAAAGGGGATTATTTTTCAGATAGTCGATATCCAGGCCATGTAAAGTGTTTTTGTAATTGAAAAGTTTGGAAGCAATGGTCGATGTATATTTGTAGGAAATACAAGGCGTAGTCTTTAACTTGAAATATGGTGGAATACAAGACTGGACCCTTTTGTGATTAAGAATATTACTTATTTTAACCGCGACAATTCCTTTATTGGCATATTGAAGTTTAAGGAAAAGACGGATTGTTTTAGCTGCATTTTCTTACGTGAATTGTGCGGGTTTAAAAAGCCTATGATGTGCAATATCCATAATCACAGAACCGAGCCTATATTCTGGTGTCGAGGAATCTAAATTTGGATGTTCCTTGGTATTTTCAAGAAGACTATTTAAAACTTTCAAATGGACAGAGTAAAGTTTGTTTCGAATATGATGTAGACTTAACTGTTGATTTACATAACGTAGTAATGAATCAAAAGAGACGTCGTGTATTGCAGGTTTATTGTACGAACGATGTCCATGACTACGCTTACGTCTCTGAGTATTGTTAAAAAGTCTCATCACATTTACATTATAACACTGCGGGCTTGTAAGATTTCCAACACTATCGACATTGTCATTACATCCATAGGGAAAGGCTGTCCCTAGTTTCCTAATCCAAAATTCTTCACGTTGTCTACGGAAAGGTGTACTCAACGACGGACTATTTGTGTGGTGATAAATCTTTTCCAGAATTCTAACTTTCATTGATAAAAAAGAATGATCAGGTGAATTAAAATGTTTATATAAAAGCTGCTGACCACCATGATTTATTTGAAATCTATGACCTGATATTCTTTTGTTAAGCGATCCCTTGGTTTCACCGACATGAATAAGTCCACACAGATTACATTCTATTCCATAGACAACATTAGAAGATTTGCAGTTCAGATTTTCCCAAGTTTTGGTATAAAAGCTCTGTCCAGTAAGATTACTGGTGAAAGAAGTGTCAGTTATCAAAATATCACAGGTTTTACAGTTTCGCACGGAACATTTTGAAACCGAAGACATTGGATCGGATAAATACTTTTTACATTAATGTCAAAAATATGTAAAATAATTGGATTCAAATGCCAAATTCAGATTAATGCGCGTTGGTGATTAAAGAAAAAAAAGAAAATAGATTTTTTTTTCAGTAGATCTACAGGAAGACGGGTAGTGAGGTAGACTGATTCAAAAATCATTTATAAATGCAATAACTAAATACAATACTTAAAAGAGGAAACATTTAATTACTTTCATGTATCAAGGTCTTGTGAATTTATTTATTTATAGTGTCTTCTTGATTCTGTGAAAATTTCTTTATTTTTAAATACGAGAAATTATGAGAAGAATCCTTCTTTATGGAAAAATCATTGTCTCTAGACGGATGGAAAATAAAATTGTCATTCTCAATGCAGTGTAGGGTTAGAAAACCGTCTAATGACTCCTCATTTTTCTTTGTTTTGTTTGCTGCGAAATTCGTTTTGGCTTTGTTGAGTGCTTTGGTGTCTGCACAGTGAATCTTATCAATGCTTTGAATCAATAGAAGTGGTCTAGTTACGTGGGTATGATGGGGTAAATTCCCCACCTTTGCAAGAATGACCTCCTCTGTCCCAAGCACTTACACACGACACCATCTTTGTCCATTACCATCGTGGATGTTCCGTCTCCTATTGTGTTAACCCACAAACCACTGGATGTTCTGTGGGACTGCGATACATCAATAAAAAGTTCTGAACTCTAGAATGTGAATATGAATAAATCATTTTGAAATCTTGGTTACACCGAGTAACAGTTAAAGTAATTAAAAAATATTTCCACAAATCCAAACAAGAGGCCCACGGGCCTAGTAGGTCACCTGAGTATTGTGCAACAACTTTCAAACAATCAAATTCGGTTCGTGTTTTAAACCAGAGGAAATAGAATTCGCAATTCACAATTTTTATTGATTGAATATTGTTTAACACCGAGTCGCCAATTTTTCAGCCATGTTTCGGCGGACTATTAGTTTAAGGGGGCTCTCTACAACGTCACAACATGGCGTACTTCCGTTAAAACGCCATTTTGATCCCAAATGATCAGATTTAAATTCACTTAACACCGATAAATCACTGAGTATAACAAAACATGCGATATTGCGGATGGAATGTACATTATATCACAACAATTAATACAATGTATTGCCCAATACGTATCCTTTCTTTAAAATGAATTGTTTGTCAATTTATTCAATCTCTACTTATTCAATTATTAAATAATACATTTACAAACTTATTAGTATAAGATTTTTAGCTGAGAAAAAAAATTATATAAAACATGGCTTGTCCATATGCTAATTCATCATTACGTGTCAAAACGCCATACGCTCAGAAATTTCTTTTTTCTTCAATAAGCAAATATGCTTTCCAGCAAAATATACCCCCATGCAAATTTGATCAGATAAGACATGTATTATCTTCTAATCGACTACAGGATACTCTGTTCACGATTTGTATACAACCGAATGAATGGTTATAGCCGGTGAAATTTCGCATGACCCAAACGTTTGATCAACATCGATTGTCAGCTGTTTAAAAGTATGGGAAACGTGCAGGTTTTAGACGAAGTATGCATTTGGTTATAGGAATTTCTTTTACCACTTTTGGTCATATACCATCTTAACTTGTTTTGTTATATCTAGCACTGGATAACACATATAAGTTGGATAAAAACGGTAAGTAAACCTATCTTTATCAATACCAAGAATTGACTAAATACATGTCTTTGTCATTGACTGGAAGGGAAACGCAATGATTTTCGCTTAAACTCATTGAAAAACAATACAAGTACAATACGAACTTCTTTCAATGTCCTTGCATGACATTTGTATAATACTTGTGCAAGTAGAGTTTATTTGAAGTTTATAGAAAAAAAAAACAGTACCAAGATATTTGAGTCCACTCTTAAAGCGGATCTCTCACACCTGAATTTTTGTGATGTTTATAAACTTTTGACAGTTTTTCAATCTTTTTCAATTTCTTTTTTTTCATTGTTTTTACCCTTTGATATTATATATCTTCTCAGATATTAAATAGGATCCAACCAGCTCTTTTCAAGAAAATGCTGTTTTAGTTTTAGATTCCACGCTTGGGGTTAAGATGCCCTCTGCCTCGTTCACAGTCAATGATAGTGTTTTCCCTCAGCTAGGCTGATCATTCGTCTCTTGTCCTCTTTCAACTTCGGTCATATGTCCCCTTTCTCGGCAATCCGTGTCTATTATTTTTTTAACTTTCGGCATTATGTCGACAACATTTTTTATTAGTTTGACTGTTTTCTTTGTACTAGAAAGATTTTTTTTCTTATCTGCTTAGCGTCAGTTTCTGCAGTTGCTGAATTAAGGGAAAATAAAGGAAGTACCGATACACTATTATTAGAACTGATTTACGTAGATTTTTCGGAGAGAAAAGTTAATTCCGGAAAAAGCATATAATTAATATTGATACTAAAATAAACGACTTTATTGTTAAACCAATATATCTTACTATGAAAAAAAGAAAAGAATGAACCTTTAAAATGTGCAAAACAATCTACAAAAATACTTGTCCTTTTTGTCAGGAGCCATCTAAAATGTTTTTGTACGTGTTACTGGTACTGATATTGATGAAAAAAACACATGATTATAGTATATGGACCCAGGAAACATTTATTTCATGATTTAATGCTCTTATATAACCTATTTATATAACCTATTTAGCTCACCTGAGCCGAAGGCTCAAGTGAGCTTTTCTGATCACATTTTGTCCGTCGTCCGTCCGTCCATAAACTTTTCAAATTTTCGACTTATTCTCAAGAACCACTGGACCAATTTAAACTAAACTTGGTACAAAGCATCCTTGGGTGAAGGGGAGGTTAAATTGTTAAAATGAAGGGTCAAGTTCCCTCCAAAGTAAAATGGGGTAGTGTAGATTCTAAATTGTTCGAATCATGGCCCAGGGGGTTGGGCAGGGCAACAATAGGGAATTCAAGTTTTACATAGGAATATAAAGAAAACAAGAGGCCCACGGGCCTTATAGGTCACCTGAGTACCATGTAACAACTTTCCAGTGATTGTATTTGGTTCGTGTTTTAATCCAAAAGCCATGAAATTCACAAATTTTGAAAGAGGCACCATTGCTTTTCAAAGGGTAGATTTCAAAACAATTTATTTTAGTCAAAGTACCCCCCTGGTACCCCTGACCCAGCGGCCCTGAAATTATCTATTTTGAAAGAGGCCCCTTTCTTCATTATAAGGCCAGCATTTTTTATGTTTAGGTTTAGTTATGAACATGAGAATAAAAAAGTCCTGAAGGAGAAGGAAATAAATTTTTTTTTTGATAAATCAATTATTAACATTTGTACGTTCTTTTTTTATGCTATCCTAATAGGCTCCTTACCACTGGACACATAAATGCTTACAAATAGGAAAGTAGAACACTTAATTGCTTATATCATCATCTGCCAGTTTGGGCCAGTTATATAAATTTTGTGATATTGGTCAAAATATATTTTAAAAAATCAATTCTTTAAAAGTCTTTCAATATGTCTTCATTTTTTTTAACATGTGTTAAATGAATGTGTAGACATTGTTCTAAAATTTAATCCTCTCATAAACAGACAGGGGGTATTGCGGGTGTAGGGTGAACATTTTTTCAATTAAGTGTAGAATAATTTTTCTGGCTGATACAAATGATACTACATGCCTGTATATATTTGTATATTATTGCCTTAACAATTTCTTCCTCAAATGGACTGAACTTCTCCCATGGTTTTATTCATTACATCTGATGCATAAGCAACCCTTTTCTGAAGAATGATGCTTAGACCGTAAGCTATAACAGAGACCTAAACAATGTCGCTGGCAATATGCAACAGCTACCCATGGCAGTTTAAAACCTGGGGGAGGAAAATAATTTTCAGACAGATACTTTTGAAACGAATACATAATTATCTCACCAGCATGTCATTGTGCAACAAAGTCGTCAGCATTTTATTTGTTCTTTGAACAGGTGAAACTTTTTGAATGGCACTCGTATCGATGAATTTTACACTAACCCAAGCTTTCTTTTCAGTTCATCATTATTTACACGCCGTTTCATCTTAAAACCGGAAGTGCGAGTTCGTAAATTTGAAATCTCGATCCCGACTCAAATTTGACATCGGAAAGAAAAAAAATTGTTTTATTTTTTTCTGAACATTCAAAACCTTGAGCGGAGGGTTTGTAAAACTGAAAATAAAATAAATCCTGGCCTTAAATATGTAATTATATCATTAGCATATTAACCAGGAGCAAAAGGTAAGATATTCAAAGAATTCATGCATTTCACTATTTAATCATTAGAGCCCCGCCCTAACACCAGAACCCCTGACCCTGGGGCCAAAAAATTCACAATTTTGGTAGAGGCACTCTTGCTTATCATAACTATGAACTTAGTTAGTTTATTTAATACCCAGGAGCATAGAAGAAGATTTTCAAACAATTCATGTATTTTCACTATATGATCAATAGAGCCCCGCCCTAACACCAGAACCCCTGACCCTAGGGCCATAAAATTCACAATTTTGGTAGAGGCACTCTTGCTCATCATAACTATGTACTTAGTTGGTTTATTTAATACCCAGGAGCAGAGAAGAAGATTTTCAAAGAAATAATGCATTTTCACTACCTACTTATTTAGCCCCACCCTAGCACTAGAACCCCTGACCCCAGAGCCACGAATTTTACAATTTTGGTAGAGGACTCATTGCTGTTTACAATCATGCAAACAGTTTGACTGCTTGATGTCCAGGAGTAAAGAAGAAGATTTTTAAAGATTGCATTAATTTTAGTAGTTTTTGCCCCACCCCTCAGGCCCCAGGGGGGCAGGGATCATGAAATTCACAATTTTTGTTCCCCTTCACCCATAGATGCTTTGTGCCAAATTTGGTTGAAATTGGTTCAGTGGTTGCAGAGAAGAAGCTGAAAATGTTCAAATGTTAACGCACGACGGACGACGACGGACAAAAACAGATAGTAATAGGTCACCTGAGTTTACTCAGGTGACCTAAAAACTTAAAAAATCTGCTCAAGAACCAGTGCGCCAGAAAAGCTGAAATTTATCTGAAAACAACCTCGGGTTGCCTAGATTCTAAATTGTTATAATCGTGACCCCCAGGGGTTGGGCGGGGCCACAATAGGAAATCAAAGTTTTACATTGAAATATATAGGAAAAAATTTAAAAATTTTCTTCCCAAGAACCACGGGGTCAGAAAATCTGAAACTTATGTGGAAGAATCCTGGGATAGTGAAGATTCTAAATTATACAAATTGTGACCCCCAGGGGTTGGGTGGGGCCACAAAAAGAATCAAAGTTTAACATAGAAATATATAGGAAAATTCTTTAAAAACCTTCTTCTTAAGAACCAGTGGGCCAGAAAAGCTGAACTTAAAGTGGAAGCATCCTGGGGTAGTGTAAATTCTAAATTGTATAACTTGTGACCCCCGGGGGTTGGGAGGGGCCACAATAAGGAATCAAAGTTTTACATAGAAATAAATAGGAACTTTCAATAAAAATCTTCTTCTAAAGAACCAGTAGACTAAAAAAGCTTAAACTTGTGTGAAAGCATCCTGGGGTAGTGTAGATTCTAAATTGTATAACTTGTGACCCCCGGCGGTAGGACGGGGCCATAAGTTGGAATCACAATAGGTTATTACAAGGGGGAAATCGGGTAAGGATCAGCATGGTCAAAGCTACTCAGGTGAGCGATGTGGCCCATGGGCCTCTTGTTTAACAGTTGGAATTAGAGACACAAAGGGTGTGAAAATACTACAGGTTACTAATGAATCAAAGCAGAGGAAGTTATGACATGAATTTTGTACTCTCCATGGAACTCCATATGTTTACCAAATCTAAAGCTCATTTAGATACATGACATGGAGGAATGTGGTAATTTTAAAAAGCAGTGACTGTTAAACACGCAGAACTGTAAAAAAATCTGTTAAACACTTAAAGTAATATTGACTATATATTATAGTACAATCTGTGGAAGAAAAATACTTACAACTAGAAACTCTTGTTGCTACAGCAACAAAAACGGTCTTCCGTTCTCCTCTATTTATCTGTATGAATTAGCTTTTTAGAAAGGCATATAATATTTAGAATGATTACGGGAAAAGAAACAGCCGAGGGTGTAACTTGTCGTTTTGTTTCCAGTGGGACTGACATATTTCAAAATTACAAATAAGATGCTATTATGTATTACTTAGAAAGATTCCATGAAGAAAAGTTGAATTTTTTAATTCATTTGATCACTTCCTGTGACAACCGGAAGTGACGGCAGACAATGTTAACCTAAATGGATTTTCCTACTAATCAGGATCTACCACTCCTTCAAGTTTGGTGTCCTAATCTCTTTTAATACGTTTAAGAGATGTAGCTATGAAAACTTCTCATATTGAGGATTGGAAATCACGCGACAGGAAGTGAAATTTAAAAAGATATTTGAAATTACTGTAGACATTTGCAGTCTAAATAACATATCCAAAAATCATTACAAATACATTATCTATTGAAAGTATTTATGGGAAAGAAAAATACTCAAATTATGTAGTTTTTCTCTTATAACCAGAAGTTGTCGGGTTTTTTTTTTCGATGAGACTGACATATTTCGAAACTACGTATAAGATGCTATAATGTGATGCCAAAAAAATTCATAAAAGAAAAGTTGAAAAATTCGATCTCTCAGATCACTTCCTGTGACGACCGGAAGTGACGGCGGAGAATCTTAACCCAAATGGTTTTGCCTACTCATCAAGATCTATCAGTCCTATAAGTTTGATGTCTTCATCTCTTACCGTTTACGAGATCTCTCTATGATAACTTCTCATTTTGAGGACAGGAAATCACGCGACCGGAAGTGAATTTTAAAAAGATATTTGACGTTACTGTAGACATTTGTAGTTTGAATATCATATCCAAAAATCATTCCAAATACTTTATCTATAAAAAATATTTATGGGAAAGAAAAAAACTCAAATTACGTAGTATTTCTCTTATAACCGGAAGTTGTCGTTTTTGTTTCCGGTGGGACTGACATATTTCAACACTACAATTAAGGTGCTATAATGTGATGCAAAAAAAGTTTCAAAAAAGAAAAGTTGAACTTTTCGATATTTATGAACACTTCCTTTGACGACCGGAAGTGACGGCGGACAATCTTAACCCAAATGGATTTGCCTACTTATCAAGATCTATCATCCCTGTAAGTTTGGTGCCTTAATCTATTACCGTTTCTGAGATCTCACTCGGATTAAATATTTTTGAAAAAAGCGGAAATCGGACATATCTGACGACCGGAAGTGAATTTTGAAAAAATGAAGAAAATTTCTCGGGGTATTTTCATTCTCTATCATCTCTGAAAATTTCAGGAAAATCTGTCCAGCCATCTCTGAGAAATCCTGCCGACAAGATTTGGGAAAAAAAATAATAATAATAAGAAAAAACAGTAGAATCACTATAAGGTCTTCCGTCTGAAACGGAAGACCTTAATTAAATCAGTGGGACTGTTTTGATTTCTGTTGCTTATCATTTTTTTAATATTCTTAAAAAGGTATTTATTTTCAAAGACACAAATGCTATTCTTGGATGAACATTTTTAGGGAGGCGAGAAATAAATAAAGGTTATTGTCGAAAGTGATTAATTTAGATTTAATTGAAAAAATAATTTATTTAATGTTCAAGAAAAAAGAAAGAAAAGGACATGTTTCTATATTTTTTTTAAAAATATCTTTTATGTTAAACTAACTTTTATCTTTGTGTAAATTAGTTATTGTTGGTAAAAGAGCTATCATAGCTCATTTTTTGCCTACGTTGATAAGTTGCTTCGGTGAGTCTGATGTTCTGAATCATTCGAATTTGTACAAGTAAGTGTTAGGATTGTGTACCGAAATTTGTTCTGTGTACCGGTTCACGTGCTGTGAAGTCATGGAATGGAAAAAGGGCCGAGTGGAACATTTGATAGTGCAGTTGAATCATGGGATTCATATCATGAACGCCTTGAACAATATTTTATTTGTAATTAAGTTAAATCAAAGAAGAAAGTAACCGTTTTACTTACACTGATTGGTGGAAACACTTATTCACAAGACCCAAAAAACCTTCAAAAGTATCGTATGGCGACCTAGCAGCGACATTACGAAAGCATCTGTGTCCAAAGCCTCTTGTCATAGCTGAACGTTTGCGCTTTCATAAGAGGGAGCAAGCAGAGGGTGAGACTATTCTTGATTATGTAGCAGCACTGAAGAAGTTATCTGAACATTGGTTATTTGATGAGGCTATTCTGGATGATATGTTACGAGACAGACTTGTTTGTGGCTTAAGCAATGAGCATATACAAAAGAAACTTAACTAAGGCTGAACTAACCTTTACGTCTGCTACGGATATAGCCGTTGCTATGGAGACAGCAGCCAGAGATGCTACAGAACTACCGTCTAGGCACAGTCCTAGTGCAAGTGTACATAAACTACATACTTAAAAAGAAGTCTCACGGATATGGTGGAACATAAGGGAAATATACGCCAAAGGGATGAAAATCATATTTCCGGTGCAATGGGGACCACAACCAATAAAGCTGTTATTACAGAGACAAGGAGTGTTTCAAGTGTCACAAGAAGGGTCACTCCAAACATGCATGTCGCAGCCAGAAGAAAAATAAGATGAGTGTTCACATGATAAATCAAAATGACAGTTCAGATAGTGATGAGATCTACATCAAGACTTTAGAGATGGATATTAACTCCATGAGAAGATCAGATGATGTGATAAGGATCACACCAATAGTAAAAACAGTGTTAGTCTGGAAATGGAATTGGATACAGGAGCCGCAGTATCGGTTTTTCCCGAGAAGATATTTAGGGAGAAATCCCCAAACGTCAAGATGAAACCCAGTGACATTCTGTTAAAAACTTACACAGGAGAAAGAATAAAACCCGCGGGTGTTGCAGAAGCCAGTGTGAGATACCAGGACCAGCGCAAGGACCTTAATCTGTATGTTGTGAAGAAAGCTGGAGTTACACTGTTTGGTCGACATTGGCTGAAACAGATTACACTGAACTGGCCAGAAATAAAAGCGCTTACAACATACAAAGCAGAGATAAATCTCAAAACTGTGTTAGATAAACATTCGAGTGTATTCAAGGATGATTGGGGAACCTTAAAAGGAATAAAGGCCAAGTTGACAATTAAACCTGATGCAAAACCCAAGTTCGTCAAAGCCAGACAGGTACCTTATGCACTTACACCTAAAGTTGAGGTAGAACTAGAGAAGTTGGTGAAAGATGGTGTACTGGAGAAGTGCAACTTTAGTGAATGGGCTACTCCAATTGTACCAGTCAGTAAGAAGGATGGTTCAGTTCATGTGTGCGGAGATTTCAAAGTGACTCTTAACCCAGTATAGAAGTTGACCAGTACCCTCTTCCAAGAATTGAAAATATATTTGCTGCTCTGTCTGGAGGACAACAATTCTCAATAGTGGATTTAAAACATGCTTACCTACAGATGGGGGTAGAAGAAGATTCACGCCCCTTACTAACGATAAACACAGAGAAAGGGTTGTATCGTTACAATCGCCTAGTGTATGGTGTTGCGTCTGCGCCAGCGATTTGGCAGCGTTCAATGGATATGGTGCTTCAAGGACTTCATGGAGTGAAGTGTATCATCGACGATATGATCATCACGGGAAAAAATGAAGCAGTGCATTTACGAAATTTAGACTCTGTGCTTGGCAGATTGGCAGAATATGGGCTCAGATTAAACTTGGACAAGTGCCAATTTTTCAAGGATAAATTATTTCTTTTGTGAGCATGAAATTGACCGTCATGGTTTACAAAAGACACAGAAGAAGATAGAAGCTGTTGTAAATGCACCACAACCTACTAATGTGTCTGAGCTTCTTTCTTTCTTGGGGATTGTGAACTACTATGTATGTTTCTATCCCAATTTATCCACATTGCTTCATCCACTGTACAACTTACTGGAGAAGGACCGCAAGTGGTGTTGGACAAAAGATTGTGAGGAGGCTTTCAAAACAGTTAAAAAGCTCATAACATCAGAAGTACTTACCCATAATGATCCAAACTTACCGTTATGTCTTGCGACAGATGCCTCTCCTTATGGCCTTTGGGCTGTTTTGAGCCACATTATGCCCAATGGTGAAGAGAGACCAATTGCTTATGCGTCACGTTCACTCGGCACATATGAGAAAAGCTTCTCACAGATAGAGAAGGAGACTCTAGAAATTATCTGAAGAGTAAAACGTTTCAACACTTATGTTTATGGAAGAAGTTTTCGTCTCATTACAGACCACGAGCCACTAATCTCTATATTTGGTCCAAAGAAGGGAATCGCAAACACAACAGCAGCTAGGCTGCAGAGGTACGCACTGTTCCTGGCTGGCTACAACTATGATATAATCTACAGAAATACAAAGAAACATGGAAATGCTGACAGTTTGTCCTGCTTACACCTGTCACGTGTGAGGATAGCCGATTAGTGGACAAGAAGAGGAAGCGGAAGTGGAGATGTTGCATGTCAGTCAACTGGAACATCTACCTATCAAACCTGAAGCAATCCAACGTGAAACAAGGCGTGATTACCTCTTGTCGAAAGTTTACGATAATGTGTCCAGAGGTTGATGTGAAAATTCAGAGTCGAAGGAGATGGATCCATACTTTACACGTCGTAGTTAACTTACTATTCACCAGAACTGTCTATTTTGGGGAATACGTGTTGTGATCCCGCCGTAACTACGAAGTCAAGTTTTGGATGAGCTATATCAAGGTCACATTGGTGTTGTTAAAATGAAAACCTTAGCAAGAAGTCATGCTTGGTGGCCAGGGATAGATCGGGATATAGAACTTTTTACAAAGAGCTGTGCTGGATGTCAGGCAGTAAAGCATGCAACACCAGCCGCACCTATTCACCCCTGGGAATGGCCGTCTAGACCCTGGGGAAGGATCCATATTGACAGATTGCGGGTCCGTTTCTCAATTCAATGTTCTTAGTCATTGTTGACGCTTACTCTAAGTGGCCAGAGGTGATACCTATGAAAACTACCATATCTTCCGATACCATAGATGTATTACGTACCGTTTTTGCACGTAATGGCTTACCATCACAAATTGTAAGTGACAATGGACCTCAATTCACATCAGAAGAGTTTGCGAATTTTACCAGAGGAAACGGTATAAAACACATAACCTCATCACCCCAGTACTAACGGTTTAGCAGAAAGATTTGTGCAGTCATTCAAGATGAGTCTCAAGTCGAGTAAAAAGGAAAATGGTAGCATGGTGAAGAAACTCAGCAATTTTCTTATGGCTTTCCGTAACGCTCCACACTGCACAAGAAATGAAAATCTAGCAAAACTATTCATGGGCAGAAACTTACCATCTCGTTTAAATCTCATGAGACCAGATGTCAAGAGGAAAGTAGAGGAGAAACAGTGTGAAGTGTGCGAAAGAAGAAAAAGTGTGTTACGTAAATTGGAACAAGGAGATTCTGTTGCTGTTCGTGACTGCCGAAAGGATCATTCTCAGTGGACTTCCGGAACTGTGACAGCTCAGACTGGACCTGTATCATATTCTGTAGAAGTAACACCAGGAGTCACATGGAGACGACACGCTGATCAGTTGCGTTCTTCGAATGTGCCAATTCAGGAGGACTTACATATTCAACGTAGTAACACAGCTGTGAGTCAACAACCAGTAAAGTCAAACATTGCGAAACAGAGCTCGCCGGCGTCCAATGCAGAACCACGTCCTTCGCATCAATCCAATGACGACCGTGCCATGCCATCTACTCAAGCCGTCCCTAAACCAAGATATCTGAGTCGTGTCAGGAAACCGCCCAAATATCTTGCTGATTATGTTTGAAGTGAAATGTGATACTAGTGCAGACTGAGGCATAATAATCCTCATGGTATCACAGGGAAACAAAAGTTTCTCATTTGTACATATGTTGCTATTAATGCTTTGTTCTTAAATGTATAGTTTACATTTGTATGTTGTAATATGTTTCCGTGAATTACATTATGTACCAGCAAGGCACAGAAATTAATGTAAAGGGGTAAATCTTACTTCAAAACTTAAGAGGGAGGAATTTTATGTCCATGTATTCCGGAACTTTATTATGTGTACGTTTTTTTTTCTTACTGTTTTTTTTTCTCACTGGACGTTGAGATTGAATACTGTTCGTTATCTCCATATCCTTCTGTTATATGTTCATTCAATTAGTACCTGCCATACACACGTGTTTTCTTCATAACTGGTCAAGTGTGTTCCAATACGCAACAGTATGTCACATATGAAATGTACCAGTCTTGAAAATTTTATAATTTTATATCAGAAAAAAATAATGTCAGCTTGGAGGAGTAAAATTCGTATCATCTTTTGGAAATCTTAGGATATTTTCAGTATAGACAAGCAGTCGACAGACAAATGATGGGCAATACGAAGGCCATTGTGAAAGGAAAATTACTCCTGGAGTCAGAGAGAGTAGAAGCACTGAGCATTAACTGTCAAGATGAAGACTTTTTCCTTACAGGATTTGTAAGAGCTGCAGTGAAGAAAAAGGTAGTTTTTTTTAATTTAATAAATGAAGTTTATGAACAATAACAAATTAAAAAAAGAAATCTATGTGCATCTATAGTGTGAATGTAGAGCCAGTCAAAATTAGTTCTTATGTGGTTGAAAATATATGGCTATTTTTAACAGGTGTCTTACAATTATCATGTAAGAATTGACAGAAAAACAGGTGGAAGCCCTGCTGGGAAGGGCCCAAATGGAACCTGTAAACATGTAGCTGCTGTTGTTTTGCTCTTGGTGAAATTTCGAGAAACACATATACTAGCTATTCTTAAGGGATGTACAGTAAATCTTCAGACTTTTCATTAGCCAAAAAAGTCTTGTAAAGTTGAGCTGTGTTAAAAAAAGCTTCTTTTTTTTATTAATTTGACAATATGAAATGTTGTTGTTGCGGGTTCTTTGCTGTCCTTCAGTTTTCGACTTGCATACGCCACCGGAAGTTTCAAACCACTATGCTCATCAAACTGCATCAGTACAGCTCCAATTCCCCTATCCAATGCGTCAGTCTGAAGAATGAACTGTTTTGATAAATCTGGCAGTTTAAGAATAGGTGATTTCAAAAGCATTGCCTTAAGTGTTTGAATAGATTTTTCCTGAGGTTGGTTCCAAATAATTTAATTTGGTGACCCCTTCATGTCAGATCAGTGAGGGGTAGTGCAATAGACGAAAAATTGGGAATGAATTTCCTGTAGAAACTAAGGAGTCCTAAAACGATCTTATCTGGCGTTTAGTGCTTGGTGATGGCGCCTCTTGAATTGCTTTTACCTTGTCTGGGTTTGGTTTTAATTGGTTCTCACCTACGATATGGCCTAGGCACTCTAAACTTTTGTACACTATCGCACACTTGGAAGGTTTTGCTGTCAAATTTGCGTTTCTCAGCCTGGTAAAGAGTTCGTGAAGAACTTCCAAATGCTGAACTAAGTCCCCTGTAAAAACAATGATATCATCGATAAAATTATCAATGTTTGACATTCCGTACAACAACTTACGCATCAGTCTTGAAAACGTCGCCGGTGCTGTCACCAAACCAAAGGGCATCACTTGAAATTGGAAGAGGCCTTTGGATGTCTGAAACGCTGTTTTGGGTTTAGCTGATAATGTAAATGGAACCTGCCAGTAGCCCTTAGATAAGTCGATCCTTGAAAATACTTTGTAGTTGGCAAACTTTGAAAAGATATCTGCATTTAGCATCGGTTCTTTATCGAACTGTGAACATGCATTGATAGCTCTAAAATCTACGCAGAAACGAAAAGTGTCATCTTTTTTCTTCACAAGGACAACTGGAGAAGAAAATGGACTTTCTGATGGTTCAATAACATTCAATTCCAGCATTTTCTCAAATTCCTTATCAGCTATTCCCTTAATTGAAAATGGAATTGCATAAGATTTAACTTTGATTGGTTGACTTGAGTTTATCTTAATGTCGTGTTCAATCAAATGGGTATAGCCAGGATCATCAGACAGTAACTTCTTTCAGTCAGACCATCCCCCTTGGATATGTTCATTTACATGCAAATCATATAGCATAATGATATCCAAATTGAAATAGTAAGAATCTGAATGAAGTAAAAAATGTTTTGTTCTTTAAAAGAGTTTCTTTACTATAAAAAACTGTCCCCAAAATTAGAAATTTTAGGTGGAAGTGGAACCGACAAAGTGAAAAGGAAAGTGGAAATGGTGCTCAGAAGAAGAAGGGACATGGAGAATTTGTCGGATTTCAAAACCATGGTTAATTTTTTTATGTACAAGTATTTAAAATATCAATGATAATTGCAGCTTATTCTTACCTTAAATAATTTCCACTTTTTAGCTCACCTGAGCCGAAGGCTCAAGCGAGCTTTTCTGATCACATTTTGTCCGGCGTCCGTCTGTCTGTCTGTAAACTTTTCACATTTTCGACTTCTTCTCAAGAACCCCTGGGCCAATTTCAACCAAACTTGCCACAAAGCATCTTTGGATGAAGGGGATTCAAGTTTGTTCAAATGAAGGGCCACGCCCTCATTCAAGGGGAGATACTTGGGAATTAATGAAAATTTGGTGGTATGCTTTAAAAATCTTCTTCTCAAGAACCACTGGGCCAGGAAAGATGAAACTCATGTGGAATCATCCTCAGGTAGTGTAGATTCAAGTTTGTTCAAATCATGACCCCCGGGGGTAGGGCGGGGCCAAAATGGCCGACCAAAGTTTTACATAGAAATATATAGGAAAATTCTTTAAAATCTTCTTCTCAAGAATGACAAAGTCATAATTCATCATATTTAAATGGAAGCATCCTCAGATTGTGTAGATTCAAGTTTGTTCAAATCATGACCCCCGGGGGTAGGGCGGGGCTAAAATGGCCGACCAAATTTTACATAGAAATATATGGGAAAATTCTTTAAAAATCTTCTTCTCAAGAATGACAAAGCCATAATTCATCATATTTATATGGAAGCATCCTCAGGTAGTTTAGATTCAAGTTAGTTTAAATCATGACCCCCGGGAGTAGGGCGGGGCCAAAATGGCCAACCAAAGTTTTGCATAGAAATATATAGGAAAATTCTTTAAAAATCTTCTTCTCAAGAATAGCCAAGCCATAATTGATCATATTTATATGCAAGCATCCTCAGGTTGTGTAGATTCAAGGTTGTTCAAATCATGACCCCCAGGGGTAGGGCGGGGCCACAATAGCCGACCAAAGGTGCTCAGGTGAGCGTTGTGGCCCATGGGCCTCTTGTTATATAAGGCGTAGTTTATTTTATAATATGAGGCATAATTAGCATTAAAAAAAATCTTAATTTCTATTTTCGTATGCTTTCTTAGATGATGGTAAGAATAAAGACAACGATGGACGAAACACCATGACGTCAGTAAAAAAAATGGAGGAAGAACTACATAAAGTAGAAAAGGACCAGGACAAGGTCCTTAGAGAAACACACTGGACAGCAGACGGAAATTCATCAACTCCCTGGATGATAGAAACCTCAGAACTGTAACGATCAAATATCCAGAATTGAAAAAAGCTATTATTGTAAGTTTTGATGTAAACAGGGGCGTAGCAACAGGGGGGAGTATAACTTACTTATACTATAGGAACTGTTAATTTAAAGCCTGCTCCCCCCCCCCTCAACACACACACTTTTAGGGATGTACCGAAAATGTAGTATTAGAATAGGTACTGAGAGTAGTTGACACTGAGAAAATATCTACCTACACCCCACCCCACCCCCACGAAATAGGATTCTCGACTTTGGGCAACTTATCACTTGTTTTTTGTTTGTTTTGTTTTTTTTTTGCTTGTCAACTTTTTCAGGTAAGTAAATATAAATTTTCTCTGGCTGCCCCCCCCCCCTCCACTTTCAAAAACGATGCTATGCGAGAATACATATCCTGAAAATTTGATAAAATGTTCCTTAGAATTGAAGCGTATCATCTGCAATTTTTATTAAATTTGCCTTAGTAGTTTTAATGTTATAGTACTGTAGACGCGGTATAGTTTTTAATCCTTTTTGTTACTTTTACCATTGAAATATATGGGAATATGACGTTTTTAATCCAATTTTGTGAAAATAAGTTCTTTTAAAAAGGTTGGATAAATTTTTAAAGACGTAGATAAATTATTCAGGAATTTCAAAATGTCAACATGAGTTAAAATCAAAACCATAAATGTGAAATAAATCAGTATGTCTTCTCGCTAGATTTTTTTGCTGTTGAAACACTTGGAACTTTGAAACAATATCTGCAACATCATGAGTCTGAGCAAGATACAATGAGTGTGAATAAACTTCTTCAAAAGTCAAATGTATCTAGTGACACATATTACAATGCATTACTAAATCCACCTAAAACTTTCTACGTCATGCTTTCTCCGAAACATGCATAAACACCTAAATGTATAACCCTCATATTCTAAGACTGTGGAAAGCTAACATGGATTTTTAGTATACAACAAGTCCGTATGCAGCCATAGCTTACATCACTAGCTATATTCATAAGGATGAGAGGGAATTTGGAACAGTTTTGCAAGCTGTTAGCCGAGGAATCATGGAATAAATGAACAGATGAAGAAGGTAGCATATGCATTTTCAAATGCTAGAAATGTCTCTGCTCAAGAAGCAGCATATAGAGTCTTGGGACTTCCTCTGTACAAATCCAATTTCTCAACTGAATGGCTCCCTAGTTGTTTTCGTGAAAAAAGAATCAGAATCCTAAAGAGAAAGGAACAGTTGGATGCTTTAGATGATGAAGATGAGGATGTCTTTACTACCAACATCTTGGACCGATATTCAGCTAGACCAAAATCTTTGAAAAATATGTGTCTTGTCGAATTTGGTATGTAATATGATACAGATAACAGCAGGAGAGATAATCAACCTGACAATGACCACCTACCAACAGACACAGTGGCAGAAGAAGCCATTGAAGTTGACGTAGGGTTGAATGAAACAACATGTCAATCTGAGCAAAACTTTGAAAAATTCGTAACCTTGGAGGGTCTTGGAAAAATGAAAAAGCGTTGTTCACAGGCAGTGGTCCGATACCATCAGTGTTCTCAGTCTGCAAACTCAGAGTTATACTCCTACAATCGCATGCTTCATTTCATGCCTTGGTTTGATGAACAAGGTGACCGAAAAGGTAAACTCAACACTTTCAGCGAACATTACGATTAATGTACAAGGAAAATAAAAAAGGAGATAAGTTTTCTCCCTGTCGGACTCCGATATTACAAAAGAAAAAATCGGTTGTTGTACCGTTCATCTTTATAAGTGATTTAATCCCCTTATACAAATTAGTGATATATATAACCGTCTAAATTGCGCATTCACTACATTAATGTTTAATACTGAACTTCAATATGCAACTTTAACAGATTTATTAACAAAGGGGACAGGCTCCGCCATATAGCGGACGAGAGCGCTGTCCAGCGTGGCTGTCTTGGTGAAAGCCAACCGTTTACTCCATAAAAAGTACAAAACAGCCAATTACATACAATTATATAATATTTACAATAGAGTTATTTATCAATCAATTAAGCGTCTAAATTAGCCAATCGTTAACTCCATAAAAAGTACAAAACAGCAAATTACATACAATTACATGATATATACAATAGAGTTATTTATCAATCAATTAAGCAATTATTTGTATCGTCCAGAGATAAATGTTAACTCAAGTCTTTAACTCTGAAGCCCTTGACACCTGTTCAATTTATAACTAATCTGCCCGGAGGCGCTTTGATCTTTGTCCCGGATTAACACTATTTTCCTTGGTCACATATACATAAAGCATTTGCCTTTATTTCCACAATTTAAAAGTTTACTCCACAGACTGTTTCTCCAAACAGTATCTTACGCTTGCTTGAAATCAATAAAAACACAAAATAGTTTTTTTTCTTAAACTACATCAGTATGTTTGATAAAAAATGCAAAGTCAGAATATGGTCTAGTGAAGAATATTCTTTCCTAAAACCTGTTTGATTCTTTTGAATAAGTTCAATCTCATCTGCGTACATTTCTAATCGCTTGTTTAGTATACATGTGAATAGTTTACCCAAACAGCCCCCCCCCATCCCCAAGGGTCATGATTTAAACAAACTCGAAAGTACACTATCTGAGGATGATTCCACATGAGTTTCATCTTTACTGGCACAGTGGTTCCTGAGAAGAAGATTTTTAATTTTTTTTTCCCTTTAAACTCCTACCTGTATACTCCTACAAAAAAAACTTTGATTGGCCATTGTGGCTTCACCTTACCCCCGGGGGTCATGATGAAAACAAACTTGAATCTACACTACATGAGGATGCTTTTACATGAGTTTTATCTTTCCTGGCCCAGTGGTTCCTGGAAAGAAGATTTTCCCTAAATACTCCTACTCCAGTGGTGATTCAGGTTAGAATAGGTCCTCAGTACACCTTGCTTGTCGGAAAAGGCGACTAAATGGAGCGGTCTTTCGGATGAGACCGTATAAACCGAGACCCCGTGTCACAGCAGGTGTGGCACGATAAAGATCCCTCCTTGCTCAAAGGCCGTTAGTTCCGAGTATAGGTCTAAATTTGCAGCCCTTCACCGGTAATTGTGACGTCTCCATGTCAGTGAAATATTCTGGAGGTATGGGAGAGGACTATATGATAACTGTTATCTATTTATCTATAATACGAGGGGCTATCAAAAAATTCGTGGACTAAGCGCCATAAAATTAAAATCGCCTTAGGTAAGTCAGTGAATTTAAAAACAAAATTACTTATCATCATCTTTACTATCTATAGATTTAAGCACAAATTATACATGTATATTGGAAGGGTTTTCCTAGGGAAAACAAGGGTTACAATCGAGTTTTCCCCATGCCATTATACAATCTTGCGTTGGATGTTTAAATTTTGTTTACTTTTTTTGTTGGAAAATAATGGACGTTCATGCTGGAAATGAACGTCCTGTTTGTTAGTGTCATGTAGATTATGTTGTCTTCATAAAGCTAAATCTCTTGGCATATAACTTTATAGAATAGTGCCTAATGCTACACACCTTAAGCAGCCTTTAGACAAAGGTGTTTGTCCCTCTTAAGACCAAGTGAAATACGACAGGAACGAAGTACACAATTTTAAGTGAGAGCCCTAGTAAGTGTATTGGAAAGGACAATTTTGCAGAGAAACTGAAGGAGGCTTTCGTCCAATTTTATAAACTTTTGACAGTTAAAAATGCTTTCAAATCATCGGGCATCTATTCTGTAGACTAGACAATACTTAAGTTATCAGAGACACGCTTAAACCATCGCTTCTCTATGTTGATGATGCATAAAGTCATGAAAATGACACAGAGATTGAACCGCAGGATAAACAGATTCCAGAAAAGCAAAGAATGGCCTTAGCGCTTACGAGACATCATGAGACGTGTGTACAGCAATTTAGGATTATATCCCTCCCTCAAGCCAAACATTAAATTGATTGTTAAAAAAGTGAGACTTCGATGTGCTGGTTAATGGATGCATTATATTATTTAGGAGACCAATTTCCAAGAACAACTTGTTTACTGTAATTCTATCTCTGACGTGTCAAAATTGTACTGTAATGTTTTGATGTTGCAGGTTACCTGGACATGTGCCATGAAGCTTGTATTGTTTTTTTTTCTGAAGTACTAGTATTTTAGATCAGGGAGAAGTAACAACCACAGGACAAGCAGTCCCAAGTTTCTTTTCTTGGTCTGCACCAAATGAAGAGGAGGGTGGAGTAGTCATCCCTGTAAATATTCCAATGAAAATGTAGTCAATTTAAATCATCAATTTGATGAAATTCAAATACTATTGTTGAAATTCCAGAGGGTGTAGAAATGGAAATACAGATTCAGTAATTTTTCACTTGTAACAGTATTGATTGTTTTTTCAAACATATTTTGTCATTCAAAGTGAATTTTATAATTAAATGTTGATGTTCTTGTTTCCTTTTTTGCCGAGTGCAATTTTTTCCCCAATGGTTGTAAATTGTTTAATTAATTTTTCCAATATTTTTTATGTCTCCTGGCCAGAGACCAGAAGAGCGTATGCGATAGTTATACGTCCGACTTCCGTCTGTAAACAATTTTTCAAAATGCTACTCCTACAGTTTAGGTCCGATTTCAATTTAACTAGTCACACAAGTAGACTTAACGAAGGTACGTAATTCAGTATATCGGTTTTTGACTTTGATGAACGGTGTTGCAGTGGTTACGAAAAATATATATTCCTGTGAAATTCTTTCAAAATGCTACTCCGCCTACAGTTTTATTCTGATTTCAATACAACTTAATACAAACGTAACGTACAACAAGACAAATAATTCTGTTTATCGGTTTTTTGGTAACGATAAACAGTGTCGCCGTGATAAATGAAAATGAAATTCTTTCAAAAGCTTCTCCTCCTAAAGTTTTGGTCTGTTCAATTTAAGGGTTTGCTTTTGTGTGCAGCTAAGTAAGACTCACTGAACAAACAAATCATAATATCTTTAAAAATAAATTTTGCCAACACTAAAAACTGGTGCATTTTATCTTTATAATGAAAACTATCTTTGGGTATATGCAGCTACATTGACACTTGCAGTAGTTTGCAGCTATGAAGTGCATAATACATCTGCAGGACTGCGCAGCCACAGGTTTGAGCAGTGCGTCAGAAAAACGGAAAAAATATATTATAGATTTTTTCTACGTGGGTGGTAAACCAAAAGAAAATTCCCAAACGATCATATTTCAACGCTATTTTCCCTCTTGAATGGGTACCGGTACCATTCCCAAGAGAGTGGGGAAAAAACCTGTCTTTATATTCTTGATATATAACATGTTCCTCTATTTATAAAATCTTGATGAAAATTCATTCTTTTACATAGGTTTCAGTTCTTGCCAAAGTCGTGGCAGTCAAGAAAGAAAGTGTGCAGGAAGTGAGGAAGGTTTAACTAAAGAAGAAGGAAACAAGAGGCCCATGGGCCACTTCGCTCACCTGAGAAACTTTTATCATTCTGTTCTTTACCAGATTCCCCCCTTGTAATGGATAATGCATCCCAACCCTACCCCACTGATCATAATTTAGACACATTAAAAAAATTCCTATATATATATATATATTTTTGTAAAACTTAGATTCCCAATTGTGGCCCCGCCCTTGTCCCAGGGGTCATGATTTGTAAAATTCAGAATCTACACTACCCCAGGATGCTTCCACATAAGTTTCAGCTTTTCTGGTCCAGTGGTTCTTGAGAAGATTTTCAAAGATTTTTCCTTTATACTGCTATGTAAAACTTTGATTCCCCATTGTGGCCCCGCCCTTCGCCCATGGGTCATGATTTGAACAATTCAGAATCTACACTACCAGGATGCTTCCACAAAATTTTCAGCTTTTTTGGCCCAGTAGTTCTTGACAAGATGAGAAGATGATTTTCAAAGATTCTTCTGACAAATACATCAATGTAAAACTTTTATTCCCCATAGTAGCCCCGCCCTTCCCCTGGGGATCATGATTTGAACAATCTACATTATACCATGATGCTTCCACAAAAGTTTATGCTTTTTTTGGCCCATTAGTTCTTGAGCAGATTTTTAAATATTTTTCCTATATATTTCTATGTAAAACTTTGATTCCCCATTGTGGCCCCGCCCTTCCCCCGGGGGTCATTATTTTTATAATTTAAAATCCACACTATACCAGGATGCCTCCACATAAGTTTCATCTTTTCTGGCCCAGTGGTTCTTGAGAAGTTTTTTTAATGACCCCACCCTATTTTTGTCTTTTCTTGATTATCTCCCCTTGTGAGGGGATTTGGCCCTTTATTTTTAAAATTTAAATTCCCCTTCACCCAAGGATGATTTGTACAACCCAAGGATGATTTGTACCAAGTTTGGTCAAAATTGGCCTAGTGGTTCTTGAGAAGAATGTGAAAAGTTTAGAGACAGACAGACGGACGGACGACGGACAAAATGTGATCAGAAAAACCTCACTTGAGCTTTCGGCTCAGGTGAGCTAATAACAATAGCCGATGATACATCAATGATCTCCCTTACACTGTGGGATACTCTGGTAGATGATCCAAATATCAGCCTCAATGCAGTATTCTTGAAGGCTATTCTCCACTGTGAAGACCCTGACCACAACCAAAGCCACAACATACGAGTTCACTGAAAATCAAACGGCTTTCCAGGGAATAGATGAAAACACATCACAGAATCCAAAACTGCAACTGTTGAAGGAGAAGTTGTCAACATTCTGATCAAGAAGATCACCCACTGCCTATCCTGCAATAGGAAATGCCCGACACTGAAACTAAATCACAGTTCATCAAATGTGCTGGGTGTAACATGAAATTTAAAGTTTCCGTTATGGACACTACCCTCACTACCTCTTAAAATTTTTATTTAGTTTCCTGCATCTTTGCTACGCGGGTATGTTAAGGAAGCATATAAGTAAATTCTCTGGAAATTTAGACTTTTTAAAGAAAATCTTGCTTAATAAATTACCAAAACCACTGATAAACGTAAACTGTTCTTTACTATTGCATACAGATAAAAGCGTGTCTAACGCAAAGACGTGCATCACCGCCACGGCATCACGTGACTTCTATTAATAGCAAAATTTTCCTTAATAAAAAGACTTACAGAACAACAATACCCCGGAGCTTGATAATTTTTCTGAGTATGTAATATAGCTGAAAAACATCTAATTTGTCTAAAAAGTGCTGCTAGAATCCTACTATCTTGTCCGTAAAATATGTATTCCAAACATTCGCACGAAACCTTACCCTTTGTTTTGAATTTTATGCATATGAATCCAGATTTTTCGTACAACCATGCTTAACTCGGGATTCTAGCAGCACTTTCCAAGTTTGTCAAAACGCAAACTTTCAATCTGTACAAATCGTATGTTTCGAAATATCCTGCTTATTGTTGTTCTGTTGCATTTTTTGGTCAAGAATGACGGACGATAGACCGACCGGGATACGTAATATAACTGACTGTCTTCGAAAGAGAATATAATCGATGAAAATAATTAGCATACCTGTTTAATTAATTAAACTCCATATGAATTTCACACAATATTTCCGATATTTCCTTTTAAACTCCATTTTACGTATCTTTGAACATGCCGTCATAGCCAAATTCTCTTTACACGACATGCTCAATTTCCAAGTTACTTTATGTACACATATGACGTCATCGGTGGTAGATTTCAATCATAATGACTGTTACAGCATAACAAAATAAAAACATTTTATTTTTGTTAATGTTTACATGTTTCTTATCATTTTCTAGAGTTAAATTACATAGCTAAATACCAATATTACGAAAACCTGATTTCTAAAATTGACGTCATCTCGCCAACTATGACGTCATAATGCAGCACTGATTTAGCCAAGGTAGAATATTTTGTATGCTTCCTTATTCCCCCTGCGTAACATTTCTCTCTAACGCACAGAGTTTACCTTCTATGTCCCCTAGCTTCACATAGCCTATGATTTCTCCTGAATGCTTGTCGTACACAAAATCCTCCTTAATCTCATCTGGCCAGTGTGATGAATCTTGAGTCTCGAAGAGCATCATAAGCTTTTGATGACTTCTGTCTGAGGTAAAGACACCGATTTACTTTTAATCCCATTTTGGATTGCCCCAAAAGAGGCGTTGAAATGAATTGCAGTCGGGATAGGCTGCCACCATCTCTTCCTCACAGGTAGCCATCAAATCTCTACCTCCTGATTTTGGATTGCATTCATACAAATGCTATTTCTCATGATCTCCTTATCACAGTCTCTTCTCATCTTATCAATCGTGTGCTGCATGGACTTGATTTGTTCCTTTTTTGCTCTAACCGTTCATATCCTTACGTTTATATGTGCTGCTCAAAGATAATATATTTTCCTGTTTTTCTTCTTGCCTGATTTTCCTTGCCTTTAACTGTCGACGATAGCTTGAACACTGAGGACATCTAGCACGAAGAACAAGCATTACACACTTGGAAGATCTGATGGTAGATGAATATGACAAATTCCCTTGGAAGACACTAAAATCACCTTGATGTTAAATATTAACTGATCTAAGATGAACACTCGTAAGAGCTTTTCTGATCACATTTGTCTTAGAGTTTTCACACTTTTGATTTCTTTACATAAACACAGGACGGATTGCAACTAAACTTTCAACAAAGCATGTCCTCGCAATGGCTTTAAGTGATCAGCACAGGACACCTATTACTCCGTTTCATTCATTTTTTTAGCTTTATTGGAGATACACCCTTTCTGTATACGTTTTTTTAAAAGGCTTCTTTTATTTCCAGTTACTGCACGATTCACACTACTAAATTAAATATTCCCTTAGATTCCAAAGAATCCCCTGTTGTCCCCCTGTCAGTCCCTGACATTTTCTTGTCTCTCCCTGACTCTCTCCTATGATCCCATGTCGTTGTCCCTGTCTTCGCTGTTTACTCCCTGTTGTCCCCTGACATTATTAGAACTGATTTTTTCAATCAGATCAAAATAAAAGTATCAAAGAAACTATTGACGGGTTAAGATTGTGCATAATGAGACGATTATTTTGATATCCATCATGGAAGTAAGATAATTAAAAGTAGTTTAAATATGCTTCAAAAATACTTTGATACATATTTATCGTAAATCAGTTTACATTGAATAAATGATGTCATCTTGTCTTTCTTGGTCTTTGAAACTACACAATCAAAAATCTTGATCTTAAAACAGTTTGATTTCCCCCTTCCACAATGCAGAAGGGTTTTAATGAATTACGTTTAAAACATGTAAAAGTCTCGGATATACAGTGTTCATATTTGTTATGCTCCATAATTGGAAAGTCTTATCTAAGTACGTTTGAAATTTACAAAATAAATCTTAGATCTCACAAACTTGTTAAAAAAAATTTGCTTTGTAATGATGAAACAACTGCATTAAAAACAACATAAAAAATTCCTTGAGGATACATGTTTAAGATACGCAGGTACGATAAGGCTTCCCAGAGAATATTGCAGTGTACTCTCCGCATGAACTTTTCTGAACTACAAATGTATGACGTCATAATTGAAAATGACGTAAAGTCGCTGCATACTTGAGCTGTAATAATAGGGAGAGTGTCATAAACTTTACACCTCATTTCAATCTGCATATAAAATTGCAGAATGCTAGTTTAAAACAAGAGGCCCATGGGCCACATCGCTCACCTGAGCACCAAGGGTAGGACAAGTATAAAAGGCTTTTTATTGTAAAGTTTAAATCCAAAAGTAGTCCAATGACCAATCATGGATTTGCTATTTTTTAGAAAATGATTTTTAAAGAATTTTCCTATATATATCTTTTAAAACTTTGATTGGCCATTTTGGCCCAGCCCTATCCCTGGGGGTCATGATTTGAACAAATTTGAATCTACACTACTTGAGCATGCTTCCAAATAAATTTGATGAATTATGGCTTTGTCATTCTTGAGAAGAAGATGTTTAAAGAATTTTCATATATATTTCTATGTAAAACTTTGGTCGGCCATTTTGGCACCGCCCTACCCCCAGGGGTCATGATTTGAACAACTTGAATCTACACTACCTGAGCATGCTTCCATATAAATATGATGAATTATGGCTTTGTCATTCTTGAGAAGAAGATGTTTGAAGAATTTTCCTATATATTTCTATGTAAAAGTTTGGTCGGCCATTTTGGCCCCGCCCTACCCCCGGGGGTCATGATTTGAACAAACTTCAATCTACACTACCTGAGCATGCTTTCATATAATTATGATGAATTATGGCTTTGTCATTCTTGAGAAGAAGATTTTTAAAGAATTTTCCTATATATTTTTATGTAAAACTTTGGTCGGCCATTTTGGCCCCGCTTTACCCCCGGGGGTCATAATTTGAACAAACTTGAATCTACAGTACCTGAACATGCTTCCATATTAATATGATGAATAATGGCTTTGTCATTCTTGAGAAGAAGATTTTTAAAGAATTTTCCTATATATTTCTATGTAAAACTTTGGATGGCCATTTTGGCCCCGCCCTAACCCCAGGGGTCATGATTTGAACAAACTTGAATCTACACTACCCGAGCATGTTTCCATATAAATATGATGAATTATGGCTTTGTCATTCTTGAGAAGAAGATTTTCAAAGAATTTTCCTATATATTTTTATTTAAAAATTTGGTCGGCCATTTTGGCCCCGCCCCACTCCCGGGGGTCATGATTTGAACAAACTTGAATCTACACTACCTGAGCATGTTTCCATATAAATATGATGAATTATGGCTTTGTCATTCTTGAGAAGAAGATTTTAAAAAAATTTTCCTATATATTTCTATGTAAAAGTTTGGTAGGCCATTTTGGCACCGCCCTACCCCCAGGGGTCATGATTTGAACAAACTTGAATCTACACTACATGAGCATGGTCCCATATAAATATGATGAATAATGGCTTTGTCATTCTTGAGAAGAAGATTTTTTATGTAGGGTGCGTCGATAGTCATGTCCAACGACCGAGCTGGCCTTCTGGGTAGCGAAAGTTGAGTAACCACTGAAGGCTGCTGTGATCTGTACGTATGGTAAAGCATCTTCCCAGTAAGTAGTATCGAAAGTAGCGCGAAAAGACTATTACTGCAAGAAGTTCTATTTAATTTAAACGATATTTTATTCACAGATGTTATTGTGAATAGGATTGGGCAGCAGGCACTGCCTATTTTAGCCCTCTCCCTACATTTAGGTCATGGTACAAAACAAATAGTGATAATAAAAGAATGTACAAAAGAAGAGAGAAAAAAAAAACACAAACAAAAATGAACAAAGTAACATAGAAAAAAACAGAAAAAGTCATATATAGGAAATTAAACAGAAGAGAAAAATAGGATGAACAAAATAACAAAAAAGGCAAATTGCAGGGGGAGGGGGGAAAAATATAAAGTAGTACTGGTTTGGGAGTACTTCTAACAAATAAAAATTATATCTATATATGGATATGACAGTGTTTATATAAAACGTTTTGTTGCTGATATAAATGTATTTACAGCTTCAAATATTTGTATATTAATGTCAAGTCCATGGTTAGAACTACCATTTAAAAATAAATCACAATCAGGAATATTATCACAGTTTATAATATTATGTGTTGATTGAAAGAGTACATCTCTTGGAATTGTTTATTTTGGACAAACAATAAAGTAATGATAGGCATTTTCAATACAATCAGTACAATGTTCACACATTGGACTTTCAGTTAAATGTTGATTATATAAATCTGCTTTCAGATTACTAGCATTATTCCTTATCTGGCAATGTATTATATTATACTCCTCTTATTCCAAAATTAAAAAAGTTCAATACTTTTCCTACAGAAATGAGATTTTAAAAGACTTTTGAATGAACATATTCCTGGAGCATTTATAACATAATCTGGCAAGGTATTCCATTGATTGACTGTAGAGGGGAGAAAACTTTCCATATAAGATGTTGTTCTAATATTAGGAATTTTGAATTGAGCATTATTAGTTCTAAGATTATACGAATGACTTGAAGGTTTAATCAGATCATACAGATACTGTGGAGAATAACCATTAATAATTTTATAAAATAATATTAACTTATGAATTTTTCTCCTTGTTTTTAGGAGATCCAATAGGCGATAGTTCTCTCTTCACCATCTTGGATTTGAGAAAGCTCTGTTCCGATGGCATTCTCAGTTGCATCTGTATCCAAGATAAAATATCCATCCTTAGTTGGTAAAGTAAAAACTAGAGAACTTGTAAAAGCCAGTTTTACTTTTTCAAAAGCCGACTGTTGCTCATTACCCCAGTGAAACCTATTCTGACCTTTAACTGCATAAAGTGGAACAGTCTTTTCAGCAAAATCCAGAAAAAAATTACACGTCACCTCAGTTAAGTCTTCTGCAATACCTTATATGCAATAGCCGATATAATTTTGCTTAGAAGTTTCGAATTAGATTAATAAATGTAATTGCAATGCGTGATTAAGGAAGGGATTTGGATTTTTCCTTCTTTGGTTATCAAATGATTTCCAATGATTTCCAAAAAGACCGAATCTGCTCTTTCCTTAACCCCCCCCCCCCCCAAGTATGGATTCCGACTCGGCGTTAAACAATATAAAATCCAATACAGTGTAAATTTTCATTTTTATTATGTTTTGACCGTTTCTGTCATTTTTTTTGCTTTATCTGTACCCATTGTTCCTTTTAACGTATCCTCATCATCTTCGTCTGAAAATTTTTTTAAAAAAAATAGTGAAACAAGTATAATAGATCCGAACACATTTTTATTTCACATGTTTGTTTCATGCTATGAAATTTTGAAGGTTGCAAAGTATCCTTTGTATGTTAAATGTATTTATATGAAATTCATTTATATATTTTATTGGCTTGCCTAATTAGAATAAATATAAAGTAACATCATTTCAAAGTACTTTTGAGATAAGTTGAAAATGTACTTTTTCCACAACAGTGTCCTCAATTGTATTAAAAGCAAAATGGACTGTCCCTGATGTTCAAAGTTTTCACGAACAATGAGTCCCATTTCTTCCGTATTCAAGTATCTTGACTGTGGTTTCTTAGAATCACACCCCCCCCCCCCAATAATTTCCTTAACTGATATCCAGTGTTGTTGGTCAGAGGGTTTGATTATCATTCTAGCGTTATCTTACGAATTTTTCAAAGTATTTGCAACAACTTGTCCAACATCGGTTGATGTGAGTCCATGAATGCTTTGTGGGTTCAATTCGATCTTTTCGAACCCCTTACTTCCCACAGCTGATCGAAGGACTTCGACACTGTAGAACCCTTCTCTTCACGCATAGGTTCTCCTCTTTGACTAACGCCGTAAGAGGGGTTGAGCAACATGTTTATCCATAGTGTGTCGGCCATTCTGTTTAAATCATCATTGAGGAAAGAAACTGACAAATCTCGTATTACATTGTTAACAGCACACAAACTGCAAACAATTGAAAACCCTTGTCTTTCAAAAGGACCAAATTTGGTGTGAACTGTTCGCGCTTGAGAAATTTTCGCGTGTTAGTTGGTTCCAAAAAAAAATCTTTCACATACTTTAAATTTGCGAACAATGCAATAATTTATAATGCTGTCTGTTATAAATCATAGAGCTCTCGCCATTGTGGAAGCAGTTCATTTGTACAGACCTTCATCCGCAAAATTTGCATTGCTTCATCTAGAGGGTTTCTCGGGTGTTGTGAATTCGGTGATGACGTAAACTTCTGATGTTTCTCCCTTGGTGATATCCTCTTCGGTAATAACGTCCAGCGGCCTTCCTTGCAAGAATTCCTGGTATTGTTTTAGGATTAACTTCGGGTCTGTTTTTCCCTTCTTTTAGAATTATGGTAGAAGTTCATAGAAAAACTGTTATCAACATTACAAATGTTTCTAACAAAAAGATAAAGAATACAAAGTGTATAAAAAACTTGGTTCTCTATGTCCTTCATGTACATGGTTTAAAACATGAAGAACCATTTCTCCAAAATCTGCTCTCCATTCCCATCACTGGAAGCTGCACAACAATCAATGTGATTACTAATAGAGTGGACCCATGCCAGGTTTTCTTTTTTTTTTGAAAGAGTTTCCAGCTTTTTGAAGACTCCTATAGAGTTGAAAGATATTGTCGCTATTGTTGCATTTGGTTTTATACTCTAGGATTGGGACAATACTTTTTCTTTCATATCAATACATGTTCTGATATTTATGCAACGTATTATCTTTAATACTCTTATACTCCTGGGCCATAAAAGCAAGATGAGCTCACTATTGATCCAAGTCTTGCTTTAACAAAAGGAATGTATAGTTGAAAAGTGAAACTGAGATCAAAAGTGATATATATAATCTCAATATTCACTTGTATATAGTTCAATCATCTTGTATAACATAATGTATATATACCTTTAGCAACATGTCAAACATCAAACATGTGTACAATCTGTGGTTGGTCGCACTTCATGTAAGCTTAACTGTGCCTGTCGGTTACTAGATGAGATATTGGTATTTCCTCCTTGTGAAGCTTTCTCAAACACCCTTTTAGTCCTTCAAGCTCCATATGGTACGAGTTTGGTACTTCATTGCTCTGAGTAGAAATCAGATACTAACACGTAGTATTTGAGAGTATGATGGTATTGTGAATTGAACTAATGATAAATTTAGATCCATTTGAATTTTGAGAACACCATTTTACTATAAAAGCTATAGTTATTGATAATGCATCTACAATAGTTTGAGAATCTTGTCTTGATGCATATAAAGTGGCATAATCTGCAAATAAATCTAATTTGGATTTTGTAATTCATAAAGGAAGATCATTAATGTAAAATAAAAACAGAAGAGGACCTAGTATAGATCCCTGAGGAACTCCCGCTGTGACATTCTGATAAAATGAATGTTTGTTGGACAGATGGACACTTTGAAGTCTCTCACTTAAGTATGATCTGAACCATTGTCAAGTTATTGCACACTGCTATAACACTGTAGTTTTTTAACTAAAATATCATGATTGACAAGGTCAAAAGCTTTACTGAAATTACGAAAAACAGTACCAACAAGTTTACCTTGGTCCATTTCATTTAAACATTTATCGGTAATTTTTGTAAGGGCTGTTTGGCATGAAGGGAGTTTTTCTCTGAAGCCTGATTGAGAGTCTACTATAAGATCAAAATCCAAAAAAAGAGATCGTATATATTTTGCCACATGTTTTTCAATAATTTTTGATAATGTTGGTGAATTAGAAATAGGCCTATAATTATTTAGATCTTACATGTTTCCTTTTTATACGCCCGTCTTAAGACGGGACGTATTATGTTATAGGCTTCGTGTCCGTCCGTCTGTCTGTTAGCTTTTTCCTTTCCAGCTCATAACTTTAATACATTGTACTACTAGGCCTAGGATTACCAAACTTTGTCATCTGATGCATCTTGGGTAGAAGGTGTGTCGCGCACAAAAAGTAGGTCGCTCTGACCTTTAATTAAGAAGTTATAGCCAAATATGGAAAAATCCTTTCCGGCCCATAACCAGAAAACCATAAGACCTACAATCATCAAACTGGGCCAGTTTATGCATCTTATGTAGAAAGTGTGTCGCGACCTATTTCAAGGTCACTGTGACCTTTAATTTAAGTGAATTAAAAAAAAATGTCTTTTTACTATTCATTTACACATCCCAAATAATATAAGAGTATTGCACTGTTCTTATTAAAAAAGTTTCAATTCAAGAAAATACTTTTTTTAAGCATATACTTGACAGCAATCTAAAACAAATATAATGTATGTTAGAGAAATCCCATGTCTCCCATGAGTGTAATTATCAAGCCTTGGTCAAGAAGAATTTTGATAACAGAAAATTGCGTGTCAAATTAGAGAGAAATTAATGGGTTTTGAGTGCGAGGAGTTAATTGACGTAGCATTGGCGTTATCTATATCCCTTGAGAATTGGGCAAATGGGTAAGCCTGTTTGATTAAAAATAGCTCTGGTTGACTAGCTTAAGTTTTGAAATGAATTTGATGAAAAGTAATTGAAACTAATTTGATATTGCATAATTGACTAATTTGATATTATGTAATATTATTAATTTAAAAACTAATTTTATGGGGTGGGGTTGAATCAGCATGTCCATATGAATTACATACTAAAACCTGTCGGACATTAAATCTCATCCAAAAAAGTGCAGACCCATTCATCTCTTGGTAGTAATGAGTAGACAAGCATCCAGTTAAAGATTAATTAATGAGTTCAATATAGGAAGGCTAGCTGTCTCAGTCGCTCTGATTAAGCAGCCCTTAAGGGATTAGATAGAAGAACTGCTGGTCAGTTTATAACATATGTCATTTGATGGCCAGCCTTTTTTTTCAAAATTAATTTGGTATAGATTAAGTTGGTAAGACTAATTTGATGATGGGCATTTGACAAGGTCTAACACAACCAGCACAGAAATCTATCAGTGATGTAATATTTATTATAATTGATGCCTATATCACAGGGGATGGATAAATGACAAATCATCGAAATCTTAGAATCAAGGTTGATGTTATTTTCTTGCACCTAAACTGTTCAAGAAAATTGTAATTTTTTGACGGGCGTATCATGCTGTGGCGCGGCACTTTATTTATATACTGCATATTTCAATCGCCTTTAATTACACAAAATGTCTTTTTACATACGTCAAATTTATTAAATCTTTCCTCTGCAAAAATTATTTCATTTTGCTTTACATTAAACCAATACAGCGTATTGCCTTCATCAGCAGTCCTTCATTCATCTAACAGAAAATAAACAGTGTATCAGGTTATGTTTTATTACAAATATTTAAGTACTGTAAAATGAAAGGTAAAAAGTTCCTAAACTCATGTGTAAAAACAAAAAAGATTTGTAGACAAAATTAAAATAGTCAAAGCAAGGCTTAACAATCAAACAGAAATATAAATAGTTTATTTAACAAGAGGCCCACGGGCCTTATAGGTCACCTGAGTATCATGTAACAACATTCCAGCGATTGTATTTGGTTTGTGTTTTAATCCAAAAGCCATGAAATTCACAAATTTTGAAGAAGGCACCATTGCTTATCAAGGGGCAGATTTCAAAGCATTAATTTTTTTTTAGTCAAAGTACCCTCCTGGTACCCCTGACCCAGCGTCCCTGAAAGTATCTATTTTGAAAGAGGCCCCTTTCATCATTATAAGGCCAGCATTTTTTTTGTTCAGGTTTAGTTATGAACATGAGAATAAAAATTTCCCAAAGGAGAAGGAAATCAATTTTTTTTTAATAAATCAATTATTAACATTTGTACATTCTTGTTTTTATGCTATTATAATATATATCTTCATTTTTTTAATATATGTTAGGTGAATGTGTAGACATTGTTCTAAAATTTAATCCTATCAGGGGGAATTGCGGGTGTAGGGTGAACAGTGTAAAATAATTTTTCTGGCTGATACAAATGATACTACATGCCTGTATATATTTGTATATTCTTGCCTTAACAATTTCTTCCTCAAATGGACTGAACTTCTCCCATAGTTTTATTCATTACATCTGATGCATAAGCAACCCTTTTCTGAAGAATGATGCTTAGACTGTAAGCTATAACAGAGA